>OX155705.1:6070982-6649731 GCA_944547425.1 Eupithecia centaureata | reverse complement strand
ACCTCGTTTTTGGAAAACCTTTAGGTAAGTTTATCCTTGACCATTTTCTGATGACTTAACATCCAAAAAATGTAACAGTAGTATCTGATTTACGTATTAGTATTATATTTATATTATATTATCTGTGATAATTGGTACCTACCTACATACCTCATTTATCATTTAGTTCTTAGAAACTCTAAAAGTACCTATAATGTTCTAAACTCCTTAAGTATGTTCATCCACGATCCTTTTTTGAAGACTTTACCTACAAGCAAAAATTTTAACAATAGGTGCCCAGTTACCTCTTTTGTTATTTCAATCATAAAGTTATTAACCAAAACTGCCTATAAGCGATGAATACTGTTAAAAATAATAATGAATAGGCTTGTTTTTGTTTAGCATTCATCATCAATCTTTTTTATCATACTTTTGGTATTATTTGACATTTCTTACCTCGAGCCTTCAAAGTTTTCCATTTCATTACCATTTGAGAAAGACACTGTCGTTAGGGCGGTTTCATCATCAATAAAAATATCTAAGTATATGAAATATTAAACATTATAATGTGAAGTATATCAGTCATCTAGTGTACGAGTCAACCCGCACATTATGTACCTATACCTACCTAGATACTTACATACTTAGGTTCGCTTAGGTATGTAAGTATCTAACTCTGTACGAAGCTGTGTCTGCCACAGCGAATAAGCAATTCAGCAATTTTATGTTTTTAAATCAATAAACTCAGTCTGCATACAACCTCCGTGTCGTTCGGTCATTTAACTCCCATCCTAATATCAGTATCAACCCCTATCAAAATATAATTGTACAGGGTAGCGTTAGGCCTGTACATTTGGTCCTTCGAGTCTCCGTAGGCGGGATCACTTTCGCGAATCAGTGTGTTTGTGATTCACCTATGGACTGCAGTTATCAAGGGCACGCATAGGTTCCGGCATAGCAACGGCCGGGATCGAGCGTTATCAATATCATCTATCCTTGTGGGCGCCGCCCGCCCAGAGGATAAGCAGTCATCATCATCACTATCAACGGGGCAGAGCAATCAAGTAAGATCTTTCCATTATTAACTTTGACGGCATTATTTATTTGAATGCAACATGTCAAATTTGGAAGAGCTTTTATCAAGGCAAAAACAAATATCAGAGGGCATTAACACACTTTATCAAAATTTTAAAAAGGATGGGCCAGACCGAAAAACAACCGATTATATCAAAAGACGCGTAGACACATTAGATTCTTATTGGAAGGAGTATCAATCAAATCATAATCAACTTATGCAGTCTCATGATAAAAGCGATGAATATTTCGTTAGCAACCATTATCAGCAACTAAAGGAGTTTTATTCGCAAGCACGAGAAAAAATCATTTTATCACCAACAACGTCGTCCGTGCTGCGGCCAGGAACCCCTATAGGGGGTAAATCAGCAACGGGGCCTGACTTTTCGGATAGAGGAGCCAATAGCAGGCTAGACGATATGATCAAAAGGCAACTGATGAACTTCAAAGCTTTCGCTAGAACCGCATCCAATATCAATGTGGAAAATATCAACGAAAAGTGGGAAATTGAAGATAATTTAAAGAATTTACTTTATAGGTGGTCGGTCATCGACAATTATCATTGGGAAGTCGATGCAGAATTAAACGGTAGCGATTTAAAGTATGAAGCAACGTTCTTAGAGCATGAGACGACTTTTAATAACATTAAAAAAGCGCTAAATACTAAACTATGGTCAATGGCTCACCGAGAGAAGACAACTCCACAAATGGAAGTTCCGAATTTCAATGGAAACTATAATCAATGGGTTAGTTTCAAAGATTTGTTTTCTGAAGCGATTCACAACAATAATTTCTTATCAAAGGCTCAAAAAATGCAGTTCTTAAAATCAAAGGTTAAGGGCGAAGCCGAACGCTTAATTCAGCATTTAAGCATCAGTTCTGACAATTATGATGTTTGTTGGGACATCCTACAGCACAGGTACGATAATAAAAAGATGTTATTCTCATCACACGTCAACATCATGATGAATCTGCCTGTGGTACAACAAGCATCCATCAAGCATATCAAGCGCATTCACGACACAACCCTGGAGTCTCTGAACGCTATCAAAAATCTAGGAGTGGACACAACTTCGTGGGATCCGCTTATCGTCCATATTTTATGTCAAAAATTGGACAGCGACACGCATGATGACTATGTGAGATCAGTAAAGGAACCTAGAGCGCTTCCTACCTTATCAGAGTTTCTTACTTTCTTGGAGAATAAGTTTACGAGCATGGAATCCAGCAAGAGAAAGCAAGAAAATACTCATCAATCAAACAATCACAAAGAGCAACAGTCATCATCCAAGTCGTCATCATCATCATCGTACCATCATAAAAAATCAACGGATTCTAAGCAAGCTTACCAAGCTAACAAAGGTACGTCGAATTCCCATAACAAGCCTTCTACGTCGAAATCGAAGTGTTATATATGTAAGGGCGACCATCTAATATTTCATTGCAAAGAGTTCCTGGAAATGTCGCCCGCCAACAAGAAACAATGTATGGCTAAGTTATCAATATGCCATAACTGCCTTTATGACCACTACGGTAAAGCTTGTATTTCGCCAAAGCGTTGCCGAGAATGTAACGAGTGTCATAATACACTCTTACACAGCATGTATCAAGTTGAAGCTACAGGGAATGAAAATAAATCACGTACTGATCAGCACAAATCAACTACTCACGTAGGCCAGCAGGGTACTATACAGGAGGTTTTATTATCAACAGCAATGATCAAGGTACAAAAGGTAGATGGTACTTATCAAGACATGAGAGTTCTGGTTGATGGCGGATCGCAAGTATCACTGATTACGGAAAATGCCGCACAGCAATTGGGACTTCCTCGCCGTAGATGTAGAGGGACTATCAGTGGAATCGGAGCAAAGGATAACAGTAGTAAGGGAGTTATCAATATCAATTGCACATCAATGAGCAAACAATACGACTTCAATCTAGATGTTTACATCATGAACAGTCTAACAAAGCATCTCCCGTCGCACACCTTTCCTAAGCCATCTGTGGACTACTTGGCCCACATCGACCTAGCCGACCCGGACTTCAATGTCAGTCGTACGATTGACATCCTGCTGGGGGCAGACATATACCCGAGAATCATTTTGGAAGGTATCTGTAGGTCAGATAAATCATCATTAATAGCACAGCAGACCCACCTGGGGTGGATTTTATGCGGGAGTACCAAGTCTTTACAATGTAATGTCACCCAATTCAACATCGACGAAATACAGCAATTTTGGGAATTAGAAGACATCAGCGAAGAGTCACAACACTCATCAGAAGACCTGGAATGCATCAAATCATATCAAGAAACTACAACGCGAGATGAAAGCGGAAGGTATCAAGTCAGACTTCCCTTCGTAGAGAATTTCGCAAAAGAGCTGGGACATTCGAAGTCGAAGGCCGTAGCTCAATTCGTTCAGCTTGAAAAGAAATTATCAAAAAATCAAAAAATTTCAAATGAATACAAATCTTTTATAAATGAATATCAAGCATTAGGTCACATGCAATTATCAGAACCGTCGTGTAATCAAACACCGGAATGTTACCTACCACACCACTGTGTGCTACGTGACGATTCAACGACTTCATCGTTACGGGTCGTTTTTAACGCGTCGGCTAAAACGTCAAGCGGGAAAAGTTTGAATGATGTAATGAAAAAAGGTCCGAATTTACAACAAGATCTTCAAACTATTATTCTGAAATGGAGGCAGTATAGATACGCGTATTGTGCCGACATTGAGAAAATGTTTAGGCAGATATGGGTACATCCAGATGACAGGAAATTACAGCTTTTGGTATGGAGAGATGAATGCACTGAAGAACTACGTACTTACGAATGTACTACTGTAACATATGGAGAAAAAGCTGCCCCATTCCTCAGCATGATGACACTAAGACAATTATCAAGTGACGAACGTGAAAGGTTCCCAGAAGCAGCCAAGGTCGTAGAAAATTCATTTTATATGGATGACCTTGTTCATGGATGTCACTCTATCAAAACAGCAAAGCAGCTACAACAAGATCTAATCGCTTTATTAAAGCTTGCTGGCTTTAATTTAAGAAAATGGTCTTCAAATGATTCCAGACTACTTCAAGATCATGAAAATCAAAGTGATATAAAAAACTTCAAGCAATTAGAAGCAACAAAAACCTTGGGATTGCGATGGGATTCAAAACAAGACGAATTTACACTTTCATCAAAAATCGAATCATCCCAAGACAAGGTCACAAAAAGGTCAATCCTTTCTGATGTAGCAAAGGTGTTCGATCCTCTCGGTTGGATAGCACCAATCACAACAAAACTGAAGATTTTGTTTCAAGATGTTTGGAAATCAAAAATCGAATGGGACGATGAAGTTCCAGAAAATATCAAAAATCAGTGGTTATCAATGAAATCTGATTTACAAAATATCAATGAATTTAAAATACCGAGATGGTTAAATATCAAAGAATCAAGCCTAATCGAATTACATGGCTTTTGTGATTCATCTATGAAAGCTTACGCGGCAGTCGTTTACTGCAAAATCAATATCAATCAAAATGAATCAAAAATAACGTTAGTGGCAGCTAAGACGAGGCTTGTTCCAGTAAACAAAGAGATTTCATTGCCTCGCAAAGAGCTATGCGGCGCACTGTTATTATCCAACCTGATGAACAAGGTCAAGGACAGTCTTGTTGGATATGATATCAAAATACACGGATGGTGTGACTCCACGGCTGTCTTGGGCTGGCTACAAGGATACCCAGGCCGATGGAAAACGTTCGTGTCTAATAGAGTGATCAAAATAACAGCGATAATGCCATCTGAATGTTGGCGATACGTTAAATCGCAAGAAAATCCAGCTGACAGTGCCAGTAGAGGCTTATCAGCGTCACAGTTGAGCAATGATAACTTGTGGTGGCAAGGACCTTCGTGGTTATCTAGTTACGCATCTGAAACGGCACAGACACTCGAAAATCAAACAAAATTCGTAACAAATGAAGAATTAAAGCATCAAAAACAAGCCCATGTTACTGTAAAGCAAGAAAGGATTATCAGCGCTTTACTGAGCAAACAAAGCTCATTATCAAAAATATCGCGCATTTTAGCATACGTATACCGCTTTATATCAATGAAAAAACACAGAGGTTTCCTATCATTAGAGGAAATAAAATCAGCTAAGATGAAGATTATCAAGCATGAACAAGAAGAGCAATTTGCTGAAGAAATAAGCTGCCTGAAGAAAAATGGCGTGATTCAAGTTAAAAGCAAAATATCAAATTTGTATCCATGGTTAGATGGCCACGGCATTCTTCGAGTGGGCGGAAGGCTAAAACAAGCACATCTGAGCCATGATATTCAGCATCCAATAATTTTACAGAACAAAGGCCGCCTCACAGAATTGATCATTGACGATGCTCATCGGACTATGTTGCATGGAGGAGCGCGGCTGACTTTAAGCTTTATCAGACAAAAATATTGGATACTGGGCGGCAACAGAGCAACCAAAGGAAGGTTGCGTAAGTGCGTCAAATGTGCTAAACAAAATCCAAAACTGGGTGAACAAATCATGTCTGACCTCCCAGAGGCTAGAAGCAATCCATCAAAATGTTTTACTCATACAGGAGTAGATTTTTCTGGATTTATCAACATAAGGTCCAGTAAAGGTCGTGGTATCAGAAGTACAAAGGGGTATGTGGCTGTCTTTGTGTGTATGGCCTCAAAGGCAGTTCACCTTGAGTTGGTCTCTGACTTGAGTACGTCCTCCTTTATATCAGCGCTAAGGAGGATGGCGGCAAGAAAAGGTACACCAAGCCATATGTATAGCGACAATGGCGGTAACTTTATAGGAGCTAACAGAGTACTACAGCAAGAATATCAAGAAATACTGAAAACGATACAGAGTGGCGAAGTACAATCTGAAATGTTAAACACGGAAATCAAATGGCACTTCAATGCACCTCTATGGCCAACAGCGGGAGGGCTATGGGAGGCCGCCGTGAAGAGTTTTAAATATCACCTCAAAAGGGTAGTAGGAGAGCAAATTTTAACCTACGAAGAGATGAGCACTGTTCTCGCCCAAATTGAAGCATGTCTAAACTCTCGTCCACTGTGCCCTATATCAGAAGATCCCGATGAGATGGACTTCTTGACTCCAGCTCACTTCATCACCGGGGGACCGAACCTGACTCTGTTTGAAACGGAAAAGGATCACAGAACTCGATGGCAGTTAATACAAAAGATTGTCAAAGACCTGTGGGACAGATGGCGAAAAGAATATCTGACCCAATTATCATCACGAAGCAAATGGAGGCAAGATAAGAAAAACGTACGTCTGAACGACGTTGTCATCATCCATGATGATAACTTGCCGCCGGGAAAATGGCTGATGGGAAGGGTCATTCAACTACATCCAGGGCCCGACTCTAAAGTTAGAGTTGTATCATTGAAAACAAAGAACTCTATACTGAAACGCCCAGTGACAAAAATATCAATTTTACCGGTTCATGAAATCGATAATCCTGAAGATCAGAAGCCGAAAATATCAACATCAAAGCCTCGTATCAAACTATCAACATTATTCGCTTCGATATTCCTATTTATGAACATATTATCAATTGCCCAAGGTGCGCTGAACGTAACAAAATTCAGAGAAAATCAGCATCTGTATTTTGACAAATTATCAAACATGAAAATCATTCACGATGAATGGAAACTTGTCGTATACTTCAAAACTCAACCTTACTGGGAAGGAATTACGGCTCTCAACAAATCAACAATCACATTAGATCGGCTGTGCAAAACAATGGAAGATAAAAGCTATTGTAATACAATGTTATTACAATTACGGCACGAGCTTAATGAATTGGACTATAATAATCAACTGTTGCTAAATCAACAAAAAGGCTCAAACATGCGCCGGCGGCGCCGCGGTCTCATCGACGGGGTCGGCTACCTGGCTAACTCGCTATTCGGAGTATTGGACAGTAGATTCGCCGAACAGTACCTGAAAGACATCAATCAGTTAAAAGAAAATCAAAATCATATATCAACTCTATCAAAAAATCAAACATCAATAATAGAAGCGGAATTCAATGTACTCAAACGACTTGTAAATACGACGACGCAGCAGTATAAAATCATTCATCAAAAACTTATCGAATCAGAGAAAAGGGTTGGTTTGGTGAAAACTGAATTACAAGTATCAAATGAGTTCAACATAGGTGCCATCATAGCAAGCAATCTACTACAAAACATAAAAAACTTACAAAGTTATATGTTAAATACTATCGCGGACACGTATCATGGACGATTTAACCCGTACCTTATCACATCTAAACAACTGCAGGATCAGCTGAGTATTATTTCGAGTCATGTACCAAGTGAATTATCGCTACCTATAGAAAACATACATACCGACATAGCGAAGGTATTCAAACTTATCAAAACAAAGGCAAGAATGATTACCGAATACCTAATATTCGAGCTAAGAATCCCTCTTATCACTAGGGATACTTTCGAGATATTCAAGATCATTCCGATCCCTGAGCAAAAGCGAGACAACATGATAAGCATATCACCTATATCAAATTACTTAGCAATCAACTTGAAGAAAGACATGTACATTTCTATGTCCTACAGCGGCATTAGATCATGCTTATTATCAGATGCGAATTTATATTTATGTCATATCAGTAAGCCTATGAATAAGATGTCCAATAATATGGATTTCTGTCAGACGAGAGAAGCCGCGTGCGAAACTACTATCAAAACGTGCAAGAATATGTGGCAGGAAAGTAATTCCCTGAACAACTACATTTATTTTTGCTGCAATCAATGTCAAGTACGTTCTATGTGTGGAGATCAAGTTGCAGTACATCACCTGACTCGCGCCGGAATTATAAGTATAGATAATGGTTGCATAATCAAAACGAACGCTATGGAAATAATCGCTCACGATTCCCTATCAAGCGAAATGTATATCAGATCAAATGTGTATGCCCCTATCATTGCCCCTATAAATCATATTATCAATGTATCAATACCAAGAGAGGTCCTGATGGAACCGCCGGAGACGAAAGCTAATCAGAAAGAGCTTGAAGACTTAGAGGAGAAAATCAAGGACGTAAAGGAGAACGAATCAATATCAACCAGCATATCATATCATGACATCCACCACTATGCGGTAATCTACGGGTGCATCGGGCTGGGTGTCTTCGGAGTCCTCGTGTACTGGGGGCGCCGCCGCGGGCGCGGCTCCTGGTGCCCGCGCGCCGCGGCCGCGCCGGACAGCGCGCGCGCCGCGCCCGCGCCCGCGCCGCGCCCCGCTCCTGGCGTCGCTCGACCAAGTGCTAGTGATAGTGTTGTGTATCAATGTATCAATGAAAGTGTGAGTGCGCGCGTAAATAAGGCAACGTCGCCTATAGTTTCGCGTTTAGATTTTTAATCGACATAAGCGGCTATCAAATTATGTACTTTTGTTTGTTTATCATTTTTCATAATGAGTAAAATGTTTTATAAGTATGGCATAAGCTTGAAATGTTTAATTAGCAATCATCATTAACTTTAGCATTATATCATTTTGTATCAATCATTTAGTATCAATGTAATCTTTGAAGGTAGGTACTTAAAGTATTCTTTCTGCGGGGAACATGTACGAGTCCGCACATTATGTACCTATACCTACCTAGATACTTACATACTTAGGTTCGCTTAGGTATGTAAGTATCTAACTCTGTACGAAGCTGTGACTGCCACAGCGAATAAGCAATTCAGCAATTTTATGTTTTTATATCAATAAACTCAGTCTGCATACAACCTCCGTGTCGTTCGGTCATTTAACTCCCATCCTAATATCAGTATCAACCCCTATCAAAATATAATTGTACAGGGTAGCGTTAGGCCTGTACACGGACAGTCCAGACAGATAGTGATTCGAGAGGAAAGTAAATATGATAATCATAATCACTATTTTAATTTTATTATTATTTTAATTTTAAGACCAAATTGTACTTGTATTCTTGCAAATAAACACATTTCATTTCATTTATGTATAATACACCTGTGCAAAGCTGAATATTAAAAATTGTATAAGTACAAACCTCACTTGAGTTCCATTCCCAGTCTTGTAGTATCTGATTTGAACTGCGACATTTGTTCCTAAACTCAAAGTTGTCTTTCAATGCTACCTCACATACATCGCAACACCAATGCTTTGCAGATCCACTCTGAAACTGTGACATTGTAATTTATAGAATAGAAATGTACATTTACACTTGCGGCCAAATTCTGATAGGCAACCTAGTAGATACATATTCTCCTTCTTACAAATTTAACATAAAAATTTGGTTTAAGCAATAAACTATGAGCGGGCTAATCTTGCAGTCGGATCTTATACCATTATGGTAAAGGTTCTTTTTTAAGAAAGCATGCTTCATCTTAGGCCAAATCTTGAGGTTCATAAGTTACATGGTGGTCAAACGTTTAACAATCTACCAAAAATATTTAATTTTATACCATAGGTAAATTGCATTGGATGACAGTACATAATGGAGGTAATTATAAGATATGAAAATGTAACTATATTTAATGAAAAAACTCACAGAGTAGTCGCAAATTTCTTGAAAATAGTCTGAAAGGTGATTTGATAGCTCACAAAGTGGTTTCTGTGTACACAAACAAACCCGACATATCTTTGAAGACATTGTTGCAGGTTTTAGCTACACATTATCTTTGAGGAGCTGATATGCTCCACGACCACATATTAGGGATTATTCTAGGTTTTTCTTCTAAACCAAACTATTTTACGAAATGTTACTTCTAAGCAAGTTAGGTAAAAATACTAATTAATTTTTGTATTTCGTATTTTTTCTTTATTTATTGATTTAAATTGGACATGGCTATAAACACGGAACTTAAACTGCTGTCCATCTATTTACCAATTTAGGATTGCATGACAAACAAGTTTCTTAGATTTTTACCCAACTACAGGAAAAAGTCGTGAAAATAGAATGGAAAAATCCCATGACAAATAGACAAAACCAGATCGACAACAAAATGTTGCATTCTATGTTGTGAATTTGGAGATCCTTTTTTATTTATATCAGGAAAGAAAACAAAGTTTTTCCTTGCAAAAGCGAATTCGAAATGTCAGAAATATGTTCTGCGTGCTTGAGCCAAGACCGAACTCTCGTTCCATTAGATATGGACCAGTTTCTAATGGACAGAATATTTGGCACTGAAATAGTAAGTTCCACTTTCGGTATAAATAAAAAGTCGCCTAAATAGTAAAGCACACTTCCTTTGTCAAACAAAAGAGGTGATGTCTAAGCTAAAAGCACTGTTTAAGGTGCTAGTCCTACCGCTAAAGCATGGAAAAGACTTGGTCATAGAATATTGAACTAAGTAGACAACAAGTTCCATTGTTAACTTACAAATGTAAAAGTTGGCTTCTTTGTCCCCGAATACTTAAAGTGCTATGGTGATTGGCTTGAAAAGTATAGTCCAGAAAGGTGCTTTTGTAACAGGTGTAGTGCAGGTGTTAGGCTCAGACTTTATAGACAGAGCGCTGTCAACAATGATTTTGAAGCCGGTTTCTTAAACATGTGTGCTCGTACTGAGTGTTGCCCGGTGCAGGTGTACTTTTGCTTGAAATATGATTTCATCCTGCTTTTTATGTCGCGAGATTGGTTTGAACACCCTATCGAAACATAATTCGGCATTTTGTCCCTCTAAATCTCGTAATAATTTTGCGTGAAACACGGCGCGACGGCTTAGCTGGACTGACAAGGTAAGGCGTAATTTCGTCATATGTGTGTAAGTGTGTTTGTACACGCCAAGGCTTAATTTTACCTGCCTCTGTGCGGGTTTCGTTGGGGCTCCGTCTAGATAGTTCTATAGTCTGAGGTGTTAGGTAATTCAAATCTAAATAAATAATGCTGGACAATCCTCACAGCATCATCTATCTAGGTCCAAGCTAAGCAGAGCTTGTGTTAAATCTACTAGAAAACTGATATGCTTAATGAAAAACATTATATAGATATATTTTTTAATTTTACATAGAAAAACCTCAGAAGTCAGAACACATGTTTGCAGATCATAAAAACATTTCTCATTCCATCAAATAGTGGTTATTATTTCATTTTCTATATAATAAATTGTTTTATTTACATTTCAGGTGGAGTTATCAATGAAATTAATTTGTTATGAGTGCTCTGCTTTGTTCCGAAAGCTGCTTAGCTTTAGAACACAAGTACTTTATGCACAACAATGTATACTGATGAAAAATGAGGTAACTATCACTTAAAACATATTTACACCTAAATTCTTTTAACACAATCCCTCTAACCCTATGTTTAGCATGTTGATGAACATTATCCTATCATCACTACATAGTATAAAACAAAGTTGCTTTCTCTGTCCCTATGTCACAACAGATTTTGACGTGGTTTTTTTAATAGAGTAATTCAAGAGGAAGGTTTATATGTATAATAAAACTGTGCGAAGCCGGGGCGGGTCGCTAGTAAAACATATTTACACCTAAATTCTTTTAACACAAGCCTTCTAACCCTACGTGTAACATGTTGAGGAACACTGCTATCCCATCATTTGATGTAATTTGACTTGTCTAAGTGCTTATTTAACCATAAAGAAATAAAGTTACTGTTTTCTGATTGCATCAAATGTTGTTTGTTAGGGCCCTTTTAGGGGTGTTCCTAAAGGAGGCTTTTAGGAATTTTTAAATATTGATTGTTACATATATTTGCTTCAGCAAATAGCCACAAAAGTTTTTATTGTAGCTGGATAGTACTGTTATAAAAACTATTGTAGCTTTGTGGAATTGGATACTACAAAAGATTTTATAGTAGCTGAGTACTACTATAAAAATGTTTGTAGCTTATCAGAATTAATACTAAAAAAGTTTTTAAAGTAGCTGAGTAGTACTATGTTTGTAGCTTTGTGCAATTGGATACTACAAAGGTTTTTATAGTAGCTGAGTACTACTATAAAAACATTTGTAGCATTGTGGAATTGGATACTACAAAAGTTTTTATAGTAACTAGGTACTACTCTAAAAAAATTATAGCATTGAGGAATTGGATATTTGCTGAAGCAACTATATGTGACAATCAATGTTTCTAAATAATGGATTCTTGTTTAAAAGAATTTTAATTTTCAGGCTCCTGTCCAATCTTTATCAAGACTACAAGCATCTAGCACTGCACTGAATGATATATGTTGCGATGAAATCTTTTACATTAATACAGACAAACCTGACAACACCATCCTTACTGTAGAAGAAATAAAAACAGAAACCGAATTTTTAAACGACTTTAACGACAGTGATAGCATTCACCCAGAAACAAACCAATTAGATGTAAAAAAAGAAAAAGTAAAGAAAGAAAAAGTAAAAGTAGCAGTGCGTAAAAAAAAGAATATTAAAAGTACAAAGAAGACTACGAAGACAAAACTTAAGAAGGAAAAGGTTAAAATAGAAGACTATGTTAATGTTAAGGAACAAAACTATAGAATAGTTCAAATGACAGAGATGGAGATGTTAGAGAGAAGACAGAAAGAGAGAGATACAAAGGTCTACAAAGTTCAGTGTAAATTTAAGTGTGAAGATTGTTTGCTTGGGTTTATTGATGAGAGTTGTTTTGAGAAACATAAGGAGACGAGGCATTCAGAGGTAAGTTGAAACACCAAGATTTACCAATAATAAAAATCTTTATTAATACCATAAATCCTACTATTATTATAAACGCGAAAGTTTGTAAGTATGGATGGATGGATGGATGCTTGTTACACTTTCACGCAAAAACTACTGAACGGATATGGATGAAATTTGGCACAGAGATAGATTATGATCTGGAATAACACTATATTTTATCCTGGAATTCCGACGGGAACTGGAATTACGCAGGTGAAACCGCGAGCTGCTGAAATACTTACTATATTAACCAAATTAAGACATATTAAGAAGAATTAAGAAACGTGAAAGATTGTATGGATGTTTGTTACACTTTCACGCAAAAACTACCGAATGGAATGGTCTGAAATTTTGAATAGAGGTAGTTCTAGCCCTGGAATATCAAATAACTACTTTTTATCACACATAATATGTGTGATCATCATCATCATCATCATCAGCCTACATTAGTCCACTGCTGGACATAGGCCTCCCCTAATGAGCGCCATAGCGCCCTGTCTTCAGCTTGACGCATCCAGCATCTGCCAGCAGTCTTTCGCAGATCGTCATCCCACCTAGCCGGAGGGCGTCCTACACTACGTTTGCCAAGTCGCGGTCTCCACTCAAGAACACGTTTACCCCAACGGTGGTCGGTTCTTCGCGAAATATGGCCGGCCCACTGCCACTTCAGCTTGCTAATTCTTTGAGCTATGTCGATAACTTTGGTTCTCTGTCGGATGTATTCATTACGAATCCTATCCTTCAGAGAAACTCCGAGCATAGCTCTTTCCATAGCTCGCTGAGCGACTTTGAACTGGTGGACCAGCCCTACCGTGAGTGTCCACGTCTCAGCTCCGTAGGTCATTACGGGTAGGACGCACTGATTGAAAACTTTCGTTTTCAAACATTGTGGTATGGATGACGAGAAGACTCGACGTAGTTTTCCAAACGCTGCCCAGCCCAGCTGGATCCTCCTCTTGGCCTCCTTCTCGAAATTGTTTTTACCTAACTGCATAATCTGCCCAAGGTAAGTGTACTCGGAAACAATTTCGAGAAGGTGGCCTTCTACGACTACCGGTCCCGGATCAATTTGGCAATTGGTCATGACTTTGGTTTTTTCCAAATTCATGCCAAGACCGATGCGTCGCGAGGCTGAAGCTAGGCCGTCCAGCATGTGGGTCAGCTCCTCTAGCGACTCCGCCATTAAAACTATGTCATCAGCGAATCGTAGGTGTGAGATGTAATTGCCGTTTATGTTTATGCCCTTACCTTTCCAGTCCAGAGTCTTAAACATATCTTCCAATGCGCTCGTGAACAGTTTCGGGGATATGACATCCCCCTGCCTCACTCCTCTGCGCAATTGGATGGGTTTAGACTGCTCGTCCTGTACTTGGACACTCATAGTGGCGGCATCGTAGAGACATCTCAGAACCTCGATATAACGATAGTCTACTTGGCATCGCTGTAAGGATTCCAGAACAGCCCAGGTTTCGACAGAGTCAAAGGCTTTCTCATAGTCCACAAAAGCGAGACACAGGGGCTGATTATACTCTTCGGACTTCTGTATAATCTGCCGCACTGTGTGAATGTGGTCTATGGTGCCATATCCTCCGCGGAACCCGGCCTGTTCCGGTGGCTGAAACTCGTCGAGTCTCCTAGCGAGACGATTCGTGACCACTCGCGAGAACAGCTTATAGACGTGGCTCAGGAGTGTGATGGGTCTATAGTTTTTAAGGAGGGTTTTATCGCCCCTCTTAAAAAAGAGCACCACCAAACCCCCGCTCCACGCCTTAGGAGTTCTCCCACTGTGAAGGACGGTATTAAAGAGGCTCTGTAGCTCCTGTATAATGGGGGCTCCTCCTGCCTTTAGAAGCTCTGAAGTAATACCGTCCTCACCCGGGGCTTTTCCATTTTTAAGCTGCCTCAGAGCTAACACGATTTCATCTTGGCTGAAATCTGGCAGTTCGTCGGTATAGTGGCGTGTCAGGGTGGCTCTAGAATCATGGTCATCTCTTCGGGACTGAGGGGTATGTGCAGTGTACAAACGGCCATAGAAGTCTTCTATCTCAGCTGAGATCTCTGGCTTCGACAAAACGATCCTCCCGTCGTGCGTTTTAAGCTTCGTCAGGTGGCTCCTGCCAAGCTGCTGAGTGAATACTTTGGACCCTCGGTTTCGCTCTATCGCCTCTTCAATGAGGCGTGTGTTGGAGCTCCGAAGGTCACGCCGTACCATCTTCGCGATTCGCTTGTTCAGGTCTGACCTCTCCAACGAAGACATTTGGGTGGTTTCCCGTCTTTTTGTCATCAGATCCAGAGTCTCATCCGAGAGTTTGGACTTCCTGCCAGTACCTATCTTGCTGCAGAACTTAGTGCCCTCGTCCCTCAATGTTTCGACCAGATTGTGTAGGGTCCCGTCAGCGTCATCAGTGGGTTCCAAGGCAGCGAATCTATCCCCGAGAAGCTGCTGAAACTTTTCGGTGCCCGCCATGATTTGGATTGGATTAGGTCGGAGCGTGGACTTCATCAGACGGTTTCTTTCAAGCTTTAAGTTGATATTCAGAGTGCCTCGGAGCATTCGGTGATCAGATCCGGTGTTGAACCTGTTGATCACTGAGACATCTCTGAATATGTGCTTGCTATCCGTCATGATAAAGTCGATCTCATTTTTTGTCACAGTGTCGGGGCTTTGCCATGTCCACTTCCGCTGGGGCTGTTTCTTAAAGAAGGAGTTCATTAAGAACAGCCCCTCTTTCTCAAGGAAGTTGACAAGCATTTGCCCCCTGTGATTCCTAACTCCATAACCATGCGGGCCTATTCGGGATTCGTTGCCAGTCTGGATTCCCACCTTGCCGTTAAAGTCCCCCATAACAACGTTGAAGTGAGCCTTAGTGGTGTTGTGTAAGGCTTTGGATATGTCTTCGTACATATCCTCCACTTCATCATCCGGGTGTGCCGAGGTCGGTGCGTAGACCTGAATTACCTTCATGCTATACCGCTTGGATAGCCGAAGGATCAGGTACGCTACCCTGGTCGACACACTGGAGATTTCTTGAACGTTGTTAGAGAGGGCCTTATTGACGAGGAAACCTACGCCACCCTGGGATGTTTTATCACCCTCGCGAAAGTAGAGAAGATGGCCCGAGTCTAGGGTTACGGTGTCCTCCCCCTCTCTACGGACTTCACACAACCCTAGAACATGCCATTTAATGTTCTCTAACTCCACTTCCAACTGCGCTAGATGATTGTCAAGCCTCAGAGTGCGTCCGTTGTACGTTGCCAGGGTCAGTTTCGATACTGTGTGGTAGCCTGCCGGCCGGTGATTCTTAGCACCCCCTGCCCCGCCGTTACCATGGCCGCTACCATAGCCAGGAATAGCGAGGCGGCCGGGTACTGGGGGCCATTTTTTGGCTTGTTTCTTCATTTGGGGGTAATGCCCATAATCCCCACGCTGGGCATGCGGGTTGGGGATCGCAGTTTGGTGAAGGAGTTGTTCTGCGGGGGCGCTGCTGCCCACCCCCGGTGTGTCCCTTAGTCGCCTCTTACGACACCCACGGGAAGAGTTGGGGTGGTGCGATTCTAAGCCGGCACCACACGGCATATGTAATGCATATGTGTGATAAAAAGTATTATTTTTTTGCCATGGAACTGATATTATCAGTTCCATGGCAAAAAAATAATAAAGTAAATTAATAATGCTGCACAATCCACACAGAATCATTTCGCCTCAAGCTAAGCAGAGCTTGTGTTATGGGTACTAGATGACTGATATACTTAAATACAATACATTACATAGAGAAATATTTTATTTTTTTAAACATAGAAAACTCCAGAACAAATATTTGCTGATCGTCCAAACATTAGTCCCAGGGCGGAAATCAAAACCGCAACCTTCTGCGTCGCAAGCAGACCTTCGCCCACCGCGCCATATCGCCATTGAGACGTTTCCATACAAACAACGCGTGCGAAGTCGCAGGCTTGTACTGTACATCTTAATAATATTATAACCGCGAAAGTTTGTGAGTATAGATCAGTAATTCTCAAAGAGGTCCAGGTGGACCCCCAGGGGTCCACGGGAGACTCTAGGGGGTCTATGTTAGGCGTGATAAAAAATGGGGCTCCACAATTGTATGCATGAAAATTAAGTTGGTTTTGATAGTGAACAAATAAAATGTTGGCTTGACTTCTCTTATTAATATAGGCAGATATAATAATATGATGATAATATTTTATTTGAATACCACCAGGGATCAAAAATCTATTTCACGTGGAGAATGTGATATAACAAGAGAAGCTACTCGAGCTGAGCACTAATGAGGCGCTGACAGTGAGCTTTAAAAGAGGGTATCAAAAATGTTGGCTACAGGCAGCAATACCCGAAAAGTATTTGGACTGTAGGAAATTGTGCAAGTGCAAAAGCTTCTGATAGCGTTTCACGTAATATCTTGTCGAAAAAAGTTTTCGTGCCGTTCGAAATTTATTAACAAAAAAGGAGCAGATTGAATATCACAGAACGGGGAGATTTGCGGTTATTCCTTTCAAAACTCAAGCCATTATAATCTTTTTCGAAAACTGTTAATTCGTTGTTGAAACTCAGCGACAACGCAAGTTTCCATAGATCTAATCTTTCAGATTCGTAGTAATGGAGCTGCAGGGGGTCCACCGGATCCAGCAAAATTTTCAAAGTAGTCTATGAAACAAAAGAGTTTGGGATGGATGTGAGATGGATGTTTGTTACTCTTTCACGCAAAAACTACACATGTGGATGACATTTGGCACGGAGATAGAAAATAGTTTGGAATAATAATAATAATGTTTGTATTTTCTATAGTAAAAAATGAATCTTTTAACTAGAATTAAAATAAATAAAGTGAAATAATAGAAAAGAAATAATAGTAAAGTCATTTATTTCGGACAACATTAGAACAATTAAAAAGATCTTAGATCACTTATTCTAAGGTTCATATCAATATATCTACCATAAAACTAAAATACATACTCAATTATAAAAACTAATGACTAATGGATACGCTTGGTCTCGGCGCGAATAACACATAGGGCTATATTTTATCCCTGAATACCCACGGGAACGGGTAACATCAAGCTAACAACTAAAAACCAAAACAAAATCATATACAACGCATAATTACTCAAGACAAGCGAAAAAGATGCAAGTTCGGGTTCGAAAACAACTAAAAGACCAATGGAATGATGAATGAAAACTATCAAAACCGCGAATTGTTTAGGGCTCCTGCAGCTTGCTCTGATGATACCAGTGTCGTAAAGTATGTTCCAAACCAATGGAATATTGGATTCCATTGTACCTCATTTGTTTACAAAAAATATCTATGTTTTTGAATCGCAGCATAGTACCCATAACACAAACTCTGCTTAGCTTGGGGCTAGATGATGCTGTGTGGACTGTTCTGATGCTGTGTAGATTGTCTGGAAATATTTAATTATTAATTTATTTAATAATTCCAGATGGGAGGAAAATTCGAATGCCACATCTGCAAACTAAGATTCATGAAGTTCAGCAACCACAAAGAGCACACAGCCAACCACTACAAGAAGTATGTCTGTTCCTGCGACTACTCGGGGTTCAGCCTGGCTGAGATGGCCGAGCACGATGCCAGGGAACACGGGCTGAAGAGGTTCCACTGCGGGATCTGTCGGGAGGCTTTCTCGTGAGTTTAATTTATTCGGAGGGCGTCCTACACTACGTTTGCCGAGTCGCGGTCTCCACACCTGTTCTTGAGTGGAGACCGGGACTCGGCAAACGTAGTGTAGGACGCACTGGGATCGAAACGTGTTCTCGAGCTATTCTCTCCGGAGGAATCAGCCTAGGGCGTACTACACTACGTTTGCCGAGTCGCGGTCTCCAAACGTGTTCTCGAGCTTTTATCTTCGGAGGAGTCATCCTAGGGCGTCCTACACTACGTTTGCCGGGTCGCGGTCTCCAAACGCGTTCTTGAGCGGAGACCGGGACTCGGCAAACGTAGTGTAGGACGCAGCTATTCTCTCCGGAGGGAGTCATCCTAGGGCGTCCTACACTACGTTTGCCGAGTCGCGGTCTCCACTCAAAAATACGTTTTGGAGACCGTGACTCGGCAAGCGTAGTGTAGGACGTCCTGGGATGACGATCTGCTCTAGGCGGCTGGCAAATGCTGGATGCGTTAAGCTGAAGACAGGGGGCTAAGGCGCTCATTAGGGAGGCCTATGTCCAGCAGTGGACTAATATAGGTTGATGATGAGAGCACACATCCAATCACTACAAGAAGTACGTCTGTTCGTGCGACTACTCGGGGTTCAGCCTGGCTGAGATGGCCGAGCACGATGCCAGGGAACACGGGCTGAAGAGGTTTCACTGCGGAATCTGTCGGGAGGCTTTCTCGTGAGTTTTTTCTTCTATTCGGAGTGATTCCTACACTACGTTTGCTGAGTCGCGGTCTCCACAAGTGTTCTTGAGTGGAGACCGCGACTCGGCAAACGTAGTGTAGGACGGCGGTAGGAGGGCGTCCTACACTACGTTTGCGCAGTCGCGGTCTCCAAACACGTTCTCCAGCTATTCTCTCCGGAAGGAGTCATCCTAGGGCGCCATGCACTACGTTTGCCGAGTCGCGGTCTCAAAACGTGTTCTAGAGCTATTCTCTCCGGAGGGAGTCATCCTAGGGCGTCCTACACTACGTTCGCCGAGTCGCGGTCTCCAAACTTGTTCTCGAGCTATTCTCTCCGGAGGGAGTCATCCTAGGGCGTCCTACACTACGTTTGCCGAGTCGCGGTCGCGAATTGCTACAAACTCTGCAATTAGTTTAGGCTTTGTTAATAATTGCTATGTGTGCAATAAAAAAAATTCTATTTATATATTCCAGGTCCCGAGGCGGGCTGAAATACCACCGCGCCGTGTCGCATGTCAGTCCTGTCAAATGTGACATCTGTCATAAAATATTCAAGGCGCAGAAGTACCTCACTGTACATGTTGAGTACGTATCATCATTATCACTACATAGTATAAAACAAAGTCACTTTCTCTGTGCCCATGTCCCTTTGTATGCTTAAATCTTTAAAACTACGCAACGGATTTTGATGCGGTTTATTGAAATAGATAGAGTGATTCAAGAGTTTATGCGTGTAATAAAACCGTGCGAAGCCGGGGCGGGTCGCTAGTCTTATTATAATAGATATACAGCTTGTCACGTGTCATGTGTCGAAAGGGAGTTATTCTGGACACGGTGAGATTTCATTCATTCATCTATTTGCCAATTCTTTTGGCAAACTAAAAACGTTCACTGTTTTTTTTTTGTAAATTTAGTTACCCGTTCATTTTGTTATTGTCACCACGCCTCCATTCCACGACTATGAAATCTCCATGAAGAGAAAAGTGGCAAAACACATGTTGCCATCAACGAAGAAGTCAAGTACTGAGTGGAAGGTCTTCTTTCATAAGCTTTCTTAGCATCGTCACACTTATATAAGAATTGCGAAAGTTTTTATGGATGGATGGATGTTAGTAACCTATTCACGACAAAATTACTGAACGGATCGGTCTGAAATTTTGAATAAACGTAGTTCCAGGCCTGAAATAAAATAAAGCCTACTTTTTCATCCCATAAATCAGTTCTCATGGTATAAAAATAACCTTTAAACTTTTTAATAGAAACAAAGCGGACTAAGCCAGCGGGAATAAACTAGTAATATGAATGCGAATGAATATTAAACTGCAGACAGATGCTGGATGCGTCAAGCTGAAGACAGGGCGCTATGGCACTCATTAGGGGAGGCCTATGTCCAGCAGAGGACTGATATAGGCTGATGATGATGATGATAAATGCGAAAGTTTGGCGAACAAACTTATAGTTCGCTAAACTTTCGCATTTGTCATGTCGCGATCTAGCGCTGCGCTCATTTTACTAGCGCCATCTAGTTTCGCATGAGCAGTACTAAAACGAAAACGTGACTAAACAGTATGTTTTTTCATAGGAAAGTCCACAGCACGAAGCCGATCGAAGCGTGCGTGGTGTGCGGCGAGCGGCGCCGGCAGATGGCGGTGCATATGCTCAAACACCAGCCTAAGGTACGTCCATAGGAGATTATCTTACTATTATAATATTACTATTATAATATTATCTTACTATTATGATAGTCTGCGTCACGCACGCAACACGTACAGAACTACTCCGCGATAAAATATTTTTCTACGCGTGATAATGTCGAATAAACAACTCGAAAGTGTCGTGCGCGATTTACAAAACACAATAGTGATCCTAGTGCATAAAATCGAGACACTAGAATGTAAGATAAACGAACAATCAACGATAATTCATGAGCTCGTTGTAAGAAAGGTTACAAATTCATCCGCGCCTACCCCCAAGTCATTTGTTAGTAGTGCACCGCAACCAACTTCGGGCGAAGCGGAGACCGCACCCGCCCCGGTCCAGCGACCTGCGCGGACGGCGCGAGTACATGCAGCGGCCGCGATAACAAAGCTGTCTACAGCGGCGAAAAAACGCAGCAATGGACGCGCAACCTCATCTATTTCTCCGAAGAGCAATGACACTCTGAATTCGAAAATGGACAAAGGAATACTAAGCGTTCCAGCTACAACCTTAGATTCATCCATACAGACTATAAAAAGTACTACTACTGATGAAATTGAATGGAAAGTGGTAAATAAACGACGCAGACGTAAACAACAAACTGCCATTGTAACCGGCACGGCTGAGAATAATGATGATCTCCAGGTTGCAGAGAGATTTAAATACATACAGGCCTGGTGTTTTAGACCTAACACTACGACCTCAACAGTGCTTGAGTTTCTCAATAAAATAATAAAATCAAACTTCAAAGTTGAGAAGCGCGAGATCAGATCAGAGACACACGCCTCCTTCCTGATCGGAATGCCGGAGACAGTGTACGAGGCAGTAACAGCGCCGTCAGCCTGGCCCGCTGGGATTCGCTTCGTGGAGTGGTTTCAGTCCCGGCCCCGCGTCCAGCAGCGGGGCAGCGAGCGCCGCGCCGCCGCCACCAGCGCATGACTCACGCACCAGGACCGCGCCCCTGCCGCCGCCGCCTCGAACGTCGAGCTCGACCAATCGGATAGTGATTTGTCAACAAAACATTGCTGCACTAAAAAATAAGACTCGTAAGTTGGAAGTGATACTAGACAAAAGTTTAAAATGTGAAGTTCTCTGTTTAACTGAACACTGGCTAAGGGAACCCGAACTAAAAGTGATTTATTTAAATAACTATATCTTAGGTTCTTATTACTGTAGGCAGTCTATTGCTCACGGCGGATCATGCATCTATGTGAGGAAAGACATTAAATTTAAGGAAATTGATTTTACTTGTATTTCGATAGAACAGATATGTGAAATATCGGCGGTTGAACTAACCGAGTATAATTTAATAATTGTTTGTGTTTATAGATCAAACTTGACAAACCTTTCACAGTTTTATCCCTGCCTGGAACAATTGCTGGATGAGCTAGTTCAGAATGGGAAAGATTGCGTTGTTCTAGGCGATTTTAATGTTGATTGCCTATGCTCATTAAATAATAATCAGAAAAGATTCAATGACATTGTACATTCCCGTGATTTCTGTAATGTAATCAATTTTCCCACAAGAGTTACAGCAACTACAAGTACTTGTCTCGACCACATGTATGTGAGTGGAGAACGAGTTCGGGCGGGAACAGTCAGCGCGCGCGCGATCGACTCTCAGCTCAGCGACCACTACGCCGTGCGAGCCGAGGTGACGTGCGAGCCGCGCGCGCGCGCGAGCGCTGCCCGCTTCGCCCGCTCCTATACAAACGCAAATACTTGTAACTTTATAGCCGCTATAGAAAGCGTTGACTGGCTCGAAGTAAGCGGAAGGAGGTTGATGGCGGATGATCTAGCCGCAACAATTGTAAATATTTTAAAGAGTAAGTTACTTATATGTTTTCCTTTACGAAGAATTAACATAAGAACTAATAAAAAATCGTGGATTACCGAGGAAATAGTACGCTTGGAATTTTTAATAAGAGAAACAAAATCATTAAGCTTGAAGTTTCCTTCAAACGCGCGTTTGTTATCTAAGTTAAATGACTTCGAAGAAAAATTCAATGACGTGATCCGAAAAGAGCGGAGTAAATTTTACTGTAATATAATTTATAATGCTACGAACACTACGAAGTCAATGTGGGACGTCGTTAAGATGGAGACCGGACGGACTGGGCGGATTCATGATGTCCTTGACTCCATACGGAAACCGGATGGATCTAAGTATTCTTCTGAGTTGATGGCTGTCGATGCAATCAATTCGCATTTTGTTAACGCTGCAGATACATGCGGCGCTCCTCGCGCAGACGTCAGTGCAGCGATGCAAGCGTTAAGTGGTGCATGCCCACCAGTGGACTGCTCCATTAGAATGCGGCCGTTCTCGCCCGCCGAGGTTCTGAAGATTTTATCGCATGGGGTGGCTCACAAACCCACTAAAGACATTTATGAGATGTCGATGTCTCTACTGCACGCTGTAGCGGCACCGTTGTCGGTTATTCTTGCAGAGCTTTTCAACGCATGCATTGGGGAGGGTCGATATCCACAAACCTTAAAAAAAGTTCGTGTATCGCCGCTTTACAAAGGCAAAGGAAGCAGAGAAGAGGTAAACAGTTACCGGCCTGTCTCCATAATTCCAGGAATAGCCAAGGTTTTCGAGCACGGACTCAGTGCCAGAATCACAGAGTACCTGGGGCATACAGGATCCCTGTCTGATAGGCAGTATGCCTATCGGGCGGGAAGGTCGACTACAGACGTTGCGCGGGAGCTCGTGCGGACCGTGATGGAGGCCCGGGAGGCTCGCCAGCACGTGGCGGTCATCATGTGCGACCTGTCGAAGGCCTTCGACGTCGCCGATCACAACGTTCTCGCTGCAAAACTGACGCACTACGGGTTTAGGGGTCCGTCACTGGCTCTCCTAACTGACTTTATGTCTGGTCGGTGTCAGGTGGTCACGGGGGCTGGAGGTAAGGTGGTCTCAAAACCACTCACGACTTCAGTAGGAGTAGCACAGGGTTCGGCGCTCTCTAATATCATGTTCTCTCTTCTCCCCAATGACCTGCCGGGGTGCTTAAATAATGCAGACGTATTTATGTACGCAGATGACGTTGCAGCCCTAGTCAAGGCGCCCACAATTGACTCATTGGAGGGAAGATTGAGCATGGTGGCGGAGAAACTAAACGGCTGGTTCCGAATAAATGGCTTCCTACTGAATGTCACAAAAACTAACTTTATCGTGTTTAACCTGGCCGGGCGCGCACAGAGGTCCTTGAGCGTGACCTTGGGAGGCAGGTCTGTCGACCAGGTCAAGACGGCTACCTTTCTAGGCTTCCAACTCGATGAGGGTCTGACGTGGGAGCTCCATATTGACAAGCTCTGCGACAGGTTGAGTCGGGCGTGATTCGCGCTTTGGCGGTTGTCCTCGACACTAGACCAGAGCATGACTAGGAGCTGCTACTTCGCTTCTGTGCACTCGCTCCTTCAGTACGGCGTTGAGCTTTGGGGGAAAGCTGCTGATTGGGAGCGGGTGTTCAGAATGCAGAAAAGAGCTGTCAGAGCGATAGTCCGCGTCCCGTGGGACACGCCCGCCCGCCCTTATTTTAAACAACTAGGGATCCTAACAGTCCCCTGCCTGGTCATCCTGCAAGCAGCCATGTACGCCCGTACCCGCCTGAGTGAGTACGCGAAGTTCGGTGACGGTCACTCCTACATGACGAGGAACAGGCAGAAGCTGAGGGCCGTGCAGCGACGCCTTACTAAAACCTCAAAGTTAATCTATGTCTTAGCGCCGGCTGTCTACAATCGCCTCCCTCCAGCGATCACGAGTTCTAGGACAACGCAATCCTTTAAACATAAATTAAAGAGCTGGCTGGTCGAGCAATCCTTCTACAGGATTGAAGAATTTGTGAAAGGTTAATAATATTGTTATGCTTTTTTAGAGTTATTATCGATTAATTTTAAATTATTATTACTTTTTATGACATTCCTATTATAATTGATTAATAGTTGTGTTTATTCGACTTACAATCACAAAATTGTAATAATTCAATTATTATAACTTAATATTTTCATTAATAACTATACATATACTCAAGGATATTTTAAGTTTATACATACATAGTTAAAATTTATTAATGGGACGTGTAATATTTTTCTATTACCAATAAATGAACTATGAACTATGAACTAATAAATGGGAAAGTCTGTGTGAATGTTTGTTATAGGTAATCTCCGTAACTACTTAAGTTATTTAGATGAAATTTGGTACGTAGGTAGTTTAGGACCTAGAATAGGACATGGTCTATTAAAATTTGGAAATTTTAACCTCTGAAGGGGTTAAATGGGGTGGTGAAGTTTGTATGGAAAATTATTTTTCCTTGGTTCAATTTACTCAAAACTCGGTATAAATAAATTTTATTTTTACGAAGCTAGGAGGCGTGCAATAAATTTCTGAAATTTAACAAATAAATTTCCATCGGGCGAAGCCGCGGGGTACAACTAGTATAATAATACTTGACAATTACCTATGTACTAGTCCTAGTATGTACATAGATAGATATTTATTTTTATTATACATTGAAAACACCCAGATCAATGGAACAAATTTCTGCAGATCGTACACAAATTTGTTCCGAGGCGGGAATCGAACCCACGACCTCTTGCGTCGCAGGCGGACTCTCGCTCGCTGCGCCACTGAGGTCGTCAGTACAGTATTTAGTTTCTGCGTATTGAGCTGGAGAGCTGCAATTTTAAATCGAAATAATTCACACGTAGTTTGTTAAACCTATCATAAGAATGGAAATTCTTTTTTGTATCGGAATTATATGACAAAATAAGTGGGGCCGCCACAAATGATGGGGATATGACTCATCAGAATTTTATAACAAATTTATCTAAGGTGTCGATTATAACAATAATATAATTTCTTAAAACTAGGACTCCCCATCGTATTTTGTCGATTTTATTTCAGACTTGCTGTACTCGTTATTATAAAATAAATTATTAATTAATTTATCTCTCTTTCTAGCCAAGGTTTAAGATCCAACGTGTTATATATTTCCAGCCTGAAGCTGCGTACTGTGCGGAGTGTGATCTCCACTTCGCGTCGATCCCGGTCTATAAGAACCATCTCAAGTACTCGTCCAAACATCGCCCGCCCGAGTCGCTCAAGTATGTAATTTAAATATCTTATATATCATTTAGTATATAATACTAGCGACCCGCCCCGGCTTCGCACGGTTTTATTATACGTATACACCTTCCTCTTGAATCACTATCTCATAAAAATACGCATCAAAATCCGTTGCATAGTTTTAAAGATTTAAGCATACTAGGGACTGGGACATAGGGACAGAGAAAGCGACTTTGTTTAGTGTAGTGTAAATTCTAACACGAAAACGATTGATTTTTAAATAATTCCTTTTTTTAACGTTTAAATCACTACATAGAGGTAGTATAAAACAAAGTCGCTTTCTCTGTTCCTATGTCCTTATGTCCCTTTGTATGCTTAAATCTTTAAAACTACGCAACGGATTTTGATGCGGTTTTTTTAAATACATAGAGTGATTCAAGAGGAAGGTATATACGTATAATAAAACCGTGCAAAGCTGGGGTGGGTCGCTAGTTTATAATATTAGTAAGCATAGAAACAACTACCCGCATTCGCATTTTTTTAAATTAATTTTGCTTTTAATTATTTTTCTAGATTTCCATGTCCGCACTGTGAATACAAGTTCGTGAACTCCACGTCTCTCAAAAAACACTTAATTGTGCGGCACTTCAAGGAGCAACGGCCTTTTAAATGCGACCAATGTGATAAGGTACGTCAACTGAACCAAGCTGTTTGACTTAGACACTTGTAATGGTGTTTTCTATGTATAATAAAAATTATCTATCTATGTATCATCATCATCAACCTATATTAGTCCACTGCTGGACATAGGCCTACCCCAATATGTCTATGTATATAATGTATTAAGTATATCAGTCATCTAGTACCCATAACACAAGCTTTGCTTAGCTTGGGGCTAGATGATGCTGTGTGGATTGTCCAGCATTAAGCCTCCATCCCACTGCCGATTTTGAAGCGCGACTTCTATCGCGCGATTTGTTGCGATTTTGTACCGCGATTCCTAACATACAGCTGCGTCTTGTAAACGCGATTTCCGCCGCACACCGCCAAATCGCAAAACACTAGACGCAGCTGCAAGCTGTGTGAAAGATGACATGTGTCTTATTACAAAACGTTCCGTGAACGAAATTACTGTCTAACTCATTAGTTTTTAATTTCCTTGTAACTAATAATTCATAAGTTTAAGTTAGTTCCAAATAAACTTCTTTGATTTGATTTTTGATTTGAACAATTATCGCAAGACGTGGAAACGCATCGGATAATTTCAATTGCGTCGATGAAATCGCAGCAATGTGTGAGATCGTCTGCTTCTTACTATCATAATCGTTAATTTGCAAGAAAGTATGTACAAAAGTTGTTATACTTATAAATAGTCCAATTACAATCTACCTGTTGTTAAAGGTGTGCAAAATTTATTAAAACATATTACAAAGGTCAAAAACATTTCAATTGTTCCATGTCAATACCAGTCGGAAGCGTCCCCAAGATTGTAAATACTAGTTGTAATTTTTCTATTTCTTTGCTTGTAATTTTCGTTGTTAATAAAGTATATAAAAAAAAAACATTTACTGCAACCAAATATTGCAATAATACATGAAACAACTATCGCCGCACAAGACGCGCTTCAAAATTGCGGCTGTGGGGGTGATGCTTTATTTATTAATTTACTAGCGACCCGCCCCGGCTTCGCACGGTTTTATTATACGTATAAACCTTCCTCTTGAATCACTCTATCCATTAAAAAAACCGCATCAAAATCCGTTGTGTAGTTTTAAAGATTTAAGCATTCAAAGGGACAGAAAGCGACTTTGTTTTATACTATGTAGTGATGATGGGATAGTGTTCAACAATATGTTAATAATAGGGTTACAAGACCTTGTGTTCGATTCTGCTGAAAAAAAATGTGGTAGATTTTATTTTAGGGATATAGGGACAGAGAAATCGACTTTGTTTTTTACTATGTAGTTATTTGTATTGACCCAGAGGTTCGAGGCGTTGTGTCGTCTACGCACTCACACGAGGTACGAACACGAAGGGGAAGAGAAGCCGAAGAACAAGATATGCCATATATGCGGCCGGGGATTCAGAGTGAGTACAAATTACAACTCAAAGTACTATATTTCCTTTAGATTAGACCTTAAAGGATTCTTGAGACGTCAGAAATTTAATCCTTAAAATAAGATAACATATTATTCTTTATTATATTGAAATTTATGAAATAAAACACCTTATAAACTAAACACCAATAATACCAATAATAATCCACGCTTTTTAATCCCACATTTTTATGTCACAATTTTATCCCACGATTTTTATCCCACACTTTTTAAATACTACTTAAAAGCTAGAAAAAGGCTTATCCCTGGTTTCTAATAAGATAAACCTGGAAGTTTTTCTAGATGTGTGTATGTATGGATGTTTATAATGCACGCAAAAAATACTGAACAGATCAAGCTGAAATTTAAAATAAATTTTCTAGCCCTGGAATAACACATACTTTCCCATAAATTTGTATCTTCTTCGCTATGCTTGAGCAATTATGTATTTGTTTTGGTTTTTAGTTGTAACTTGCTGATACCCTGTTGTATGTAATTCTTATCAGTTTTCATTAAGTTTTCATTCCTAAATTTGTTTACAATGAATATCTATGTTTCTAAATCTGTGTATAAATTAAAGCGGTATTACACTACACGTTATTCAGGGACCCTAACCCTAACTAAGAGTGGGTGTACTAAGATTTAGGGTTCCTAAGGGACGGACCCGGCAAGCCTTGCTCCCTAATCGCCCTAACTACCGGGCCCTGAATAACGTGTAGTGTAATACCGCTTTTAGACCTTACAGGATTCCTGACACGTCAGAAAGTTTATCCTTAAAATGAGATAACATATTCTTTATTTATAGCATGACATACAATATATTAAAATTTAAGAAATGAAACACCTTATAAACTAAACAAGAATAATACTTAATCCCACACTTTAATTCCACACTAAACTTATTAAACCCACACTTTTTAATCCCACATTTTTTAATCTCACGATTTTTTATCCCACATTAATAATAATAATCCCACACTTATTAATCCTATTTAATCCCACACTTTTTAATCCCACGCTGTAATCCCACGCTTTTTAATCCCACTATTTAATCACACACTTTTGAATCCCACACTTTTTAATCCCACTATTTAATCCAGCACTTTAATCCCACGATTTAATCCCAGACTTTTTAATCCCATGCTTTAATCCCACACTTTTTAATCCCACTATTTAATAACACAATTTTTAATCCCACTATTTAATCCCACTTTTTAATCCCACGCTTTAATCCCACTATTTTATCCCACTACTTAATCCCACACTTTTTAATCCCACACTATTTAATCCCACACTTTAATCCCACTTTTTAATCCCACACTTTAATCCCTCTTTTTAATCCCAATATTTAATCCCACTATTTAATCCCACTGTTTAATCCCACTATTTAATCCCACACTTTAATCCCACGCTTTAATCCCACTTTTTAATCCCACACTTTTTAATCCCACTATTTAATCTCACGATTTAATCGCACTTTTTTATACCACACTTTAATCCCACTATTTAATCCCACTATTTTATCCCACACTTTTTAATCCCACTATTTAATCCCACGCTTTAATCCCACACTTTAATCCCATTATTTAATCCCACGCTTTAATCCCACTTTTTAATTCCACTAATTAATCCCACTTTTTAATCCCACTATTTAATCCCACGCTTTAATCCCACTAATTAATCCCACACTATTTAATCCCACTATTTATTCCCACACTTTAATCCCACCTTTTAATCCCACTAATTAATCCCACACTATTTAATCCCACTTTTTAATCCCACACTTTAATCCCACTATTTAATCCCACGCTTTAATCCCACGCTATAATCCCACTAATTAATCCCACACTATTTAATCCCACTATTTAATCCCACTAATTTAACCCACACTTTAATCCCACTATTTAATCCCACGCTTTAATCCCACTAATTAATCCCACACTATTTAATCCCACACTTTTTAATCCCACTATTTAATCCCACAAATTAATCCCACACTTTAATCCCACTTTTTAATCCCACTATTTAATCCCACTATTTAATCCCACGCTTTAATCCCACGCTATAATCCCACTAATTAATCCCACACTATTTAATCCCACACTTTTTAATCCCACTATTTAATCCCACTAATTAAACCCACACTTTAATCCCACTATTTAATCCCACTAATTAATCCCACACTTTTTAATCCCACTATTTAATCCCACTTTTTAATCCCACAAATTAATCCCACACTTTAATCCCACTTTTTAATCCCACTATTTAATCCCACGCTTTAATCCCACACTATTTAATCCCACACTTTTTAATCCCACTATTAATCCCACTAATTAATCCCACACTTTTTAATCCCACTATTTAATCCCACTTTTTAATCCCACAAATTAATCCCACACTTTAATCCCACTTTTTAATCCCACTATTTAATCCCACGCTTTAATCCCACACTTTAATCCCACTAATTAATCCCACACTATTTAATCCCACACTTTTTAATCCCACTATTAATCCCACTAATTAATCCCACACTTTAATCCCACGCTTTAATCCCACTAATTAATCCCACACTTTAATCCCACTATTTAATCCCACGCTTTAATCCCACTAATTAATCCCATACTATTTAATCCCACTAATTAATCCCACTATTTAATCGCACGCTTTAATCCCACTATTTTATCCCACTATTTTATCCCACTTTTTAATCCCACACTATTTAATCCCACACTTTTTAATACCACTATTTAATCCCACGCTTTAATCTCACTTTTTAATCCCACTAATTAATCCCACACTATTTAATCACACACTTTTTAATCCCACTATTTAATCCCACTTTTTAATCCCACAAATTAATCCCACACTTTAATCCCACTAATTAAACCCACACTTTAATCCCACGGTTTAATCCCACTAATTAATCCCACACTATTTAATCCCACACTTTTTAATCCCACTATTTAATCCCACTTTTTAATCCCACAAATTAATCCCACACTTTAATCCCACTTTTTAATCCCACTATTTAATCCCACGCTTTAATCCCACACTATTTAATCCCACACTTTAATCCCACTAATTAATCCCACACTATTTAATCCCACTATTAATCCCACTAATTAATCCCACGCTTTAATCCCACTAATTAATCCCACACTATTTAATCCCACACTTTTTAATCCCACACTTTAATCCCACACTTTAATCCCACTATTTAATCCCACGCTTTAATTCCACTTTTTAATCCCACTAATTAATCCCACACTTTTAATCCCACTTTTTAATCCCATTAATTAATCCCACACTATTTAATCCCACGCTTTAATCCCACGCTTTAATCCCACACTTTTAATTCCACTTTTTAATCCCATTATTTAATCCCACGCTTTAATCCCACTTTTTAATCCCACTAATTAATCCCACACTTTTAATCCCACTTTTTAATCCCATTATTTAATCCCACACTATTTAATCCCACGCTTTAATCCCACTTTTTAATCCCACGCTTTAATCCCACTTATTAATCCCACACTTTAATCCCACTATTTAATCCCACTATTTAATCCCACGCTTTAATCCCACTAATTAATCCCATACTATTTAATCCCACTAATTAATCCCACTATTTAATCGCACGCTTTAATCCCACTATTTTATCCCACTTTTTAATCCCACACTATTTAATACCACTATTTAATCCCACGCTTTAATCTCACTTTTTAATCCCACTAATTAATCCCACACTATTTAATCACACACTTTTTGATCCCACTATTTAATCGCACGCTTTAATCCCACTATTTAATCCCACGCTTTAATCCCACTATTCAATCCCACTTTTTAATCCACGCTTTAATCCCACACTTTTTAATCCCACACTTTTTAATCCCACTATTTAATCCCACTTTTTTATCCCACTATTTAATCCCATACTTTTTAATCCCACACTTTTTAAATACAGTAGAACCCGTTTAAGACGATCACGCTTAATACGATTTCTCGCATAATACGCCACTTTACGCCGGTCCCTGCAACTTGAGACATATTTTCATACATTTCTTAACGCTTAATACGATTCGTCATCCCGTTTAATACGCCAGAGCCGAGAGGACTAACTCGAAGTCCCAAACAGAAGAAGAACCCAAGATACTGCAGGGTTTTCCTGGATATATACCATTGATGACAATGTAGCACCGTACGAAATTCAATCAAAGATCTTATCGAGAATGTGAATAGCACATAAAACGAGGCCCTAAGTGAATGTGCTTACAATGAATATCTATGTTTCTAAATGTGTGTATAAATTAGGTACGTTATTTATAATCCAGACGACTAAATCTGTGTATAAATTAAAGCGGTATTACACTACACGTTATGCAGGGACCCTAACCCTAACTAACGCCCGAATACTCAAACGCATCTTACATATTTGAGACTGTCTCAGCTGTTTGAGACGTCGTTATACTTCAAAACCGTATTCTCAAATGTCAATCCTAAAATTTAAGCACGCCGCATTTGAGATCATCCCAAACTCTGACATAACGACGACTTACAGTGAATTTGATATTCACAAAGAGTGGTGTAATAAGATTTACCCTAAGGGACGGACCCGGCAAGCCTTGTTCCCAAATCGCCCTAACTACCGGGCCCTGACTAACGTGTAGTGTAATACCACTTTCAGGTACGTTATTTCTTTTCCAGACTAAGTTCATGCTAGCCAATCACATAAGAGTCCACACCGGAGAGAAGCCATTCCGCTGCGGCCTCTGTTCAGCCGCCTTTAGCCAGAAAAGTTCGCTAACTACCCACACCAGGGGCGTTCATTTGAAGATCAAACCGAGACCTAGCCGATAGAAGAATCATTATCATACGTCCAATGCTGGACAGTGGACGTGCCTCATCAAACTAGGGTCTAAGGACTTAGGGCGGAAACATATTTACGTGTCGCGACACAACCCCCACCACCGCTCTGGCGCAATCGGCGAATCGGCGGCTAGCATTCTGCGACACGATAGACCGTGTCGCGCCATACAAGTATGTCCCTAACCATACTAAATGTATGAAACCGATATGCTTCTGGCGCGCCCCGACACACCGCGACACGCAAGTATGTTTCTGACTTTACACGTACTAAAAGTCTCCACACACAGAAGCCGGAGGCGGAGCGGAGGCGAAGGCGTGCCGGTTTTTCCTACACACGTTCGTTCACACGTTTGCGGTGTGTGTAGGCTTTCATATAATTTAATAGAATACAACTCGCACGCCTTCGCCTCCACTCCGCCTCCGGCTTCTGTGTGTGTAGACCTTTACGGTGTTACCACACCGACCGATGATCGTCGGTCGATGTCATCGATCGATGGTAGAATGGATTAGTCGACGTCGATCGCTGCCCGCCTGCACCCCGCGCCCTAACATCGACATTGTCGAGCATCGACCGGCAATCGAACGATTGGTTAGTCGATCGGTATCAAACAAAAGATTGAAGCGAAGGAAAAATCAATTATCACTTTATTTCTTATATTATTTTGAAAATTATGTACCCTTAGTATTAAATTTTACTGATCTAAGTGCTGATTTTGTAAGCCTAAAGAAATAAAGATATTGATTTACTGATTTATCCGTCGATCAATTAAAGCTACCACACCGATTAATGGCATCGATCGACGATCGATCGATTGGCGTGGTAACACTCTTAAAACTATCAAGGTAACACTAGAGTCTTTTAAAAAGTTATGAGTTTTCCGATATTTCGACACAGTTTCATGTGTCATGATCACGAAAGAACAAAGACCAAGTTCTTTCATGATCATGGCGCATGGAACTGTTCCGAAATATCGAAAAACTCAAAACAATCAAATCATGGCGACATAGCGACCTAAAAAAGAGCGTATTATGTTCCAACGAATTATGAAAATTTATGTAAATATAGTAAAATTGTTAAATATAAAAGATTGAATTTATAAATGGGCTTTTGAATGACAAACCTGACCTATAGAGAAGTTACATACTAGGTAGTATCTTCTGGCTTCGCACACTGGTCTAGACTAAGCGAAGGCTAACGAACGAACGCGAACGAACCAGTGTGGACGTTAAGGCGAAAGCAAGCAATTCTTCGTTCGTCTTCGGCCGAGCTCCTTCGCTTTCGCTGGGTTCACATGCGTTCGTTCAGTGTGAACACAATAGCGAGAGCGAGTGAATGAACGGTACCGATCATCGAATACCACTTGCTTACGCTTGCTCTGGACCCAACATTATAGATATAGTGGCCTTTTTAAAATTATTTTGTGAAGGTTTTAAATTTATTATAAACTAGCCACCCGCCCCGGCTTCGCACGGTTTTATTATACGTATAAACCTTCCTCTTGAAACACTTTATCTATTAAAAAATACCGCATCAAAATCCGTAGCGTAGTTTTAAAGATTTATGTCCCTTTGTATGATTAAGCATACAAAGGGACATAGGGATATAGGGACAGAGAAAGCGACTTTGTTTTATACTATGTAGTGATGTAGATAGCAGTTATAGGTAGTATAGTAGTTTAATGTAATGTAGGTATCAGCTGGAGTGGACAGAAGATTGAAGCGAAGGGAAAATCAATGATCACTTTTTTTTTTATATTTGCTAATTATGTAGTTACCTATAAATATAGTAGGTATTAAATTTGACTTGTCAAAGTGCTTATTTTGTAAGCCTAAAGATAGATAGATATTGATTTAAATGATAAGTAGCTAAATAAATACTATAAATGATACCTACGACACGACTTGGCAAACGTAGTGTAGGACGGTCGGTCAGGTGGGATGACGATCTGCGTAAGATTGCTGGCAGATGCTGGATGCGGCAAGCTGAAGACAGGGCGCTATGGCACTCATTATAGGAGGCCTATGTCCAGCAGTGGACTAATATAGGTTGATGATGACGATTAATGACCTACGTACCTAGTTTTTAACGTTTCAGCCCTAACGAGGGACTTCAGGGTGAGTGTGGTTCGAAATAAAAGAAAAAGTTATCAAATAGATTGTATATTTAAAAGTTACAAAAAGGCACACTGGAATAAACCCTACAACTTAAAAACATTGCTCAATTTTACACTGTTTCCCCTTTTTCCAGTAAGGTGACTGGACAAAAATTGTGTTCAAACACCCCCTCTTTGATTTTATAAATGGAGGGTAGGCAACATATAGTAGAGGCAATATTCTCACATTGGCAAAAATCTACGGACCCACACATAAACAATGTAGTAACTATTCAATACTTAATACTTTTGTTTTTAAGCAATGTTTCTAGTCTAGGGGTAATCTTAAACTAACATCACAATAAAATGGCGTCTTATCATATCACATGCATTAAGTGCTAAATTGGAATGTTTGGCAAGATCAGACTTTACTTAAAATATTCACAAATCCCAAAAAGGCATGGGGCTTTGCCCTGAAGAAAACCCATACTTTTTTAAACTTAAATGTTAATTTAGTTCCTCTTTCGGTTTAACACAGTTATAATCACATCTCAAGTCGCTATTCTTTGACACTCATAAAAATCTGTCAATTCGCAACTTACGGTTATTAGCAGAATTGCGTCAAACTAAACGTAAAGCAATCTGATGAAGCCTTTATTCCATCAGTAAATGGCTGTTACGATGAAGCTTAGCTAGGTACGTAGCAAATTAAGAAAAATGCAGCTTAAATCCATATTAATAGAGAGCAAAGCTGCCAAAAATTCGAAAGGCAGTATGTTTTACATTTCTTTGATATACGATTTTTGCTAACGATAAAAACTAAAGTAAAAAGAAACAGTAATGGCGTACCCAATTGCGTATTAAAACACTTAGCAACTAAAAACACTTCAACTAATAGAAATTCCAAATGAATGGTAATACCTCTAACAACAAGGTTTCTAAACCTGCCTGTATAACAAAAAAACATTACTTAAAATTTTAAAAAACTTACTTAAACTTAATTGTATGGCAAAATTCGGTGGCTCCTGTTCTATAATTAATCTAACAACAAGATTTCTAAACCTGCCTGTATATCCAAAAAAACATTTAAAAAAACTTAATAATTATAAAAATCTTACTTAAACTTAGTTGTATGAAAAGTTCGGTGGCTCCTGTTCTATAAGTAATCACTTACTGACCGAGGGTAGTTAGTGATTCTACTCTTTAGGTTTCGACACAACTAGAGCATGTGGCTTCACTCTGTCTCCAATCTTATGAGACATTGCAAATTCCAACGTAAGCAGCACTTTATCATACTCATACACTGTCCACTTAGTTTCCTTGGACATGACATTAATATGTGCAGCACTGGTCACATGGTTCAGCTCATTGAAGTATGTTATATCAACTTTGCAATAATCACAGAAGTACTTGTCATTCTTTCTCTTAATTTTATTCCACAGCATCATGAGATTGAAAGCTACCACATGCTCTATTTGAGAGACATGATTTCGTACATCAAACTTTCTATAAGGAACTTCATCATCACATATAGTGCATAGGAGATTTTTCGAGTTACTCATTTCTTTGAATTGGTATATGTGTTTCAGTGGTATCGCAGTATCAAATACCCCGTTTAGAGATACTGATTGTGGTTGGCTAGCTAGTAACGCCTGCTTTTGCTTACTTTCTGTGATAGATCTAGAAATGTGAGAGTTCTCAGCTAAAAGCTGTCCCGATTGACTGTTTTGAATTTCCAAGCTTGCAGCGTTAGCTATAAAGTTTTTCACATGCGTCTTATGCTTCTTGGCATTACAATGGCCCATTAGGTAGTCAATCAGAATCACAGTGTTGCATGGAATGCAGAAAAACGTATCTTCTTCGATTTCATTCAGTTTATTCGCTTCTAGGTATGAGAAATAGTTTTTCTTGTGCTCTAAAGAGTTCATGTGATTGTTAAGGTTGTATAGCACAGTGTTGCAAACAAAGCAAATCAAATCCGAGTCTGTTTTACCGCTTTTAGGCTTACATCTTGTGACCTGCTGAGATATGGAAGGTAGAATAACTTGAGTACATTCATCGGCCACATCCTCTTTCTTTAACATATCACTCAGATGTTTATTGTGTTTTTTACCATTACAGTGGCCTAGAGCATAGCATTTAGACACAATCATATCACAGGGCACACAATAGAAGTCCGCTTCATCTATTTCACTCAGCTTGTTCTGTTCTATAGTTTCATTATAAGTGGTAATATGATCAAATGTGTCAATATGATCTTTTATACTCATCAGATGATTAGGTATAGTTAGGTTGCATATATTGCAAGATATTTCTGATCTGTCGTGAGAAACAACAAGGCTGTGTTCTTGTATGAGTCGGGAGTTATCACTGGGTTTGTTTATGGTGTTTTGGTTTATATCAGTTGCTGTAGCCACGAGCGCTTGTTTGAGCTTATTCTGATGGTGTAGAGACTGAAGGTGGAAGTGTATGTTTTTGGTTAGATCATTGCATAGAATGCAATGGCTCCAGACGTCATCCACCTGTTAGAAATTAGGATATTAAAAACAAAAACCTTATTATTTAGGTATCTAACTTACACTAATTATAAAATAAAGTTCAGTGATTATTGAATGTAAACACATGATAACTATTTGATACCTAAATTATTAATGAATTGATGAATAATTAACGGAATTGCTTAACATATCACTACATAGTAGGTATAAAACAAACTCGCTTTCTCTGTCCCTATGTATGCTTAATTTAATCTTTAAAACTACGCAACGGATTTTGATGCGCTTTTTTTTAATAGATAGTGATTTAAGAGGAAGGTTTATAGTTTATAACTACGTATAATAAAACCATGAGAAGCCGGGGCGGGTCGCTAGTTACTATTAATCAAACACTAAAGTTTTGCAGTGATCTAGGTAGATTTACTTATACAGGGTGTAAAAAGACTACTATCGAAAAATGAAAGGTAGCAATCAGACTATGATTCTGAACATATTTATCGAAAAAAAAAAGCGAATAAAATTTCACCTCTCTAAATTTTTTTTTTTTTTATCTAATTACACACCCAAAGTACAACACTAAGAATACATATCAACACGAATAAACAATTTTTAAAAGCAAAAATAAACAAATTGAAAAAAAGATGTAATGTATTGCACGCAAGTGAATGACCTCAACTCAGCTGTTTATGGACGGCCGCACCACCGCTCGACTGCGCGAGCGAAATGGGTATCTATCTATCTACGCAAGATACATACATACGCTAGGTACGCCTACGCACGTAGGTTACCGCGCTGCTCGCTGGTGGCTATCTGTATTTTGCCGTCTTGGCATAGAAAGAATACACTCGATTTTCAATCTGAAGATTGTAGGATCGAACCCTTCCTAACACTTCTTCCATTAACAAATTGAAGATATCATTTACATTTTACCTACCTGTTCCTACTAGAATAGAATACAAAACTCTTTTTATTATACTTAAACCTAGGTACCACACAAAGAAAGAAAACAAAACAAAAATACTGCATACATAGTATAAAGGGCGGTCTTATCGCTAAAAGTTCTCTCATTTCTACCATCCAGGCAACCTTGGCATGTAATGTATGACCATGTATACTACTATTATGTATTCTGTGCTTTTTTGGTTCAGGGTAAAAAGTTAATTCTAGCTGGAAACGTTCATAACTAAGTAATCCTTTTACTAGTCGTAGTATTTATTCCCGCGAAAAAAATCAAATTATCTCATAATTCTGTGATAAAGATTTTAAAATGAGTATGCCCCATTTTGAACCTTATTGGATACTGAATAATCTGCTTTGGTATAGGAAAACCTTATTCCACTCTGCATAAGGTTTATAACAGCAGCGGTGTTTTTCTTTGTCGGGCGCGGAGCGCCGCGCCGTGGGTCGGCCCGCGGCCTTTCGGCTATAGTCAAAGGAAATGTATAGAAAGGAATCTAAACTTTATTTAATTAGGCATAAGGTTTATAACACTTTGGCTGTCGGCATTTAAAAACGGATTTTGAATGCATAACTTCTCTATGTAGGTACAGGTACATAGTGCTTGCATTTTTATTCGTCTTTTAGTCGGTGTTAGTATTCGAACTTGCGCGGTCGTTGCGGAAATTTGCGAATGCTGTTTTGTTTTGTGAAACAGATTTTTAGTGTGGTATGCGTGTTTTTAAAGTTTTTCTTAAGTACATGGTCTTAGTGTAGGAAGGTAAATAGTGGAAGTTACTTTCTGTGTTTTTCGGTGTGTTTTATAAACATGTTTAGTGCGAGGGAGTATGGACAAATGCTCATGATGTGCTACGGAGAAGCTCCCGGATATGTGTCAAGAGCGTTGCGCATTTTCCGCGCAAGATACGAACCCAGCTGATGCTCGGGTCGTCGCGGCAGCATATCAGAGGGTTCTCAACAATGAGAAAGTAACACCCCAAAAGCGCGGAGGTGGCAGAGAGATATCGACAGAGAGATCGCGGAGAAGCATACCTCGATCTACTGAGAGGTCCTGTGGTCTAGTATCTGGATGAAATTCCTGTAGCCCAACAGAGAGGCACGTGGTTCCAGCACGGTGGCGCACCGCTGCACGTTGTCAGGTCTGTGCGTAATCAACTTGACCTGGAGTTTCCAGACTGATGGATTGGGCGGTATGGACCACGAGCATGGCCTCCTCGGTCACCTGACTTGACCCCGTTCGATTTTTTTCTATGGGACCATATCAAGGAAAGGTTCTTCGACCGGTACTGCAGTACTGCTGAAGAAATGAGTCGCATAACATCAGCATTCCGTGGTTTAAATGCGAGAAGTGCTGAGGACTCCACATTTCTGGATCGCGTGCATCGATCCACCATCAGGCGGGCTCAGCTGTGCCTTGTTGAACGAGGAGGAGATAAATTTGAACCATTTCTGATTCGACCGAGGCTACAGCGCGTAATTAGGTAAGTGGTAAAATACGAGTACCTACCGATAGCCAACTTGATAGCTTTTAACTTTAACATCTTTTCAACGAGTTTTCAACTTAATACATCAAGGTTGCCTAGAAGAGATCGCTTTTAGCGATAAGACCGCCCGTTATACTTAGTATTAGTATGTAGTATTTTAATGTTTTTCTTTTCTTTCTTATTTATGTGGTAGGTTTAAGTATAATAAGTTATCTAACTATCTACCTACATCGTAGCGTAGGTATAAAGTGTACGGTGTCCATTGCTGGCTACGAAAATAATTGAAAATCTTTAAACATTTTTATCTTCGGCTAGAATTTTTTTTTCGGACTGCGAATTTTTTTTTTATTGATGTTTAGGGGTCCTCTTCCACCTCCCTTTTTTTTCGGTAGTCGTCTGTTTACAACCGGTATGTGTGGAATAACATTGTAGGCTACTTTTTATCGCAATAAAACTCGTAGAATAGAAGCTATCACTCTATATATTTAAAAAAACCGCAACAAAATCCGTTGCGTAGTTTTAAAGATTTAAGCATACAAAGGGACATAGGGACAGTGAAAGCGACTTTGTTTTATACTATGTAGTGATACGAAATACTAGCAGCGCCTCGCGGTTTCACCCGCGGTGATTCCCGTTCCCGTTGGAATTCCGGTATAAAATGTAGCCTATTTGTTATTCCAGACTATAATCTATCTCTGTGCCAAGTTTCATCTATATCCGTTTTTGCGTGAAAGAGTAACAAACATCCATCCATACTTACAAACTTTCTCGTTTACAATATTAAGTAGGATACAAATACTATAGGTACCAGCTTTAACTGAGGAATATCTAAAGCCTTCTTACCTTCCTAATTCCATTCTGATCTTCAATAGGAACCATTATTTTGTCCATATGTTCCTCACCATCTGTATGCCTGTAAACAATGTCAGGGTCCTCGCATATCTTACAGTATGACTTGTCTTTCTGCACATGGATACTGTGGAAATTATTCACAGGTACTTTGATCTTATCCCCATTCACAGTTGTTATAAGAATCAGTTTGTCTGTAAGAGCTTCGACAGTGTGTGTGTTATCTGTGTATTTCTCTGTAACTGCTTTTAGGTATGTTGCGAGTTCGGAGTTTGCTTTCTGTGAGTTTTCTTTCTTTTCTGATTTTGATAGGTTATTTATACTATCTAATATATTGTCAGTGATTTTCTTTATTTCTACGTCCCAATTCATCTGTCCAACAGGTAACTTTGAGGCATCTGATTGACTAGATTTGTTCTGTTTACTTCCTTTGTCTTTATTATCAGATTCATTTGATGCATCTGATTCAAATTGGGGTTCTTTTTGTTCATGAGTTTCATCGACAGTTGTAATATATGATACAAAAGATTCATTTTCACCAGTTAATTCATTTACATCATTTGAAACTTTTGTATCTAGCTCAGATTCTTTTACATCATTACATTCAATATTAGTTTCTTTTTCTGATTCATTTGATTTTTTAATACCGATCTCTTCATTGTCCGCGTCTTCTAAATCACTTTGAAGTCCAAACGCTTCTTTGAACTTTTCAACATTATCAAAAATATCAAAATGATCATACAGTGTCGCGCACGCTGCTTCTTTGTCCTCGTAAACTATGAAGAAATGTTCCAAAAGATCAATATAGTTAACAGACTTTCTGTGTGCTTCAGTGTTTTCATGCAGTAATTTATCTTTTGTTATTACAGAACATGGTTCGCAAAAGAAGGTGTCTTTAACCTCAACAGTAACGGCAGATTCTTTAACATCCAGTTTGAGCTGGTTTCTGGCTCTTTCTAAAGCTATATCAGCTATTTTAAGACACAGTTTGTGTCTTACTCCTTCATTGTGTGTTCTCATGTACTGTTTTGGTACATTTGTATCACAGATGTAGCATTTATAAGTATTCATGCTCAGAATGTCATCTGGAAAGATATGTATTGGCTAATTACCATGTTTTTACCAGTGTGGGTTTAATAATATTGTAATAAGTATATCAGTCATCTAGCACCCATAACTCAAGCTCTGCTTAGCTTGGGGCTAGATGATGCTGTGTGGATTGTCCAACATTATTTATTATTATTTATTAATTACTGTTGCTAGAAAAAGGCTTGTAAGATCTACCAACTTATGGATCCAGTTGTTTTCTATATTTAGTTCATAGAACCTATTCATTGATAACATTGGTCAGATAACATTAGTACAAAAGATCCATATACCATAGCGTATGTATAGAAAGAAAATACCTTTACCTAAGTATATCAGTTTTAATGCCCATACCACAAGCTCTACATACATTAAGGCTAACTGGAGATGTGTAGATTGTCCAGCGTATTATTTACCTGTACTCTTCTCCAATGGCAGTTTTGTAACTTGGACTTGTAAGTATTCTTCTTTGAACATTCCGGGACTGCTCCAAAGAGGCAGAGCAGTCACGGGATTCATCCCGGCTCCAATGATATCATTGACATTTGAATATAATATATTATTTGCATTTTGTGTAAACATCTTTGAAGATGGATGTACTCTGAAAAAAATTGCCGCTGAGAATAATCTATACTTATAATAAAACTGTAACAGGTCCAATTCTGTACATTGAAGATATTTTGAAAATTTTTTTTGGAGGGCACTCTATTATCGATACTCAAGCCAAAACTGTAATTTTTTTTATTCATGTCTGTCTGTCTGTCTGTCTGTCTGTCTGTCTGTCTGTATCGTAAACGCGCATCACGCCGAAACTACTTGATGGATTGAAATGAAACTCGGCATGATTATAGGTCATACTACGAGGAAGGACATAGGATACTTTTTATCCCGGAATTCAGTAAGGTTCTCATGGGAGAGGGTATGAAAGTAAAATTCCTTTACCGCGCATCACGCCGAAACTGCTGAATGAATTGGAATGACACTCAGGACGATTTGAGTTCATAGTACAAGGAAGGACATGGGATACTTTTTATCCCGAAATTCAGTAAGGTTCCCCTGGGAGAGAGGGTGGAACAAAAATTCTTTAACCACGCATCACGACGGAATTGAATGAATTCGAATGGAACTCGGGACGATTGGACATGGGATACATTTTATCCCGGAATTCAGTTTGGTTCCCCTGGGCTATACGGGTTTTCAAAAATTTCTCACAACATCTGAACGACGCGTGTGTACGCGTCGTTCAGATGCAGTGAGAAATTTTTGAAAATCCGTATAGCCCAGGGGAAACAAACTGAATTGAACTGATAAACGCGAAAGTTTGTAAATATGAATGGATAGATGGATGGATGTTTGTTACTCTTTCACGCAAAAACTGCTGAACGGATCTGGATGAAATGGCACAGAGATAGATTATAAGCTGGAATAAGAAATAGGCTTTATTTTATCTCGAAAATCCCACGGGAAAGGGAATTACGCAAGTAAAATCGCGAGTACTCCAAATACTAATCATGCGCAGACGAAGTCGCGGGTACCAGCTAGTATATCATAAATGTAAATTATCTTTATTTATAAAGCCTCCCTGAGAAACATAGCCTGCGATGAAGGTATCTGGGTAGATACCACTGTTTTCTCGTGGTCCCAGGATTTTGTCCCATTAATGGGACCACAAGGGAGAACTGTTTCTCGTGGTCCCATTCCTATGCTCAGTAACATATTTATCCTCCTGTATATAGGTATTCTTCTTGCATAAATAAACTTTTTGGAATGTGTAGAGAAGTTTTAGTTGATGAATAAATGACACTTGACCGACACTAAATACTATTAGGTACTATACCTTTCAATACCATGCACATATTGTGTCTATGGAAACATCTCAAGGCTATTTCTATCCTATGGAACTGATATAAGGGATGAAAGTAGCCTTTGTGTAAATCCAGGGCTAGAAATTCCTCTATTCCAAATTTCACCCTGACCCTTTTAGTAGTTCTTCCAACAAAGAGGAAAACATCTATCCATCCATACAAATTCCCGTTTATAATACTAGCTCGCCGCGGATCTACCCGCGGATTATCACGCGTTGTTTCTATGGTAACGTTTATGGCTACTTCTATCCCATGGGAACTAATGGGATGAAAAGTAACTTATATGTTATTCCAGGGTTAGAACTACGCCTATTTCAAATTTCAGCACAATTCGTTAAGTACTTTTTGCGTAAAAGAGGAACAAATATCCATACAAACATTCGCATACATTTATAATATTAGTACCTAAAGATAAAGTTACTTACGTGAGTTTGTTACAGCAACACGCTCATTTGCAATGATTGTATTATGCCATTGTACCAATAAACAAATAACGGACGATAAATTCAAACGAGATTCAGTTTTAGATTTTTAAATTGATCTGTCTAAAAACTTTTCTATATCAACACTGACCAATAAAAATGACCAACCGGCAAAAATGCAAAACAGTGAAGTCAAATGGCAAAAGCTATTTCATGGTACGGTACCTTTTTTCATAGGTTATTTTTGCGGCGGCGCCGTGTTGTTTGGTAGACCATGTTTACTACTCTATAGACATTCAACATAGACGTCTCCAAAAATTTCATAAAGTTAGAAATTATTCCCACTGCAAGTAGTTATAGGCTACAGAGACGAGCCTGAGCGAGATGAGATTTTTAGGAGAGCCTCCTAAAAATCTACATTTCTTTACCCAGGTATGGGCACCTGGGGTGGGCACGGCACAACTAACCGCCCTCCTTAATTTTCATGTTTTTGCTGTAATAAACAAATTGAGGCAAAACTTCTGCTTGTGATTTTATTATGTAGGAATTTTATCATAAAATGAAGATGATATCGTTTCTAAATAAAAGGCTTTACATAAAAATCTTTAAAAAACACTTTGACCTGTAATTACTGTTAATTCGTAAAAGCGATGAAATCGCGTTTAGATTAAAAAATACACGTGAATTAATGAAGTTTTACAGAGCATATTTCCACCTCTAGCCTTTATAACTTCCATCTAACGGTTTGGCATGCTGTCGATGCTGTTGTTGTGGATTGTTCTGCCATTCCTCAATCACGGACTGTTTTCATTCATCTATGGTGGTTGGAGCTGGTATACGGCTTCAAACACATGTTTTTTAAGTGAATGGGGAAAGTCTGTGTGAATGTTTGTTATATTTTCTCTGTACCAGCCTTCGTCGTCTTTGCAGAAATATGAGGTCTCGCCGACGCTAGGCCTGGGGGTTGTTGAATTAATATCATGAGTACCTAACTATCTCATAAGTGAAACGGTTTTAGAGATATTTTATTTTGACGACCGATGTGGAGCGGTGGGCGAAGGTCCGCCTGCGACGCAGGAGGTTGCGGGTTCGATTCCCGCCTCGGAACAAATTTGTGCACGATCTGTAGAAATTTGTTTCGTTGGTCTGGGTGTTCAATATGTATAATAAAAAATATCTATCTATGTAGTATATTGTATTAAGTATATCAGTCATCTAGTACCCATAACACAAGCTCTGCTTAGCTTGGGGCTAGATGATGCTGTGTGGACTGTCCAGAATAATTTATTATTTAATATCCGTAACTAGGTACTCAAGTAATTCAAATGAAATTTGAAAATGGAATGGAAATAATATGGAAGATTATTTTTCACTGGAAATAATCTTTATTAACAACGAAAATTACAAGCAAAGGAATAGAAAAATTACAACTAGTATTTACAATTGAAACCATTGAGCTAACCGCAGACGGTTGCAAACAGTCTAAAGGTAGCTCAATTGATCCATGTCAATACCAGTCGGAAGCGTCCCTAAGACACTGGCTGCATTACCACGCTGTATGGCAATGCTGTTTTTTTTTTTTTTTCAATTTTTCACTCAAAACTCGGTATACATTAAACTGCAAAGTAAATAACTAGTTAAACATGTATTTTTTATTTTATGAAACTAACCCCCATAGAGCTAACCCCTATAAATTTTTGGAATTTGACAAATAAATTTAGGTAGGTACATAATTACTCTATGTTTTCATGTTGCAAGATATACATATAATATTCTTACACCAGAGAGTAGTAATATCTAAAGGAAGGAAATGATCTCACATTGGTTGAAGTAGATTAGTGTTCTTTGCATTCTTTTTGATGGCTTTCATTTGACTCTTCCAACTTTTTAAGATCATTTCGATAATTCAATTCAGTTGATTTTTTCAGTTCAAGTAACGCTTTCTCTGCTGATTGATTTAGATTTTTTATTGTTCTTTCACAAAGTGACTCTTTTGCAATAAGTTCTTCTTGTTGATCATCTAATGTTCGAACCATATTATTTAGTTTTAAACCTTGAATGTCTTTATTTTGTTTTGTGTCAAATGGGTCAGATTCCTGTGGATACAGAAAGCGAACAGGTGCTTCCTTTAGATGATTTGATTCTACTTCTGATTCTTCCTCTATCAAACTTTCTGTAGATTTCGTTTGAGCTGATTCAGCTGGAATCTTTAAGGCAGTATCTGATTCGCTTAAACAATTATTATCTACTCCGTTAATGTAAAATGCGGCGAAGATTCTTAAAAAATTATAAAATTGTACATTGTCTAAGTGTGTTTCTGATTCTTCATGGAGTGTTTTATCACGTGTATGCATAACAATAGAGCATGGATCACAAAAGTAGGAGTGTTTGTTTTGTTCACAGCGTGGTTGAACCTCCAGATTCATTTGTCTTTTTGCCCTGTCTAAACCAACGTAAGCTATTTGCAGACATGTTTGATGTTTGGCTCCCTGAAAATGTATGTTCATGTGGGTCTTTGGTACTTCGGTCTCACAGATGTGACATGTAAACGTGGTCGTGAAGTCTCCTGAAAATCCATAATAATATAGGTAACTCTAAAGTACATCACTTCCATAAGGCTTTATTACTGTTTCAAGATAAGTATTATATTATAGTAGATTATGATAAAGGTGAACGCAGACCTGCCTTATTGTCTAACTTGAAATCGATTATCAGTTGCATTGGACAATATGGCCCACCTGGACTCAGACCCGCAGAGTGATTACGGTAAAATTTCCCATCCAATATTTAACATAAGAAAGCCCTTTTGATGGCCTTTACGATTCCCATCCATCTTATTGCAAATAAATTATCCTTCGAAGGATAATTGCTAGTCCCAGCCGAAATTGAAGCCAATGAACGAAATTAGTGTTTTTTTGCAGTAATAGAAAGATGGGCTAGCATATCATTCCTATTTCCAAGTTTAAATTTGAAAGGGAAGGATACAAACAATACTATTTCAGTTGACGGAGGAGTTTTAAGTACAAGATTTAGGTAAAAACGATAACGAAACGTAGGAATCCTCTTCATGACTTCATGTTCAATCACATTGACGATGAGAATTATATGCTGGCCCATCGTTCTATTTAGTATCAAATACATTAGTTTCGTTTATTCATGGGTTTCAATTTCAGCTGGGACTGGCAATTGTCCTGCGATGGATAATTTATTTGCAATTGGATGGATGAGAATCGTGAAGGCCATTGAAAGGGCTTTCAAATGTCAAATACTGAATGGAAAATTTTACCGTAAACACTCTGCCGTTCTCCCATCCATGGATCCATTGACAATAGCGTAATTACTCTGCCGGCCGCACCGCACCACCACAGTCGCCGTATTCGAAATTTTTATATGAAGTTTCTATGCAACCTTGCAGACCCAACCACGCCGCAATCGCCGTAGTAACTAAAGTGCCTGAACTTTCCGAGCCACAGCTGATGTGATGACGTCAAGGAACTGAATGAAACAGAGCGATGACTTTAGCGACTCCAGGGCATGCGACTGGTCTTCGTTCACCTTTACCAACCAATGCTGCATTTGCGCTGCTAAATGTATACCTAGCTGCTACTTTTTATCCGCTACTTACGTGAACGAGACCGCGGGATACCTTCTATATTTACTAACTAGTAAATAAAGTTAAGGTAAGTTAACGTAGGTACCGCTTTTAATTTGCACGGCTTTAGAACATTGATCATTTGCTAGTTCTTTTGCTTGTCTTTTTGTTTGTTTTTTTGCTTGTCCTTTTGATTGTTCACTGTCGGCGGCCGTCAGAACTCTCCAAAACGGTAGAGCAGTTGTTGTATTTGTCTTTATAAATTCGAGTGCCAATGCTGCTGTTGAAATAATATCAATGTTATATTATAAATTGCTGTCAAGATATGGTGTACAAATAATTTTTAACCTAATACTTAGGTTAAAAAATTATTAGTACAATTAATTATTAATTGATGTTTTATTGTGTTAGGTTACATAAAAGATTTGATGATACAACAACATTGCTTTATGTAGGTACTAGCGACCCGCCCCGGCTTCGCACGATTCTATTATAGGTATATAAACCTTCCTCTTGAATCACTTTATCTATAAAAAAAAACCGCATCAAAATCCGTTGCGTAGTTTTAAAGATTTAAGCATTCAAAGGGACATAAAGACATAGGGACAGAAAAAGCTACTTTGTTTTATACTATGTAGTGAAGTACTAACTAGTAGTATCTGCCTAGTTTCTATAGAAACATTTCAAGGCCATTCCTATCTCGTGGGAACTGAGTAGCGTATGTTTTATTCCAGGGCTAGAACTACGATTATTCAAAATTTCAACCCGATCCGTTCAGTACCCACTAGCTTTTGAAAGTGTAACATACATCAGTCCATACAGACTTTCACATTTATAATATTAGTTACTGAGAAACTAGGTAGGTAGGTACCTGTATAGTTAGGTAGGTAAGGATGATAGCTGCTACTTTTTATCCGCTACTTGAGCGTACCCGTGCGTGGGTCGAAGTTAGAAGTTAAACAAATAGGTAAGTTCACGTAGGTACCTACCGTTATAAACTTGCACAGCTTTAGTAGCTTGGGTTTTTGCTTCTTCATTGGTGGACATTCTCAGAGGTCTCCAAAAAGCAGTCACTTCTTGTCCCTTTTTATCTGTACTTAAGTGAAATTTATTTTGATGCTTGTTTTCTTGTATTGTGATTCTTTTGTTGGGTTTCCATAATAAATAAATAAATAAGTGAGCTGTTGTCACAGAATGGTGTTATTTTACATTGTTGTGCTCGGGGTTTACTGTGTTAGATAAATCAAACTTATTTATTATTACCAAGATCGGAAGAGATCGATAGTTAGGTATAATTGTTTTATGTATTGTAGGTAGGTAGATACGGGCCCAACCCAGTTTGCTATTGAATCACAGAAATATTCGGTGCGTAATAAACATTAAAAGCATCCTTTCCATACTAACTGTAGATGGTTGAATTCAAGATAGATGTAATATTTCAGAGGGTGGAATATAAGTTTACTTGCATGATTTTAAATTTTGTGTAACGATCCACAAGAATAAAAATTGGTGCTTGAAATGAACCACAGATTTATAAGTACTAAATGAACTATTTTACCTCAATAAAATATAAACTGAACCGAATTGTTTCGAGTTGATTAGCTAGCTCCAAAGATAATTTAAATACTACGTAAAAGAGACGGATGTAGGATCAAGGTTTTGTAGCTAACAATTGCCAAATGACACATCGTAAAAAACTGAACTGTATTGGTTCAGTATTGTATCGCTCGACATACATTTTTTTTGTAAATCCTAGTTTCCCACCACTAGCTAGCTCTATCTAGGGTATATGTTCATTGAGCTCTATGCATCATAGAAGTTTTACATCGGTTAACGCGTCAGTTAGTTTTCTATAATAGCTCACTGGGATTTAGTCTCGCTCAGAGACACTACGATTTTTGGATCGAAGATTTTTTACTCAATTCCGAAAGACAGCTGTATGTGTATGTCAAAAAGGAACAAGCTGAAATGAAGCTTATGGCGTCGCAAATAGAATAAAAATGTAAGGAAAAATTTAGCCTTAGTTTGTTATTTCTAGGACTGGACTGTAACTACCTTTATAAAATATATATTTTTTTTTATTGAAAATGGTCGAGCGTATAAAGGTAACTTCGGATTTGCCTTTGTACTTAGATGAATTTGATAAAGAAATATGGTAAATAAATTTCCATGTGGGCGGAGCCGCAGGGAGCATCTAGATTAGGTACTATATATTGTACGTTTCTTGAGCTATTTCCATATTACCTACCACGAATTTTTTTCTCGACAAGGAATCGAAGGAGCGAGCGGCGGCGGAGGTGGGACAAATTCTTTGTTGAGAAAAAAAGTCGTAATAATATGGGAATATATTTTGAGTTACAAAGCTAAGCTAGCTGCGGATCAAACGGTGTACCTACCTACCTAAGTGAAACCACTAGAATTCCACTAGCCCAGAAAATTCTATGAAAATTGCCCAGATTGACGAATAGCCATAAATGTCGTTCAATTTCATTCATTCCAATAACTCACTCATTGTTCTGCGTAGCATCCATCCCACCTGTGTGAAGTTGGCCCCCCGACTTTATTATTTTAATGATTTGATAATGCTAATCGTTTGAGAATCGTTTTAGAGGATTTTAGAGAAAAGAAAATTTGTTTTAGAGTAATTAGTTTTTGTGTAAAAACGATTTCATTTTTTAGTGTGAAGTTGGCCCCTTTTTCCTCAAAATGAGACTAAGACGTTTGATTTATTTTTTAATCGTTTGAGAATCGTTTGAGAGGATTTTAGAGAAAAGAAAAATTAATTTAGAGTAATTAGTTTTCTCGTAAAAAATATTTTAAGTTTTTCCTGTTTAATGTGAAGTTAGCCTCCAATTTCCTCAAAAATGGACTAAGACGTTTGATTTTTTTACTAATCGTTTGAGAATCGTTAGAGAGAATTATAGAGAAAAGAAAAATTGATATAGAGTAATTAGTTTTTTTGTAATAAATGTTTTAAGTTTTACATATTTAGTGTGAAGTTAGCCTCCAATTTCCGCAAAAATGGACTAAGACGTTTGATTTATTTTTTAATCGTTTGAGAATCGTTTGAGAGGATTTTAGAGAAAAGAAAGTTTTATTTAGAGTAATTAGTTTTTAAGTAAAAAATATTTAAAGTTTGTAGGTGCAAGAAGCGGTTTTCGTGATGTAGCGCCATCTAGGATAGATGAACTGCACTTATTTGAGTTTTGGTAGTTGGTGTTGCTGTAAGCAAAATAAATATGTTTTCCTTAATGTTGCTAGTTATTACAATATTTGTGAAAAGAATAAATGATTTGACATTGACTAATGTACTCAAAACTACTCAAAAGGTCTATCATGGCCAGCGTGGCTAGCACGCAGTTTCTTGTCTTCTCTTCCTAGAATAGAGTGGAAAACTTTCTTGTCTTCGAAATTTGTCTCTTGCCCGAGCACACCGTTTCTCGGAACGAACCCTAGAAAACAGTTTCTTCGTAGACTAGCTCTTTCTATAGCAACGGGAACGAAACCACAGATAAATTATGAATTGTTGTAAAAAGCTCGTTCGTAGCGTTTCATTACCAAAATAATGTCAACAAGGAACAAGAAGTTTCGCAAATACGTAAATCGAAACGTTTAACTTCGACATTGATTTGACGAATGATTATGAAGTAAATTTACGTCACATCATTGACTTTGCCAATGTCATTATGTACTATTTAAATCATAGTCAACCCAGACGCAGAGCCATAATCAAGAAGTTGAAGTTGATTGTTTTAGTTTATAAACAAACATTTGATTTATTATTCATTGATTTAGATGATGGAGAGTATTGGAGAGTTCGTCGGAGAATATCATGCTAAAAGGAACACTTTACAACTCTCTACTCCCAGACTTCTAACACTACCTACAGACCAGGCCACCAAAATTTTTATTTCAGCTCTGGACTGGAGCTTCAGAAGTATTTTGAAAGTTTCATGCTAATGCTCATTATGTTATGAGTACTAATTAATAGGTATATTGAAGAGGTTTATTTGCAGCAAGCAGTGGTCACTAATGCGCTGCAATGTTGTGAAAGTTTTGTACACATCCCAGTTTTGATGTTTTAATTATTGATAACTAACTTCATTAAATACTCATGTTTTAGGATCTAAACAACCTAAAAAACATGACTTGGAGAAGATACAGATGAGAAACTTCATGTAAAGTTTTATTCATAGGTGTCTAATTTATACAGAAAACAAAACATGTAGTTATCCATAACGGTTCCATGTTACATGTCATGGTTCTTACTTCTGATTAAATTAATAATTAGTTACTTTTTAGAAATTCAAATATACATTGGCAAAAATTATAATTTATTAAATTCATACTAAATTATAAAATGTTGAAAAGTTCATTGAATGTATAATAACATTGCTCAATTAGCCAGAACTTTAGTTTCGTTTTGAAGGACTGCGTTGAGGAAGCACTGATGATTGTAGATGGGAAGCGGTTTTAGACAGCCAGCCCCATCACATGCACCAGCTTCGAGGACTTCATGAGGCGCCTCGGGAAAGCTCTCAGCTTGTGCGCATGACGAGTAGGCTACCTGTGACCCTCGCCAAACTTGGAGTATATCTACATATAGTACTGCTTGTATCATTGCTGGCATTTCTTGCTCCATACCTGGAAAATATAATAAATTAATGTTAATAATTACTTATTTCTTCTTATAGATGAACATAAGTTATAATAAAAACATAATATTTCATACTGTGTTTTCACTCAATAAATAAATAGGTAGGTTACCTAGTCATTGAAATATTCCCTCACTAATCTGTTGTTTGTTCCGTCTCATGTGGATTGTGGGGATCAACTCTCACGACCCTGAAAAACAAAATTATTAATAACATGTCAGCATTTCTTAGGTGACTAAAAGTACTTGTATGTAATAGTGAGAATTTCTCAAACCAGTTTCATCATGGTAAATATCCCATTTGAAATGATATAAGTGCTAATAACCATGATGATGTTGTTGGTTGTCATATTTATATTTAGTGTTTTGGTTTAAACTGTGTGTGCGTGTGTGTATTATGTAGGTATATTTATAATGCTCTGGTAATGGCCAGAAATCAATAGGTACTTTGTGAACTTTGCTCCCGCAAATATAAAGGTGAAAATAAAATTATCAACCGGACATAACCTTTAAATGGTTTTCATTAAACTTGCAATGAGACATAATTATAATTTAGTAGGTAGTTGACTAGATTAGGTACTTACGATCGACTCTACGATACGATATCACAGAATCACTACATAGTATAAAATAAAGTCGCTTTCTCTGTCCCATGTCCTTATGTCCCTTTGAATGCTTAAATCTTTAAAATTACGCAACGGATTTTGATGCGGTTTTTTTAATAGATAGAGTGATTCAAGAGGAAGTTTATACGTAAGTATAATAAAACCGAAGTGCGAAGCCGGGGCGGGTCGCTAGTTTATAATATAGGTAGGTAGATAGATTTATGACGTGTCAAAGAGGTCTAAACTAAAGAAAGTACTTTGAATTTTGAGATAGTTAACGATATTCCTTCTTAGTACCTACCTTTACCTATTTGAGCATATACTTATATACACCTTTAGATCCCTGCTATCTGTGCTTGACTCTCTCTTCTGTATGAACTGCTCTGTGCAAAGTTATTGTGGAGTTATCAGTGTTTCTCTCACTCAGCATCACCAACCAACCTACTTTAGAAAAACATACCTACCTACATCCGTCCATTCATCCACCCATACCATAGGTAGGTACCTGTCATGCAGTGGCTTAGCTATCATAGGGCAAGGCGCTGCAGTGCACCAGGGCCCCGAAGCTCAGAGGGGCCCCTAAGCTATGAAAAGAAAGGAACACCAAACATTTTTGATGCAAGATGTCTCTGACTGTCGTTGTTATCTACCAACTATTACATACACTTTCAAAACAAGTGATTTCCTAATTCTGGAATTTTTTTTCTCGTCTATAGATCTGTATATTTTTATAGGTAGGTACTAGCTAGATTTATCCTACTAGGAATAAGTTCAAGTCACTGTCGTATTGCTTTCTTATCTCTATCTGCTGGCAGATGCTGGATGCGGCAAGCCGAAGACAGGGCGCTATGGCGCTCATTAGGGGAGGCCTATGTCCAGCAGTGGACTAATTTAGGCTGATGATGATGATCTCTATCTATAAGTTTGAGGGTTAGTACGTGGAATGGGCCCGATTTTTTTTATGTACCGGGGCCTTTGTCCACCTTGCTACGCCACTGCTGCTGTCATGTCGTGTACATATGTATTAGGGATGTAACGAATATTCACATTCGCGGGGCGCATCAAGTCAACCATAAAGGAATGGGCATCAAGCTTAAAACCAATCAGAATAGGTATATTTAAACAAAAACAGATAAGAATAAATACTAGCAGATCAGCAGTAGCAATTTTTACTGCTATAATTTCAGCAGCCTATCTGCCTGTCATTCTCGTCAATCAGACTTTGATTGTCTGGAGGTCGAGAAGCCCTGATGAAGCAGCATATGGGATGTGGTGGATTTCTTGTAGCCCTCTGGCTAGGTGGTCTTCATGGGGAGGCGCTACGGCTTGGCACATTTGGTAGATTGTTTATAATCACTACATAGTATAAAATAAAGTCGCTTTCTCTGTCCCTATATCCCTGTCCTTTTGAATGCTTTAATCTTTAAAACTACGCAACGGATTTTGATGCGGTTTTTTTTAATAGATAGAGTGATTCAAGAGGAAGGTTTTTACGTATAATGATTAACCGTGCGAAGCCGGGGCGGGTCGCTAGTAATAAATAAAATTAAAATACAAATGCTTTATTTCAGACAATGGGTCAATTTTAGAGTTACAACAATAAAAGAAGTTAAAATAATAACACTTATAAAACAACAAATACTAGGCACAGAGTTGAATAGAAGAACAAAAATGCCGAAGATAATCAATCAAGGAAATAGGTTTCTTCATTCATCCTCCATACAAAACACTTCCACAGAGAGGCACTCTGCCACAGTATTGTAGGATGGTTTATAGTTGAAGTATTCTTATATCCACATTTTGCTAGCATAGCCAGCCTTATTCCATCCAGAAGCGCAAAATCTATCAGGGATCTTAGCAGGCTCTGCAGAGTGATCTTGGGATTTCTGTTCATTGTACTGCTACTCCTCGCATTCCAATGTGAGCAGTTGTTTCATTGTTGCTGAGACATCCTCTGCAGATGAGCCTGTCCATCGTTTTGATGGTGTATAGATGTTTATTTTGTGGGCAGTGTCCTGTTAGTGTTCCCACCAGGATATGCATGTCCTTTCTATTATGATTTAGTAAGCATTTTGTTAGCTTCGATGATGTTGATGGAATCGCCGCTCTGGCTTGTCTGCAATCAAGCAGGTGTGTCCATCATTTGTTATGCTTCTCTATTTCTGAGGTTGCATCATCATTTGGTAGAGGCAGCATATAGGGTGGTGATGAAGGCACCGATGGTGCCAGGTGGAACCAGACCCTGTAAAATGCAGGAGTGTAAGAACAAGAAAAGGTAATTATCATAAGATCATGTTCACAATTCTTGAGTTATGCATACAGGTGATTTAACCCTAAATTTATCAAAATAGATTTGATAAATTTAGGGTAAAATCATCCTGTCGTTTATGAATGTCCTTGTGTTGTATTTGTCATGGTATTAGTTAAACAAAATGTATTTCAAATAAATTGACTTTACTTTTAATTACAAGTGTTCATCTACTATACTATGTGTATAAGAAATACTTCCTAGATAATTTGTAATAATTTAAATATATTTATATAAGTAAAATGTAACTTTTAAAATGTAAATGTAATGTAACTTTTAATGTGTGATATATTACAGATAGTGACTGCTATTCACCTTGTACTGATAAAAAATGTGGTTAGTAGGTATTGGATTTTATAGTGATAACTATATTATCCTAGACATAAGTTTGACTGAACTATATGGCAGACATATTGGTTAGGAACACACATACAGTTATTTATGTATATATTTGTTAATTTCTCTATAAAGTAAAATGTAACTGTAAATCTTATATATTACAGATAGTGATCACTAGTCACCCTGTACTGACTACTAATTTAGGTACATCAATATCTTTATTTCTTTAGGCTTAAGCTATCTTAGATGTTAGATTACCTGAATGATACTATATTGTTAAGACAAGTATAAACATTGGTTAGCAAAGCAACACACATACACCACATACAGTTGTTTATATATATAGTTCTTATTTATGTATAAAGTTTACCAAATGTGTGACACCGCGCTGAGACTGTGGACACTGGACAAACCTTCTCTGGTTTAAAGTGTTTTATTTTTAAGAATATTTTTCAGATTTTTTGCTAAATAAATAACTACAAATGTAAGTTACTAATGCAACTTACCAACTCTCAGTTGCAAAAACCAAATACAGAGGCCAACAATGATCTCGAGGACTTAATTGGAGTGGTTTTATTCATTTTGGAGTTTGTTGTCCTCGTGACTAAGGTCTGGCCCTGCAGGTCCATCTCGCCCTCGCTTCGCGGACCTGGCTCTCGCTCGGTTTTTTCATTTCATTTCCTTGTTTGCATGTAATCTTGCGAAAAGGCGGTCCTTTAGGCGAAGTTTACTGAGATTTTGTGAGGAGGGCCGTTGCATGACGGCATACAAAGACTTTTTGAACTTTAAAACAGAGCAAATCAAATAAAATAAATAATTTTCTAAAGCAAGAGAACTATCAAAACAAACAAACAAACATCTTGGAAAAACAGAAAGATTGGTTTTTTTTTTTAAATTGCGCTGATTTCTGGCCATGATAGACCTGTTGAGTACATAAGTCAATGTCAAATCGTCAAATCATTCATTCTTTTCACAAATATTGTAATAACTAGCAACATTAAGGAAAACATATTTATTTTGCTTACAGCAACACCAACTACCAAAACTCAAAGACTATCAAGTGCTCTTCATTTATCCTAGATGGCGCTACATCACGAAAACCGCCTACAACTCTAACCTACAAAATCTAAAACTTTAAATATTTTTTACTTAAAAACTAATTACTCTAAATAAAACTTTCTTTTCTCTAAAATCCTCTCAAACGATTCTCAAACGATTCAAAAATAAATCAAACGTCTTAGTCCATTTTTGCGAAAGTTGGAGGCTAACTTCACACTAAATTTGTAAAACTTAAAATATTTATTACAAAAAAACTAATTACTCTAAATCAATTTTTCTTTTCTCTATAATTCTCTCTAACGATTCTCAAACGATTAGTAAAAAAATCAAACGTCTAAGTCTCTTTTTGATGAAAAAGGGGCCAACTTCACACTAAAAAATGAAATAGTTTTTACACAAAAACTAATTACTCTAAAACAATTTTTCTTTTCTCTAAAATCCTCTCAAACGATTCTCAAACGATTAAAAAATAAATCAAACGTCTAAGTCTCTTTTTGATGAAAAAGGGGCCAACTTCACACTAAAAAATGAAATAGTTTTTACACAAAAACTAATTACTCTAAAACAATTTTTCTTTTCTCTAAAATCCTCTCAAACGATTCTCAAACGATTAGCATTATCAAATCATTAAAATAATAAAGTCGGGGGGCCAACTTCACACAGGTATCCATCCCTCCCTAATCTTAGCCCTCCCTACCTCCCTAGTACGTCTGTGGTTCTGAACATTTGAGAACACAGTGTTGCCAATTTAGCCCTTTCGGGGCTAGATCTAGCCCTTTTTTGGCTTATTCAGCCCTTAAAATGTTGATTTAGCCCCTAGCCCTATTTCTAGCCCCGAAACCGTGTAAGAAAACTTTATATGGAACAGAACAAATATTTAAAAATTCTATATTACAAATACTTTGATTTGGTCTTATAAAATTTGGTCAAACTTGCTACACATATGATCCCAATAGATGCCATAAAAAAGATTTGATCTAAAGAAAAATATAAGTTTATTCTGAACAAGGCCCCTGCTAGAACTAATAATCAATCTCTTCAACTATCAACTTCGCAAAGTACAAGTGAATTGTACGGCAAGAAATCCTCCTCCGATGAGGCGATTGAGTTTTAAGGTGTATTTTTAATATTAAAAAAGTTGTTTTTTTTTTAAGTTTTTTGGTTAATATTAAGTAAATGATTGTTAAAAAATCACTTATTATATTTGATATCAATAAAAAAAACTAACTTTTCCTATTTTAATTTATTTGGCTAAATCTAGCCCCCATCCCTTTTTAGAACTCCATTTAGCCCCAAAACCTGACACCGGGTTGGCAACACTGAGAACATTAATAATAATTTATTAGATTCTCGGACACTCACGGAACGGAACACAGTTTTTTTGCTCGTATTTTCCCAAGTTTCACCCGTATTTTCAGTGTATTCTCTATGAAGTTTTTAAGTTTCGTTACGCCCTTAATTTTCTCTTCTTTTGTGGTTTAGTTTTATCTATTCTTTAGCTGCACGGGTTCTCATACGAACAAATAATTACCCTTGTCTTTTGAATACTTCAGACTCGCCTCGCAATACAAAAATAATAAATAATCCAATAATGTCGACCGTCTGCAGAACTTGTCTCGCCAGCGATGTAAAACTCCTTCCTCTAAAGAGCGTTCCACTCGCAGATATATATGAAAAGCTTACAGAAATTCAGGTGAGTTCGCCCCCAAATTCACACTACAGTAATAAGTTTCATCATATTTTTTGCCATAACATTACTTATTAAACCTTGTATAATATTAGCCCTCATACATCTACTGCTGCATATAGGCCGCAACTGGGTGCAACATATATAATACAGTTATCAAGTGAATTGCCTCACTCACAACGCCAATATTCTCATTGAATTTGATGACTTTATTTTGTTTCACAAAATCTGCACAGCAATTCTAATAAGCTTGTAAGATAGTTTAGTTACTTCAGTTCTGACCCTAATTACTCACATCTATATGGGTTAATGGGCGCTATGGCGCTCATTGGGGGAGGCCTGGAGCTGCGCTGGAACCCCAAGTTCCAGCTTTAAAGTAGTAAAATTACAAGGTTTCTTTATTTTATTTTTTATTTTGTTTATGAAGGAGGATGCTGTCTCTGCTTTTTGTGGTATCAGCTTTCAATTATACCATAAACCATATATTAAAATGGAAAAATGTCAAGACTACTTCTAACTCCACGGGAACTGATTTATAAGATTAAAAGTAGCCTGTGTGTTAAAAAGCCCTATCCGTTCAGTAGTTTTAGAGTGTAAGAAGAACAAACATCCTAGAAAAACATGTTTTTTATTTTATTTATTTCATAGAACATCCAACATGAGATCACAAGGCATGTTAAAATACATGTCATATAAATGATCTTAAATCTGTCTCTATAATATAGGACGTCTCAGCATGCACTATACAAGATGTATACAATTTACATTTCATGTTATGTTGCCAATTTCGTATCATGGCTTGGGAGTTCCCTTTGATATAATATCATAATATTATAAATTATAACGTAGTGTAGGACGCCCTGTGGCCAGGTGGGATGACGATCTGCGAATGACAGCTGGCAGATGCTGGATGCGTCAAGCTGAAGACAGGGCGCTATAGCGAGAGTTAGGGGAGGCCTATGTCCAGCAGTGGACTGATATAGGCTGATGATGATGATGGTAAAATTAATAATGGTAATATTGTACTATTACTAATGATGAGCACATCAAAGGGAACTTCTACGCCGTGATATGAAATTGGCATTGGAAAGATGGCTCTGGGGCTGTGGAATGGCTCTTATTAACTTCACAGCTCTTTCTTTCAGTTCAACATTGACGGCAGGCCGAGGACAGTCTGCGATGACTGCTTCCAGCTATTGCAGAGAGTCAGCGACTTCTGTGACATGGCTAACAGATCAGAACAGATCTTCAAACAACTACCGGTCAAGGATGTTAAGGTATAGTTGGTCTTATTTTGCTGTTAAAATTTAGGTTCTGAAGTAAAAGCTTAACAGTTCTTTTAATTATCCCTGATGATGAGGTTTTGACTTTTTATTTCTAGAAATAATAATTGTTCATTTGAGTCTACAAAATAGAATTAGTGTTTAAAAAAAATATAGAATTATTCACACAGTTTTATTGCAGTTCTCAACTGTTGTTACTTAAACAGTACTTATTAAATGTTATTATTTTATTTTTCAGGTATCTCATAAGAACATTTCCAAGGTAAACCAAGAAATGGGTCAACCCTCAGTGGTTTATTCATTACAAAGCTCAACCACAGATGCAAATAATCAATGTACACCTAAAACTGAAAAAATCACAATTGAAATAGTCAAAGAGGAACCAGTTTGGGACACGGAGGATGAAAAATCTGAAAATGAAGAGGAAATATCAGTAAATGAATATGAAATGTCAGTAAATAAAGATGAAATATCAGGAAATGAAGATAAAAAATCAATAAAGAACATAGAAATATCAATCAAAGAAGATGGTATATCAGTAAATGAAAATGAAAAATCAACAGTAAAAGCAGAACAAACGGCTCCCCCAGTTCATACTAAGCCATATGCTTGCGAAATATGTAACAAATGCTTTAGTTTCAAAGAATATTTACTTAAACATATGAAAATTCATGGAGAAAAGCCATTTGTCTGCAATATATGCGATATATGTTTTACCGAAAATTACAAATTAAAGCAACACATGAGAAGCCATGATAAGAAAAACCCATATGCTTGTTCTATTTGTGATAAAGAATTCACACAGACTTCATCATTAAAAACGCATTTAAGAGTTCACACTGGAGAAAAGCCGTATTGTTGCTCGGAATGTCACCAACGCTTTACTCAACAGTCTTCTCTGATATGCCATCTAAGGATTCACAGCGGAGAAAGGCCATATAGTTGCACTAGTTGTGATAAATATTTTAATAAAAAATCGACTCTGGTGAGACATTTGACCGTTCATACGGGAGAAAAGCCATATGTTTGTAATAAATGTCACAAAAAATACACTAGGAAGTGGATTTTGGACAGACATCAGAGGAAAGGTAGATGTAAATGACTAATGTTAGTTAGCTAATAGTTTTGAAACAACGGTTATGACCAAACGATAAATAAGCTTATTGATAGAATTTAATTCCATCTCTTTGAGAGTCGAAATACCATCAACTTGAGAGGTTGACGAGGGAAAATTCAATTTAGGCTTTCAAAATAAGCTTACAAATACGACTACTCAAATTTCTTTCTTCTACGGGTCTCTGCAAAACTCTTAACCTCCATTTTTTTTGTACCCTTAGTCTTTTTGCCCATGGATTTGATGAAAACTGGTTCTGACATGATGACGTCGAACGCGCGTATATAAAGTGCAAACGCTACCGTAGTAGGCTAGTTAATTTAACTGATACTTAGTTACTTCTAGATAGTCTCAGATCATTTCACTTCATTCACTTACCTATACCTACCCTTCTTGGCTTAGTTAATATTACCTCCATAAGTAAACTAAAGTAAATATGGGTTGTAAATATTATGTAAGTGTTTCGAAAATAAATGTTTAAGTGTATAGATAACATTTTGTTTTATTATAACAAAAATTATTCAAGCTATAATTCTGCACATACTCCTATAAATCATAAAGTAGTAACTAAACACCTATGACGCAATCGAGATGGTTAACAAATCCATAGATATGAGTATTAGGCTGTGTCCCCAGTAGGCAAACTGTGAGCGGCCGACTGAGTGAGCCGCAAATTTGTGGCGAACAGCTACAAACTCAGATCAGTTTGCGTGCGTATCGCAAGCACTGGAACCTGCGAGTCGGCCGCTAACTGAGACAGTCGGCGCACGTATCGCTGCAAACTGCGTACAGTGAGCGCAAACTAGCAAACTGTGAACACTCAATTTAAAATATATGGAAGGGCGTACTGAACTGATACGTCGCAATCTCAGTCGGCTGCTCACCGTTTGTACTCACCGTTTGCCTACTGGGGACACAGCCTTAGGGTCTAGACAGACGGACTGCAATTCAACTGCAATCCGACTGCCAAATGGCAGTTCAGATGCAGTTGGCTCGACTGCAATCAAACTGCACGTCGACGGGCAGTTTGATTGCAGTCGAGCCAACTGCATTCCAACTGCATCTGAACTGCCATTTGGCAGTCGGATTGCAGTTGAATTGCAGTCCGTCTGTCTAGACCCTTAGTTGTTAGCTTGCTGTAACCCTGCTGTTGTCTGTTATTCTTATCAGTTTTCTTCTTTAGTTTTATGGGCGTCGCCAAGGGGGAGGCAGGGAGGGGCAGTAGCCCCCCTAGAGATTCTAAAAAAGTTGCCAAATATAATGCAACCAAAGTCCTAAGTCTTTGAGTTGATTTGCTTGAAGTTCAAGCCTTGAACAATTATTTCCGTACGTCGAAACTAGAATGAATTCACCAATTCCACTCCTAATATTCCGTACGCTCAACTACGCTCTGCCTGCTCTACTCTATCGTTGAAGCGGGAGAGCGGGAGTGGGGTCCATGCACGACGTGTACGGTAGAGCGATCGTTTAGCAGCCTCAGGAGACAAAAAACCTGGCTAAGAAGCACTATGAGTGAAAATCTCCTCAATGGTTTGGCCATGATGAGTGTGCACCGAAATCGGCGACGCCCTTGTCAGTTTTTGTTTACTTTTAATTCATAAATGCCATTGTTTGCAAAAAATATCTATGATTCTAAATCAGAGTATATAGGTATGTAGGTAGTAGATAGGTTCAAAAATAAAAGTCCAAATCCATCTATATCATACATTTTACTTAATAGGTACATATTACAACCATCGGTATGAGGGCACCGATATACAATGATACACATCTATAATAATGGCGCTTAATATAGATTTTCACCTTTTTAAACTCTATTTAGTTAGGTTCTAACGGGACACAATAAGGATTGTTTTAGTTCAGTCGATTTTATCAACTCTAATCAAGCTTTGGATTGTGCCAAACAACTTTGCGCGTGGATTGTGTAGATTTTCATGTATATCTAGTATGGAAAGCCATAGAAATTAAAGGGTATAGAAAATTTCTAACTTCAGAGCGTTGAAGAAAATCGACTGAACTTAGGGCATACTTTCAAATATTGATCAAACAAACTTAGCAAGTTCGATCTTAATTGTCATGTATTCGGCAAAGAGATTTGAAATTCACTCATTTTGCTCGATGTTCGATATCAACTCCATTTCGGCAGTTATTTTATCGTACTTTTTATGAACAGCGAGTAATGCATCTCGCAAAAGTTTTAAAGTAGGTACCTGCAAATATTGCAACCATAGATAAGTTTAGTCATAACTAGAATCACGACAAAAAAAACAATTATCCAACCCATAGATGTGTTCTAATTTTCGTTATAATATGGTTGCATATTAAGGCCTAGATGTCTATTATGTCTTAATAATGCTACAGCTTTATGTGTATCTGAGATTTATCGGGATATCGTCATTATTTAAAAATACCACCAATGTATATTTCTATTGAACAAAATCACAAGACTTGAATGTAATTTCAGTCAAAATTCAAACTGTTTTTATTGCTTTAAGACCTTACAGGACGTTGGACACGTCAGAAAAATCAAATTACTGTAAAAGTAAGTAAGAAAGTAATCATACATTTCGATATTTTCAATTATGGCACTCTGCCTTCGTGTAACGTCTTAGATTTTTAGGAATTTGATATAGTATTTAATAATACTAGTTGTAATTAACCGTTTTTTTCTTTTTCCATGAATAAATTCAGTTGTCATTTGTGAGACACGCTTATAGAGTTGTTTTAAAATAACATAACTATAGTCAACGATAAAAAAGTCCATGTAAACTCTTAAATATTAATATAAACTACAAGACGTGAACTGAATTGATACATTGGTGGTCCACAATGGTATAGTATGTTCAACGAACGAACGAACTTACCCTGTGCGCGACGTTCGATCGTAATTATATGAACAGATTCATTCGACGAAATAGTATAAAATAAAAAAACAATAAATAAAATAGCGTCCAAGAAAATGTATGTCAACTCTTTAAGAGCGAATTTACAATGAGTCAAAGTTTAATATGTCACATATTAAATGAGTCGAAGTGTATACAAGTAAATATGTTACAAATTTTCTGTTATATATATTATTCATTTAATCAGCACATGCAAATTGACAAAAAAAAATCAGCTTCAACAAAATAAATTTACATACATCAAATATACTCGTTGTAAAATGCGTATATTCAGAGTTTATTCGTTTCACACAAGTCATATATTCTACATAATTTGCAATAATTTATATATAAACTTCATATAAAACGTAGGTCACTTATGGTCTTAAGTGTATGAACACCATAATTCTATATACTCTGATACAGAGCTCTGTACTTACATTAAATACAAATAAATAATTTATCACTGTTTTTAATATTCTGGTGAAGAGGTAATTTGTTGGTAAGCTTTGACGATGTCAGCTTATGCCTGGTTTACACTTTGTTAAGTATCAAGTACGAGTGATAAGTGCAAGCGAAGAGTAAATCAATAAACACTTTTTGATAATTATGTACCTATTGTTTAAAATTGTACTTGTCTAATTGATTATTTTATTTAGTAAGTCAAAGTATATTTATTGCATAATTACTTACGTCATGTTAAACGATAGCACACAAGAATAATATTGCCTCAATGTAATTTGCTCTTTATGGGCGTGAAATTAGTCGTTTGAAGTTTAACAAATAAATTATATAAAAAATACTTCTAATAAACCGAAAACGGAATCAGATATACATGCCAATAATATAATTAATTGAAATTGACAGTTAAAAATAACTATTAGTTTGGTCATTCGTCAACATTCTTGTCATTTATAAACTCTTTAATTGCATAATAAAATTTATAAAATAGTATGGTTTTAAGCTTTCTCTGAAACATCGTAGGTAGCTCTTATCAAAAGCGGAATTATATTTTATATCTTTTGTGCCATAGCAAATAAACTTTCTAATCCTAAATAAATAAATAAAGAAAGTTATTGATTTACTGACATTCCATTTCTGATAATTGTTCACGGAAAATTTTGAACTAAGACGCATGCCATCTTTCACACAGCTGCGTCGTGAGTTTTGCGTTTTAATGCGCGTCTAGAAGTCGCGCTTACAAGTCGCAGGTGTCACTTGCACTTGACACTCGCACTTGATACTTAACAAAGTGTAAACCAGGCATTACGTAGGCTTCTTGTAAAGACTACGTGTAATCCTCAAGATCTTCTTATATAAGGGAGCATACACATACTACGTGACCCATTTTGTTACAAATTATGACCACCAATTTACGTCGGTGACCCTCTTAGTATATGCCGGCACACCCTCAAGTTTCACGTATTAATAATTTATGTTTATTTGAAAATTATAAATGTTTATTATTTTTAGTTTTAATTTATAATGTGAATATTGTTTTTAATATTTAAAACAATTGTCAAAAACAATATTCACATCACACAGTTTTTTTTTTAGTCAAGTCAAGTCAACCATGTACATTTGCTTATTCTGTAATTTTATTATAATGTGTAGTGTCTCACGCTGTGGGAGAACTGTAAGTCAGTCAACGATATATAAATAAATAAACAAATACTTACTGGTTCAAACTTTTTTTTACAAACAAAACGTTAAAAATAAAATTTCCTTTCTATTTCGTTATTTACGAAAAATCACTAGACTTCCCCAGAAGATATTGACTACGTATTAAACTACGTAAAACCTTGTGACCAAGCGTAGTACTAAAGACCCCCCCCGCTGCGCGCGCTGCGGGTTTATCTACTTCTCTTAAAGCGTCACGTAGTATGTATGTTCCCGTGATTTACAAAGTCTTCAGCGCGTGTTTTCTTTTAATATATTTGTAGGCAATGTGTGATATTTACCTACATTCCATTTTATATAGATCTTCAATAATACGCGTGTTAAAAGTGATGACCGATGTGCGGTTTCGGCTTCGATTCCTGTATCAGGATAAAATTGCAATTTTTATTGCTGTCATTTCATTTTTGGGTTCCTTATGCTTTTTATTATTAGGCTACACGTTATTCAGGGGCCGGTAGTTAGGGCGATTAGGGAGCAAGGCTTGCCGGGTCCGACCCTTAGGGACCCTAAATCTTATTACACCACTCTTAGTTAGGGTTAGGGTCCCTGAATATCGTGTAGTGTAATACCGCTTTTACGCACTATAATTTAATAATCAATTGTTCTGTACGAGTTAATTATTTCTTTACACATCGTATCTATTCACTTTACACATCGTTTAGTTATGATGCTTCATGTTGATATCCTGGGGTAGTTTGTTATCCGGGTTGAAATACCATTCGTACCGTTTGAATGATTCTACCTCCCTCTCGCACGCCTCTAGGGATGATAGGTTGTGCTTGTCAGGGTGATATATGTTCATTTCTGTAACAAAACAAGTATTCATTAGAACGAAAATTACAATCAAGGAAAAGAAAGGAAAAAAAACTAGTATATACAATTGAAACAATTGAGTTAACTGCAGACGGTTGCAAACAGTCAGGTAGCTCAATTGATTCAAATACTAGAAGCGTCCCCAAGAATTCATTAGAATACATATTTTAATTCTATATTCTGGAATCTGATTTGATATTCGGATATTATCTAATGACATTATGAATTAAAATTAACAAAAACCGATAAGATTAACAGACAGAGGGTTCAATTAAAAACCTAATCAGAAACTTCAACAACGCATAACTGCACGAGCACAAAGAAAAAGATGCAAATTCGAGTTCGATAACGAATGAGAAACCAATGGAATGATGAATGAAAGCTGTCAAAAATACGAATTTTTTGGAGTTCCTCCAGCTTGCTCTCATGACACCAGTGTCATAAAATATAGTTTATATGTTAGCATACAATAATTTAAAATTTACAGTTTAAGTACTTATTTTGTAAGTCTAAAGAACTAATTTTATTGTTTTCTGATTTCATAACGGGTTAGTCAGAGTAAAGTTGAAGGTGTTTGTGTTATTTGCACTCAATGTGTTAGTGTACAGTGTCTACCGGGCTCCATTGTTAGTGTACAAGTGTATAGTGTCCATACCTACCGGGTTCCTTCAGCGGGCGGGTGCCGACGGCGCCGAATCGAGGCTCTTCGGCGGGCGGCGGCGTGTCGCGAACTATGCCTGGGAAAGAAAGAAATATTCATTAATAGCGGCCCGCTCCGGCTTCGCACTTTTTTTATGGTTTTATTATAAGTATATAAACCTTCCTCTTGAATCACTCTATCTATTAAAAAAATCGCATCAAAATCCGTAGCGTAGTATTAAAGATTTAAGCTTACATAGGGATATAGGGACAGAGAGAGCAACAGAGAAAGCGACTTTGTTTTATACTATGTAGTGACAATACAATACAAATACTCTTTAGTAGAAAAACAGAACAAAACATACTAAAACAGATGCACAATTGGCGGCCTTATCGCTAAAAGTGGCGTCCAGGCAACCTTACTACTTATTACTGGTTTATGCGTTTCAACAGAAACGTAAAAAGGTAGCTTCTATGCCATGGGAACTGATTCATGGGAAAAATGAAGGCTATGTTTTATGACTGGCCTAGAATTACGTCTATTCAAATTCAGCCCAATGCGTTCAGTAGATTTTGTGTGAAAGAGGAACAAATTTTTCATAAGTTTAAACCTGAATAGGAATAATAATAATCAAGAGTTTTGCTTGCTTACATTCGTCCAAAACTTACAAATATACATTACAAATAAATAAATATGTTGGACAATCCACACAGTACCATCTAGCCCTAAAGTCAGCTACTCAAAGCTTGTGTTATGGGTACTAGATGACTGATATATTTAATACATTATATACATAGATGGATATTATGGTTAGATGGATATTTATTGAAAATATCCATCTAACAAAACACCCAGACCAACGGAACAAATTTCTGCAGATTGTGCACATATTTGTTATTCCAGACTATAATCTATCTCTGTGCCAAATATCAGTCAGATCCGTTTAGTAGTTTTTGCGTGAAAAAGTATCAAACATCCATCCATACTTACAAACTTTCGCGTTTATAATATTAGTAGGATTACATGTCAGTAGAAGGCGCTCATTAAATGACTCACATTTAATAACTCGGAAGTTCAAGCTACCCTAAATACTTCAGAAGACTTCTGCTAAATCTATAATATAAAAATGAATCGCAAAATGTGTTGGTAAGCGCATAACTCAACAACGCCTGGACCAATTTGGCCAAATCTTTTTTTAAAATGTTCGTTGAAGTTCAAGGATGGTTTTTACGGCGAGAAAAATATGATATTTGACAAATAAATAAATTTCCCCGCGGGCGACGCTGCGGGGCGCAGCTAGTTGGACATAAAAATGGTTAATTGTGCGCAGTTCTACCTTGTTTGAGAGGATTTGTCGGTGGGTAGAGCGGCTCTGACCACGCGTGGGACAGTGGGCGCGAGAACAGAGAGTCGTCGGTGGGGATGTCTTCTAAGGGCTGGTGAGACGGATCCTGAAACAAATTTACTATATTAGACGGAATATTTATATAGGAAATATACATAGTTCATCTATGTTGCACCATATGTAGTATGTAAAGTACATACGGAATAACACTACCTCCTACTTAACTTAGAATTTAATGTACTTTGTAAGCATATTTTTGAGAAATTTACTTTATTATTAATTACTAATTTATTATTGATTAATCACTACATAGTATAAAACAAAGTCGCTTTTTCTGTCCCTATGTCCCTTTGAACGCTTAAATCTTTAAAACTACGCAACGAATTTTGATGCGGTTTTTTTTAATAGATAGAGTGATTCATGAGGAAGGTTTATACATTTACTGTACATATAATTTATAATAAAACTGTGCGAAGCCGGGGCGGGTCGCTAGTATATTATAATAAATGGGAAAGTTTGTGTGAATCTTTGTAACTACTTAAGTTATTTAAATGAAATTTGGTATGTACATAGTTTAGGACCTAGAATAGGACATAGGCTATTAAAATTTGGAAATTTTATCCTCTGACGGGGTTAAATAGGGGTGGTAAAGTTTGTATAGAAAATATTTTTTCCTTGGTTCGATTCAATCAAAACTCGGTTTAAATAAACTATGGACTGTATAATTAAACACGTATTTTTTGTTTTTACTCAATAACCCCTTGGGGGTGTGCAATAAATTTATGAAATTTGTACGAAAAACAAACTCTGGTTCACGGGCGAAGCCGCCTGGCGCATCTAGTTATTAATAAATCACAATGGATGTTTAAGTGCTTAAATATCATCATCATCAGCCTATATTAGGCCACGGCTGGACATAGGCCTCCTTAAATATACTTTTTTAAATTGAAGGGGTTTAAAATATTATTCGTTTTAATTCAAAAGGTTCTATTTCTTTTCCTTCATTTTGGGCAAAAGTATTCTTCATTTTGAACATTTCAACAAGACGAAGAAACTGATGTACCAAGCAGTCATCACCAAAACAGCTGATCATTTAACATTTTTATGGCGTAAAACGATAATGCTGCACACAGCATTATCTAGCTATATAGTTCTGTTGGACAAAACAGTAATTATTTTTATTATACACTAGCGACCCGCCCCGGCTTCGCACGGTTTTATTATAAGTATAAACCTTCCTTTTTAATCACTCTATCTATTAAAAACCGCATCAAAATCCGTTGCGTGGTTTTAAAGATTTAAGCATTCAAAGGGACATAGGGACAGAGAAAGCGACTTTATTTTATAGTATGTAGTGATTGAAACACTAAAACAATAACTGCATATCGTACAAACATTTCCCTATGCGGGAATCGAACCCGCAATCTCCTGCGTCGCAGCCGGCTTTCGCTTTTATAATCCTCTAATTTTAAAGGTTAACGTCAACTACGGCAGTTATGATCCATACCTGTGGAGGCCAAGATGCTAGTTAAGCTGTACACGTTTTTTTTTAATCCAAAGTAAATTTATTGTTCGGAACCTATTTAAGTGTAGGTGCCTCATTGGGTAGGTTAATTAGGTTTAAGCACCAAGATGTATTTTTAGTTAAAATATATATGTTAAATGGTTATGTTACAATTAGTCATGTTTAGATTTATTTTGCGCTTATGTATCTCCGATAATTTAATTTTTTAAATACTTAGTTAAATGGGTTTTGTTTGTGTAGTGTGCTAAATTTATGTTATTGTGTCTCTATGAGAGTGTCATCGTCAGTTTGACAAAACTCCTTTAAAATAAATAAAGAAAAAAAAACCAAACCTGTCTGTAGAATTTGGACTCAGTGACGTGGTGGATGGTGACCTCGTTGTTGAGCTTGGAGCCGACTCGAAGCCGCTGGAAGTACGGAAGGTCTCCGTTCGTTAGCAGTTGGTCGTCAGCTTTAGCTGGAGGGTCGACCTGTGTTCAATTTTTACAAGTTATCTCCAACTCTGAATTGGAAGAGTGCATTCTACAGTTGCTACAGTACATAGTGCATTTGTTCTAAACCGAAAGAGGAGGGGAGATTCTGAACTCTAAAGTTGATAAACTTTTGATAAAACTGTACATATGTCATTGGACATCCACTACCAACTGTCAACGGCATTCTCCACGAGCATTCTCTTCAGCCACGATCGTGCACACAAAAGGGCAGAAAACCAACGCCCTTAGGAACGAAAAGTCACTAAGTCTCAGTTAAAATGCCTGAGCAGGCAAACAGTCGCCGTAGCCGAAATCGGCTTGGAAGCCATCATCATCAACAACCTGTATGTTTATTCTTATAAACATACAGGTTGTTGATGATGATGGCTTCTAGTTACTATAGAAGCTGGGTAGAAATGATTCCAAAGCCAAGTTGAATGGAATTATCGTCACTTTTTGCTAATGGTTGGTCCAGACAAAGCTAACGAGAGCGAGCGGTAGCTAAAAACAAGCGCGAACGAACAAATGTGGACATCTTCGTGACAGCAAGTGAGGGTGTTCGTTCGCTTTCACCCGTGGACACAGCAGCGAAAGCGAGTGAACGTGTGTTACCGATCGTCGAATCCTGCTCGATCGCTTTCGCTCGTTCTCGTTCGTTCGGTCATCATCATCAGCCTATATTAGTCCACTGCTAGGCCTCCCCTTTCCTCACGATTCGTCATGACGTCCACACTGGTTCGTTTGTTTGTAATCCTTCGCTCGCTTTCGTTCACTTGGTCTTGCCCTATCAAATAAATAACTAATTAAAACACGTACCTTCTCATTGAACAGTGCATTCTGAAACAGATTCTGATTCTCCCTCGGGAACGGAGTATACAACCCTGTATACTCTCTACTGTCATTTCTTTCTCTCCCTCTAGGGAGAGTTCCAATCGGCTCAATGCTCGGACAAGCGAACAGCGAATCCGATTCGAAGCTCCTATCCGATCTATCCGGTCTAGTCCCTATAGGATTCGGCGAGACGACCGGTTTAGGGTTATCTTCGCCGTAATACTCAGGGGATAGGAAACTCTTTTGCGAGTTATCTGGTACGCTGAAGAGTGAATATCCTTCGTCATTCTTCTGAGTAAAAGATGCGAGGTTCATTATTCTATTATTGTAGTCGTCTGGTTTAGGCGATGTGCGTGTTTCAAGCACATATTGACCGGGCGGTTGCGGTTGATAGTTGTTGTAGTAAGTTTGGTTGAAGGGTGGAGTTGGATTTCGAACTCCCATTATGTTTTGTTGGTGCATCATCGACATTAGTGGGTTTCTGATAGTGTACATTCCGTTTGATGTAGGGGTGATAGTCGCTTGGCAAGCGTTTGGCGGCATAGGTATAGGATCGGGTAGTCTTATCTCTGGTTTCTTGACAACTGGAGGGGAGTTTGCTGTAGCTGTGGATATCTGAACGGGGGGTAAGTTGGGATGGAACATGGGGTTGCGAAGGGTGACGATTTTGGTGGGATCTGGTTTGGTTTCGGCTTCCGCGGCGGCCTTTTTGGCCTTCTTCTTGGCCTTTTTGGACTTTCCGATAGGCTGGGGGTCGGCCACGATGATTGGTTTGGGCGGTTCTGTAAAGAATGGGTTTATTTAGTGTGTTAATAGCTAGCTATTAGCTACCCGCGGCTTCGCAAGCGTTGTTTTTATGGAAAAGGCATATTCTACCCGGAACTGATTTGTGGGTTGAAAGACCCTGTGTTTTATTCCAGGGCTAGAACTGGGTCTATTCAAAATGTCAGTCCGATCCGATCATTACTTTGAGGGTCAAACATTCATCACTACATAGTATAAAACAAAGTCGCTTTATCTGTCCCTATGTCCTTATGTCCCTATCGCGACCCGCCCCGGCTACGCGCGGTTTTATTATACGTATAAACCTTCCTCTTGAATCACTCAATCTATTAAAAATCCGCATCAAAATCCGTTGCGTGGTTTTAAAGATTTAAGAATACAAAGGGACATAGGGATAGAGAAAGCAACTTTGTTTTATACTATGTTGTGAAGAAGTGGTGACGCTAGTGGACCTCCAGATTGCGCCTTAATATGTTATATGGCAAAGTACCTGGATGCGCGGTAGAAAACATCATCATGGAGGGATCCGCGTTGATGACCGGGACGGGCCGCGCCACGGGCGTCGGCGCCGTCGCCAGCTGGTTGGCTTTCCACAGTGGCTGCAAATATACATAAGTTACTATATCTATTGTTCTAGTGGCCTATGTGTTATTCCAAGGCTAGCACTACGTCTATTTCAAATTTCTTACCACCGAACCAATCGTGTTAAACATCTAAGACTATCAGGCTTCGAATCGGACAAAATCGTATGTAGATCACGTTGTGACGTGTCACGATTTGGGCGTGGAGTGGATATGTCATAGTCATAGTGAATGTCATAAAGAAAGAAAGAAAGAAAACGCGTTTATTGGTTCGCAGCTTAGAAATTAGGTAGGTAGATACTATTAACATAAAAATTATTTACTTAAACACTTACTACTTATATTATTATATGAACTAATTAATAATAAACTACCTACCTGCTATTTGTTAGGTATAGAATAACAGCAAGCGTACCTAATCAGCGAACCAATAGGTCCCGTCTCAGCATAATGTTGCTCCACACAGAGTTGAGCAGCGCTGGTTTTCTGACAGGACCTTTGGCGCGTGTTATCACGGGCGACAGAAACAGGATACATAAAAATAGTGAATCACGCCCCAGTAGTTTTAGCGAGAAAGAGGAATAAACATCCATACATACATACATACATACAGCCATACAAACTTTCACGTTTATAATATTAGTAACGATTTCGTTATTTACATAGATTTGTCTCAACTTCTTTGTTGATGTCAACACATTTCTTTTCTGCGATTGTCGATTGTTGTGATTTTGTTCTTTTGTGTGATTGATTCTGTTGATTGTGGTTCATCGAAATTTCACAGTCATGAAAAGGAGACGTGGCTACGAATAAATGAAATAATATGAACGGTTTTTGACAGACACCAGATTCAGATTTTCAAGAAATAGTGGCCACGAATTTTACAAAAGAAAGACAAGAAAAAATACAATCTCAATTGATAGAACGGTGTAGTAAGTAAACTCAAGTACAACACATAATAACAACACACAAATACGTGTGTTATGCCAGTATGGAAAGTTGCATCTAGGGTATTTTTGATCAAAGATTATCCTTTCTAGTTTTAAGTTTCTTACAAAATAGAAGTCGTCTGCAATAAAGAAACATTCAAAACTCCTGTAAAGATTCAGACGTCACGATTACGTCTCGACATCGTCAACCTCGGGGCTCTGGTATACTAATACTGTAGGCGACACAGTTTTAAATGTTTTGCGTCAGTATCGTTGCATTATTTTAGTTTAAGTAACATATGGTACCAATAATAGTACATTGTTACCCTAGGGTTGAAAGTAACTTATTTAGTCCCGAGACGGGGTTTGGCGCCCGAGTGTAGCGAGGGCGCCAATAGTTCGAGGGACTACATAAGTTACTTCACCTGAGTAAACACTGTGCTTTTCAACACGAACACAAGGAAATATAAATAAAAACTCAAGTTAGCTAAAGAAAAAAAAAGGTGAGAATCAACAACACGAAAAAAAAAATGAAGATCGAATTGCCGCTTTCCCATATTTTTTTTGTTTGCTTCAGCCATTATTTTTCACACTGCCATTATCATGGTTCAATAGTAACGTTATAGCTGTCAGTTGAAAACGATACTCCCTAGGGCTGAAAAGTTTCACTTTCAACCCGCTCTTCAGGCAATTTCAGACCTATTTTCCGAGTATGAGCAATGAAAACTATTTGATTTGATACTTACCACAGATTTGATGGTAGGCGTTTCTTTCTTCTCGCTCGGCTGAACTCGAGTCAACGTGATCCCGGGAGGCAGTCTTAGTTCAGATACCTGTTGCAAACAAACGTGTTTAGCACATTTATTTCTTATAGAACATTATATACCTACAATCATTTAGTTCGCTGCTTACTTGCTTACTGTTATTTAAGTAGTAAGTAATTCTAGTTTAACTTATAAATAGTTTAGGAGTTGAAATTTTCACAAACTGTTTTTCTGTTGCCGGTATAACAACAACTACTAAAAACTAAATAAATATTTAAGGGGGGCTCCCATACAACAAACATGTTTTTTTGCCGTTTTTATAGATACGGAACCCTTCGTGCGCGACTCACACTTGGCCAGTTTTGTAATAATTGCTTTGTTTAAAAATATCTATTTTTGCTTGATCTTGAAAATATTGACAGAATAACTCTGCCACATTGAAAAGTTATATCTAACATTTTTAATTTTAACTAATATTTTATAAGAAAATTAAAAAGCAAGAAATAAAAAAGCAGGGGTAAAAAAACAAGAAAAACGCTGAAGAAATAATTAAAAAAAACTGAAACAAAATGCTCGACAAAAAAGCTACATGCAAAGCTAGAATCACTAGTAACAGTAAAATAATATCTAGACAGTAATAGGCTCTATGCAAAAGTAAATAAAGACCTGAATGCCGCAGCTAAGCTGCTCCATAATGCTGCAAGCTGCCGGCTTTTCAGCGTCCGCGCTAGCGCACTGCAACAAACATAGGCTGGTTTACAACCAAACGAATACTGGCGGAAGGCAAAAACATAAATGCGAAGATATTAACGAAAAATAGGAAAATAAGCAGTGATCGGAAATTCGGGCGGTTATGATCTAAAGTTTGAATGAAGAGTCTTCATTGAAGACACAACATGAGCTGTTTAAACACTTTTCGGAAATTCAGGTGGATTACCAAGAATTCCAAAATTTTCTAGAATGTATGAATAATGATGTATTTTCCGGAATTATATTTATAGAAAAAATATATGACAAATTTATTCTCACGCATTTTCATTGTCTATATTTTATGAGAAAATCATATTTTTCAAATTCAATTCTCTAGTAAAATATAAAACATTTATATTCCGAAACAATTTCCATTTAAGTTGATATTTCCGGAGAAAAAAGTTTGTTTTGACTCAAATTCGACAAATTCAATTCTCAAATGACGACTTCTGTGAAAAACGCGTCGGAATAAAAGTATCTTACATTCCGGCGAAAAAACATCAACATTATAGAAAATTAATTCTAGAATTCCTTGGAACCCTTTTCTTTTTTTGTGGTCGTTTTAATAGCTCCATGTTGTGCCTTCGCTCCAACTTTAGATAAATAAGTGCCCAAATTTCCGATCACTAATATAATAACTCTCAATTTACACCGGGGTGACAGCTAGAAAAGTGAGCACTTTATTTCCTAGTTAAAATTTATGAATTGTATGACGTGTCCAAGAGTCCTCTAAGGAAAGAAAGGACTTTGGCTTTAGGTCTAAAAGAAATAAAGCCCTTTGACTATGCTAAAGTGCTGTGCCTATATTTTAAGGTTGATAGATCTTATATGTATGTCAATACACTTTAAACTTCCTCTCTCACCCGGCGTGTGAAGTATTTTTTTGTCAAAAAAATTAAATGTCAATAAAATTACTTTTTGACATAGCTTATATGTCTAGTTACAAATTAACAACACTTTGTACAAAGTTTTGTCATAATTTTTGGTATTACGAAACACCGGAACGCCTCGAATTAAAGTTTTGTGCAGCCATCGCCGGCCCCTAAAGAATATCTATCATCTAGTACCCATAACACAAGCTCTGCTTAGCTTTGGACTAGATGATGCAGCATGCGTTGTTCAGCATCATTTAATAGTTACTCTTTCACACGAAACATATCGAGCTGAAATTTAAAATAGATGTAGTTATAGGCCTGGAATAACACATAGGCTACTTTTTATCCCATAAATCAGTTCCCATGGGACGAAATAGACTTGAAACGTTTCCATATGTATTTCTATGAAAACTTTCTTTTCATTCGTTATAAGCGTGCGAAGCCGCGGGTAGATGCTAGTTTATAATATTAGAGTGATATAATTGATGTATTTTGATAATATAGAATATAATGATATATTACTAAAAAAACACTAATATAGGTACATATGCGTCGTCATCATCATCATCATCAGCCCATATTAGTCAACAGCTGGACATAGGCCTCCCCTAATGAGCGCCATAGCGCCCTGTCTTCAGCTTGACATATGTGTGTTTTGTGACAAATAAACAATTTACTTACTTGTTGTGTCTGCTACAACAGCACAGCTCTGTTTAATTTAAATAGATATCCAGTTGAGGACACTGCTAGATGATGCTGTGTGGATTGCCCAGTTACGAATCTCGAATACGATCTCGGAGTCTTTAAATCGTGTGAATAAGTTCCTTCTGGGAAAGCGTGTTCCATCTTAGGCCACATCTTCACTTACGTGAGATAGTGGCCAAACGCTCGATCCACTACATAGTATAAAATAAAGTCGCTTTTTCTGTCCCTATGTCGCAATATCCCTTTGAATGTTTAAATCTTTAGAGCTACGCAACGGATTTTGATGCGGTTTTTTTTAATAAATAGAGTGATTCAAGAGGAAAGTTTATACGTATAATAAATTCGTGCCAAGCCGGGGCGGGTCGCTAGGTTCCAATAAAAAAAAATTGCTGACAATCCACACAGCATTATCGCACGACGCGACGTGACTCGTAACTACTCGTAAGCGATAAGTCGACAACCCTGTGCCAATCCGCGCCAGACAGGGACAGAGTTACGCGCAAGAAGAGAGTGCCAATGTTTAGGTGAATATCGTGGTAGGCAATAAGTTCTTCTGCGCCCTGAATTGAACTTTGTTGCGTTGAAGCAAGAGTAGCTTTTTAAATAATTATTGTCTTCGGGAAGTGCAACTTCTGTACTATATTCTGTGCCATGGCATAAGAATAGACAAAAACTGTGTAGAAGGGAAACTTCGCTCCGAACGCTCTCAAGGTCACAATATTAGCCTACGCGATTCTGCACGTTAAGAAGGCGGCGGCGGGCCCATTCATAAGGGCTGTCACAGCCGGCGAATAAAATCCACCGCACGCGGATTTTAATGTTTGTGTACCTACCTCTATAAAATGACGTCAAGGTCAAGTTATTGTGGTGTGATCGATTGTAACAATAACTCAAAAACGAAGCCTAATTTAAGTTTTTTTAGGTTGCTAAAAGATAATTAGAGGTATGTAAGAAATATTTTGTAAATATTATGATGTTTTTGTAGGTTCCTATCTAACTAATTAGGTACTTAGGTAAGGTACCTAATCAAAGGAACGTGAACATAGGTCGTTGACCTTTTCTCACTCGCCTCGCCTCGCGGCGGTACAGTGCAGTAGCAACCCTGGCAACACGCCTGGACGACAGAGGGGCGTAACGAAGTGAAGGGGGAAGTAGATATATAAATGATGGCGTTTGGGACTAGATCAAAGAAGAGTCCCTTCTACCCAGTTATTATTTATTCTTCTGCCGACATGTCTCAATCAGTGACGCCTAGACAGAGCTAAGAAGATTAGAACTGGAAATTTGCTTATAATATTTTATTTTGTATTAGAAAAAATCGTAGAACAAAAGTTGTTAGTCTTGATTTACCCAAGTCGCCTTTTCGAGGTTAATCATTAAACACCTAACGCTACACCTTACATAAATTTTATAGATAAATTGTAGCTTAGATTTAGTTTTATTTGTGTGTAATACGGTTCTTTATTTTTTTTTTGTAATGCATCTGCAATAAGTTTTTTAGATAGATAGATAATAACTTTATTGCACCGTCAAAGTTATAAACATCAGAGCATTTGTTTAACTTTTTATTTTTTATTTGCGAGGACATTTTAATGGTTTAGAGTTACTTTTTAAGTTTAATTATTACTGTATGTAGTACGAATAAACCAAAATATAATAAAATAAAATTACCTTCTTGGAGACGGGCTCGACGGGCGTGATAGTAACTTGCGCCTTCGGCTTCTCTTTCTCTTGCTGCTGTTGTTTTTGCTGTAATAGTGCCGCTTCTCGCTTGCGTTCCTTCTTCGTCATCGGCGGAGCGCTCGCTGGGACCGGGGTTTTGGGTTTGGCTGCTTGTGCTGGGGGAATTAATGCTGGATAATACACACAGTATCATCTAGCCACAAGCTAAGCTGAGCTTGTGTTATGGGTACTAGATGACTGATATATATAATAATAATATACTACATAGACAGATATTCTTATTATAAATAATTTGGGGGTCAAAGGTGGAATTCCCCCAAATGGTTACAGGAGAAGATCTTCCCTGTACCGGGTCGGCCCATCTGGCCCACATACCCGGGGTCTTTCGACCGACAGTTGATGTCGGAAAGTTCTATAAAGGCCAGATGTTGTTGAGACCAGCATTTGCGCGATCTAGGATTATGTGTCACGTGATCTACTTTTTGCACTCAGAATTTTTGTTATTTCATTTGTAGTTCAGCTCACATCAAGCTAGATGTCGCTAAAAATAACAAACACCAAGAACAAATATCTGCAGATGGTACAAACATTTGTCCCGAGGCGGGAATCGAACCCGCAACCTGCGTCGCAGGCTGACCTTTGCCCACTGCGCCACAGAGAACGTCAAGTAAATTCATACTACTATAATATTAGTAAATCGTTACTAATATTATAGTAGTACTTGTGGCTAATTTCAGCCTTATAGAATGGCTCTCGAGTCCTATTATGTTGCTCCGATACCTGCTCCGTTGGTAGAATGCAAAAAAAACGAAGAGCCAATACAAAAGTTTCTCAAGACGATTAAAAAAAAAAAAATCGTCTCTGTGTTGTCATTGACACGAGCAGTGTGTATAGTGGTGTATTTATTTTGAAATATATAAAGTATTTTATTGTTTTACTATTAGTGTCGTATATTTAATTAATCCTTATGAATATAGCTTTCAGATTATGTACAAATGTCATAGAAACTTGGTTTCATGCGACGATCAATTGACCTCAATTAATTAATTAGTAATTAGATCGTAATTTTGCGGTAAATTTTTCAATTAAATTTTCTTGTATATTCTTTACGCATTTGTTTGAGACCATACGATTATTTCTCAGACTTAGGTTTATAAGTTTATTGAATTTATATAGTTTTATCTTTTTAAAGGTATATTTTTTTTAACATAGCTGTAGAAGTTAGCAAGATTTAGCCATTTATGTTAAAAATGGGAAGCGCGCGCGGCATAGTGATATTTGTGCGCGAGGCTTGGGCGTTTCAGGCTAGTGCGTGCGGTCCGGCGGGGCGTGTGACTGGTTACTCTTTCACGCAAAAACTACTGAACGGATATGGATGAAATTTGGCACAGAGATAGATTATAGTCTGGAATAACACATAGGCTATAATCGGAATCGGGAATTACCGCGGGTGAAACCGCGAGCCGCTGCTAGGAATTTATAATTTTCAGTTTAAACTCACCATTCTTATCAGTTTTATTCTCCCTTTCTTTCTCCTTAGCTTCCAACTCTTTCGCCTTCTTTTCTTCTTTCTTCTCCGCTTTCTTTTCCTCTTTCTTCTCAGCCTTCTTCTCTAACTTCCTCTCGCGTTTAGCTTCCTTCTTCGTTATCGCTTCTTCGACGCGCTGGAATTCAGTAAAGAAGTATATAATCAAGATATTTTCTTTATGAACTAATAACTCATGTAATAAGAATATTACAAAAAAACCGGCCAGATGCGACTCGGATTGCACACGAAGAGTTCCGTATCTATAACCATGATGTTTTAAAAATTATATGTTAGAGGTTTTTACTTTACATAGACACACCAAGAAAACCTGCATTTGTTACTTATATTTGTCCAGTAAACCAGTAAATCAATATCTTTATTTCTTTAGGCTTACAAAATAAGCACTTAGACAAGTCAAATTTAATACTTCAGGTACATAATTATCACAATAATATAAGAAATAAAGTGAAAATTGATTTTCAGTTCGCTTCAATTTTTTGTCCACTAGTGAAAGAAGCGAAACAGACCTCCCACCAGACCAAACGCGTCCCGAGGCGTAAATCGAACCCGCAACCGCAACTCCCTGAGTCACAGATGAACCTACGCTCACTGCAACACAGAGGTCTTCAAATATGTTTCCTGAGATATTTGAAGACGATAAGATGCCGAGATGTATGACTTACAATACAATACAAAAATACTTTATTGTACACCAGAAAAAGAACATTTACAAAACGGAAGATAACATAAGACAAGTACAATGGGCGGTTTTATCGCTTAGAAGCGATCTCTTCCAGGCTTTGGATGGACTTACCTTGGCGTGTTCTAATTTCTTTTCAGCCTTTTTGGTGAGTGGCTCAACTTTAACAGGTAGACTGTCTGGTTCGGACTTCTTGCCCTTTTTGTTCTTGGCTTCTTTGGCCTCCTGCTTGGCTTCTTCCTTGGCCTGCTGTTCTTGGGCCAATCTCTCTTCTTCTTCCGCCTGTACAGGGAAAGAGATCTTTACAGCACTTAGTATTCACATTTCACAACTATTGTTTGTACTTTTAGTTAGTTGAACTACCTACTTGCTTACATTATGTAATTTTGAAATGTAGGTAAGTTAAGCAAATGTGACGAGTCATTCTCGAAATTGGTGAAATATATGATTATCGATTATTATTATTTTTTTGTTTTTACTAAATATTCATTTAATTTCAAGTCTTTATTCAGAAAAAACATGTTACAATTTGTTACTTCACTGCATAGTATAAAATAAAGTCGCTTTTTTTGTCCTATATATTCTTATGTCCCTTTGAACGCTTAAATCTTTAAAACTACGCAACGGATTTTGATGCGGTTTTTTTTAATAGACAGAGTGATTCAAGAGGAAGGTTTATACGTACCTATAATAAAACCGTGCGAAGCCGGGGCGGGTCGCTAGTAAATACTAAAATACTATTGATACGAGACCGATAATTCTTCTTTTTGCCCTAACCGCAATTACTACTACTAACAACTGTTTGCAAATTTCAAACATTATTAAAGATAACTCAAAAACTACACGTCAGATCTTAATCAAATTTATATGGGACCATATCAGAAGAAGCTTTTTAGTAAATATAAAATATATATATCAAGTTTTGAAGCTATGCCTGGCTCTACCTACACTAAAATCTCTCATTTCACAAAGCTTCATCATCATCAGCCTATATTAGTCCACTGCTGGACATAGCCCAACTAACATTTTGGTGTCAGTTACAGGTATTATTATTACTTTTAACTGTTTAACGGAGTAATAATGATCTCAGTTGTAACTATAAACTTTATAAGGTAGTTAAAATATAAATTGACTCTCGTTAACACTTATTGTTGTTTAGTTTTTTCCGTAAAGTGCCTTATAAGTATTTTGGTGTTATATTGATTATAAGGTGCAGACATTACTTTTAAAACAGAGTTAGTCAAGAGTACAAGTTCATTTTATGCTTAGCCGGTAGTATTGTCTTGGCTATAGTAATTGTAGTTACTTAAGACTATTAATACACTGTAAAGAGTACTAAAGACTGACAACATTCTTGACTAAAGATGTTGAATCTCGAAATGTGTAATAGAACACTTAACAAAGACATAAAGCTTTAATGTTCGGTCGCCATTGTTTTGGTCAATTAACTTATATATATTGAATAGGTTATTCAATATTTGACAACAAAATACTTCATTATTTATGTAACTTCTGTCATTCTACTGAAACCACTTAATTTAACATGCTACTGGCTAATAAGGAAAAAAATAAAAAAATAAAAATTTGAAATTTCTTTATTATTCTTCATAATTTTTATTTAAAATCTTAATTTAATCCAGGGCGCGTTAAAATTGAGATGAGAAACATGGTATACATTTACAGTAAAATTACCGCGGCAGATTATGTTCACTTCACAATGAAAACTTTAACTCCTTAGTATTTGTATATTCTCCTCTGTCAATTCTGTTACGCCATTCACTGATAGTCACATAATTTTATTAAGTAACAAAGTTCATAGACTTCCCGTCGTAAGATACAAAATACCTACGCTTGAGAATATTCTAACTAACTAATAAGCGATTAAGTGTCAAACAAGTATTTTAAATAGGTCTTGTAATATGTTAGGTGATATTTCATTCTTAACCGAAATGATTCTAACACCTATAGTATTAACCAATTCATCTACAAGACATTTATACCGGTTAAGGTATTAGCTGAGAATGAATAAACACTCTTGTGCAGGTACTTAACACCCTTATACCACCCTTATACAGGCTTTATAACACCTTTACCTGCAAAATCGTGGGCCTCTTTCGTGGTTATACGTGAGTTAGAGCATGCTCTAACACCATTCTTACAGGTATTTTTAACACTAAGATACTCGATTGGAACCGTTATAAGTATAATATACAGGTTATTTTAACGCCAACGTGCTAGTTGGGAGGCCTCCCCTAATGAGCGCCGTAGCGCCCTGTCTTCAGCTTGACTCATCCATAAAGCTTATCCTTCTTAAAATAAGAAGTTTTAAAAAGCAAATTCCATAAAAATAAAAAACACGACTACCTAACTGTTTTTCAAAATAATTTGTAGCCAGTGTCACTCGAGACGATAACGTAGAGGATGTTCCTCTTAACATGGAGGAATAAATCTTACCTGCTGCTGAGCTAGTTTCTTCCTCTGCTTCTTGCTTAGCGGGGCTGTCTCTTCAGGGAGTTTGACTTCTTTCTTGGACTCGGGTTTGACCGGCTCAGGTTTGACTGACTCAGGTTTCGGCGCAGGTGACTGCTTCTTCGGCTGTATCAATTACAATTTATTGTAAAGACAATTTACATTCCAATATGTTAGTCGGCAGTCGGTAAAATACCAGATACTAAAGATTTCATTTTATTTTGATTTGTTATTAAACATTTTTTTCAAAAATGCTTTTATCATAAAAATTTAAATAGGTAGGTATTATATAAATTTTAAAAACTTTTATCCGAAAAATGCTATAACTTATCATATTTACGAATTTCTAATAATTTATTTTAACAAAATCTTTTTTATACCTACTTTAAAACATAATAACAATAATACAAATTACTTTGTGATCAGTGTGTCGGCATGAATTTTTAACGCATTCTGTTTCTAAATTTATATTTGCAAGCCATAGAGCTTCTAGAGTAAACATATTTTTTGCACACCGATATAAGTTGGTTAAGAATATTGTTCTGCAAATTATCTTTCATCATCTTCAATGTACCCTATAAACAGTATAGAAGTTTACCTTGTCCTTATCTTTGGTGCCCTTTGCCACTTGGTTCATGCGTGCTAGCACCTGCTCCCAGGTTTGCGTGGTTTTCCGCGGCTCCGGCTTAGGCGGCGGCGGCGGCTCTTCCTCATGTGACATTGCTGGGGACAAACAGACAGATTTACAACATGTAGTGGTGTTATGAATGTACGTACAGCGTAAAGTAGCAATAAACGAGTATAACTCAAAGCGGACGCTTTTTACTATCAACCCCCGGTGTCTCTGCTCGCCCCTCGCGACACACTACAAACCGATTTCGAATTCTATGGGTTATTAAGGAAGGACTAGTTTTTGCTAAACTTTTGGCGAACGACAAATAACTAGTTTTTTATTCTGAATGTATCTGAATAGTATAAAAGTGTGTAGTTTGAAATTAAGGCTTTATTATTATTAGTTTTTACGAAGCTCGCGGCTCTCGCGGCTCTTCGTAAAACGTTAAAAGGTTATTTCGATCCCTTGTTTGGATAGAAATAACCTTTTAACTGACTATGACACCGCATCGCCTCACTGAGTACTCACTGATCAGATGTCTGTTGTGCAACACGAGTTGTCCTAAAGGCGTCTCTCCTCGCCCGCCCGGCATGCTCACTGTAACGTCGTCGCCGCATCGCCTCACTGAGTACTCACTGATCAGATGTCTGTTGTGCAACACGAGTTGTCCTAAAGGCGTCTCGCCTCGCCCGCCCGGCATGCTCACTGTAACGTCGTCGCCGCATCGCCTCACTGAGTACTCACTGATCAGATGTCTGTTGTGCAACACGAGTTGTCCTAAAGGCGTCTCGCCTCGCCCGCCCGGCATGCTCACTGTAACGTCGTCGCCGCATCGCCTCACTGAGTACTCACTGATCAGATGTCTGTTGTGCAAAACGAGTTGTCCTAAAGGCGTCTCGCCTCGCCCGCCCGGCATGCTCACTGTAACGTCGTCGCCGCATCGCCTCACTGAGTACTCACTGATCAGATGTCTGTTGTGCAACACGAGTTGTCCTAAAGGCGTCTCGCCTCGCCCGCCCGGCATGCTCACTGTAACGTCGTCGCCGCATCGCCTCACTGAGTACTCACTGATCAGATGTCTGTTGTGCAACACGAGTTGTCCTAAAGGCGTCTCGCCTCGCCCGCCCGGCATGCTCACTGTAACGTCGTCGCCGCATCGCCTCACTGAGTACTCACTGATCAGATGTCTGTTGTGCAACACGAGTTGTCCTAAAGGCGTCTCGCCTCGCCCGCCCGGCATGCTCACTGTAACGTCGTCGCCGCATCGCCTCACTGAGTACTCACTGATCAGATGTCTGTTGTGCAACACGAGTTGTCCTAAAGGCGTCTCGCCTCGCCCGCCCGGCATGCTCACTGTAACGTCGTCGCCGCATCGCCTCACTGAGTACTCACTGATCAGATGTCTGTTGTGCAACACGAGTTGTCCTAAAGGCGTCTCGCCTCGCCCGCCCGGCATGCTCACTGTAACGTCGTCGCCGCATCGCCTCACTGAGTACTCACTGATCAGATGTCTGTTGTGCAACACGAGTTGTCCTAAAGGCGTCTCGCCTCGCCCGCCCGGCATGCTCACTGTAACGTCGTCGCCGCATCGCCTCACTGAGTACTCACTGATCAGATGTCTGTTGTGCAACACGAGTTGTCCTAAAGGCGTCTCGCCTCGCCCGCCCGGCATGCTCACTGTAACGTCGTCGCCGCATCGCCTCACTGAGTACTCACTGATCAGATGTCTGTTGTGCAACACGAGTTGTCCTAAAGGCGTCTCTCCTCGCCCGCCCGGCATGCTCACTGTAACGTCGTCGCCGCATCGCCTCACTGAGTACTCACTGATCAGATGTCTGTTGTGCAACACGAGTTGTCCTAAAGGCGTCTCGCCTCGCCCGCCCGGCATGCTCACTGTAACGTCGTCGCCGCATCGCCTCACTGAGTACTCACTGATCAGATGTCTGTTGTGCAACACGAGTTGTCCTAAAGGCGTCTCGCCTCGCCCGCCCGGCATGCTCACTGTAACGTCGTCGCCGCATCGCCTCACTGAGTACTCACTGATCAGATGTCTGTTGTGCAACACGAGTTGTCCTAAAGGCGTCTCGCCTCGCCCGCCCGGCATGCTCACTGTAACGTCGTCGCCGCATCGCCTCACTGAGTACTCACTGATCAGATGTCTGTTGTGCAACACGAGTTGTCCTAAAGGCGTCTCGCCTCGCCCGCCCGGCATGCTCACTGTAACGTCGTCGCCGCATCGCCTCACTGAGTACTCACTGATCAGATGTCTGTTGTGCAACACGAGTTGTCCTAAAGGCGTCTCGCCTCGCCCGCCCGGCATGCTCACTGTAACGTCGTCGCCGCATCGCCTCACTGAGTACTCACTGATCAGATGTCTGTTGTGCAACACGAGTTGTCCTAAAGGCGTCTCGCCTCGCCCGCCCGGCATGCTCACTGTAACGTCGTCGCCGCATCGCCTCACTGAGTACTCACTGATCAGATGTCTGTTGTGCAACACGAGTTGTCCTAAAGGCGTCTCGCCTCGCCCGCCCGGCATGCTCACTGTAACGTCGTCGCCGCATCGCCTCACTGAGTACTCACTGATCAGATGTCTGTTGTGCAACACGAGTTGTCCTAAAGGTGTCTCGCCTCGCCCGCCCGGCATGCTCACTGTAACGTCGTCGCCGCATCGCCTCACTGAGTACTCACTGATCAGATGTCTGTTGTGCAACACGAGTTGTCCTAAAGGCGTCTCTCCTCGCCCGCCCGGCATGCTCACTGTAACGTCGTCGCCGCATCGCCTCACTAAAATGAAATATATATTGATGTGTTTTATTTATTCGTCCAGACACAAAATTTTAAAGTAATAAAGCTGAAGTGGCAATGGGCCGGCCCAGTCTCAAAAGACAACGGATGCTGGGGTGGAGACAGCGACACATTGTCTAATACTTAAAATTAAATTAAATAACTCTCTTCATGATACATTTCCACAGGGGAGAGGTTATTCCACCAGCTATGGTTTTTAGAAAGGTGTTGGGACTGTCACGTACTCTGTATCAGGGATGCGGTCTTTTTACGAAGGATGGCAGCAAAGCCATCCGTCTGATATTCTGCAAACATCCCCGAAGCACTGCTACACAATTACCCGTTGGTCCATGTCTAGCAATGAACTAGTATTGGTTCTACGCGAGATAAGGCCGGCCCACTGCCGCTTCAGCTAGCTAATCCTTCGTGGATTCTCCTGCATAAAAGTCTCCACACACTGAAGCCGGAGGCGAAGGCTTGCAAGTTGTATCCTCTTGAATCATATGGAAGCCTACACACACACCGCAGGCGGTGGCGGCGCGGTGCCATAGGAAAAACCGGCACGCCTTCGCCTCCGCTCCGCCTCCGGCTTAGTGTGTGGAGACTTTTATTGACTGTAAAGGCGATATCAGACGGTTAACTTTTCGTTCATCTTTGTCTTTCATTGGGCATCTTTCACTCGAAATGATTCGTCTGAACCCCAAATGACACAAGAGTGCCGAATGAATTCACTAATGAACCGATCCGACGATGTCAGATTTTTTTATTCGGCATCTTTCACTCCCACTCCGAATGAACGAAAACTGAACGGTCTGCACACAGAGAGAACGTTCACTCGGATTCGGCCATTTTGTATCGAGCCCGGTAGCAGACGCACGTCCCGTTGCGTCACGGAGAGTTAATAACAGATGAACGTTCTTTTCTTTGTCATTCGCAGTAAGTCGTGTGAACATGGAATGAAAGAATAATGAAGCATTCACTCGCGTGAATGTTCTCTCGAGTGAACCGTCTGATATCGCCTGTAGTGTCCCTCACCGAGCACAGTGGCGCCGCCCGAGGAGCTGCCGCGCTCGGCGCCCGCGCTGCTCAAGGAGCCGTTGGAGCTGGAGGCGGAGGAGTAGCTGACTGTAAGTAGTGTCCCTCACCGAGCACAGTGGCGCCGCCCGAGGAGCTGCCGCGCTCGGCGCCCGCGCTGCTCAAGGAGCCGTTGGAGCTGGAGGCGGAGGAGTAGCTGACTGTAAGTAGTGTCCCTCACCGAGCACAGTGGCGCCGCCCGAGGAGCTGCCGCGCTCGGCGCCCGCGCTGCTCAAGGAGCCGTTGGAGCTGGAGGCGGAGGAGTAGCTGACTGTAAGTAGTGTCCCTCACCGAGCACAGTGGCGCCGCCCGAGGAGCTGCCGCGCTCGGCGCCCGCGCTGCTCAAGGAGCCGTTGGAGCTGGAGGCGGAGGAGTAGCTGACTGTAAGTAGTGTCCCTCACCGAGCACAGTGGCGCCGCCCGAGGAGCTGCCGCGCTCGGCGCCCGCGCTGCTCAAGGAGCCGTTGGAGCTGGAGGCGGAGGAGTAGCTGACTGTAAGTAGTGTCCCTCACCGAGCACAGTGGCGCCGCCCGAGGAGCTGCCGCGCTCGGCGCCCGCGCTGCTCAAGGAGCCGTTGGAGCTGGAGGCGGAGGAGTAGCTGACTGTAAGTAGTGTCCCTCACCGAGCACAGTGGCGCCGCCCGAGGAGCTGCCGCGCTCGGCGCCCGCGCTGCTCAAGGAGCCGTTGGAGCTGGACGCGGAGGAGTAGCTGACTGTAAGTAGTGTCCCTCACCGAGCACAGTGGCGCCGCCCGAGGAGCTGCCGCGCTCGGCGCCCGCGCTGCTCAAGGAGCCGTTGGAGCTGGACGCGGAGGAGTAGCTGACTGTAAGTAGTGTCCCTCACCGAGCACAGTGGCGCCGCCCGAGGAGCTGCCGCGCTCGGCGCCCGCGCTGCTCAAGGAGCCGTTGGAGCTGGACGCGGAGGAGTAGCTGACTGTAAGTAGTGTCCCTCACCGAGCACAGTGGCGCCGCCCGAGGAGCTGCCGCGCTCGGCGCCCGCGCTGCTCAAGGAGCCGTTGGAGCTGGAGGCGGAGGAGTAGCTGACTGTAAGTAGTGTCCCTCACCGAGCACAGTGGCGCCGCCCGAGGAGCTGCCGCGCTCGGCGCCCGCGCTGCTCAAGGAGCCGTTGGAGCTGGAGGCGGAGGAGTAGCTGACTGTAAGTAGTGTCCCTCACCGAGCACAGTGGCGCCGCCCGAGGAGCTGCCGCGCTCGGCGCCCGCGCTGCTCAAGGAGCCGTTGGAGCTGGACGCGGAGGAGTAGCTGACTGTAAGTAGTGTCCCTCACCGAGCACAGTGGCGCCGCCCGAGGAGCTGCCGCGCTCGGCGCCCGCGCTGCTCAAGGAGCCGTTGGAGCTGGACGCGGAGGAGTAGCTGACTGTAAGTAGTGTCCCTCACCGAGCACAGTGGCGCCGCCCGAGGAGCTGCCGCGCTCGGCGCCCGCGCTGCTCAAGGAGCCGTTGGAGCTGGACGCGGAGGAGTAGCTGACTGTAAGTAGTGTCCCTCACCGAGCACAGTGGCGCCGCCCGAGGAGCTGCCGCGCTCGGCGCCCGCGCTGCTCAAGGAGCCGTTGGAGCTGGACGCGGAGGAGTAGCTGACTGTAAGTAGTGTCCCTCACCGAGCACAGTGGCGCCGCCCGAGGAGCTGCCGCGCTCGGCGCCCGCGCTGCTCAAGGAGCCGTTGGAGCTGGAGGCGGAGGAGTAGCTGCCTGTAAGTAGTGTCCCTCACCGAGCACAGTGGCGCCGCCCGAGGAGCTGCCGCGCTCGGCGCCCGCGCTGCTCAAGGAGCCGTTGGAGCTGGAGGCGGAGGAGTAGCTGACTGTAAGTAGTGTCCCTCACCGAGCACAGTGGCGCCGCCCGAGGAGCTGCCGCGCTCGGCGCCCGCGCTGCTCAAGGAGCCGTTGGAGCTGGAGGCGGAGGAGTAGCTGACTGTAAGTAGTGTCCCTCACCGAGCACAGTGGCGCCGCCCGAGGAGCTGCCGCGCTCGGCGCCCGCGCTGCTCAAGGAGCCGTTGGAGCTGGAGGCGGAGGAGTAGCTGACTGTAAGTAGTGTCCCTCACCGAGCACAGTGGCGCCGCCCGAGGAGCTGCCGCGCTCGGCGCCCGCGCTGCTCAAGGAGCCGTTGGAGCTGGACGCGGAGGAGTAGCTGCCGCAGTTGGACTGTAGCGCCGCGGAGTGAGCCGCTTTGTAGTGCTCCGCTTCTGGAACATTACAGGGACATTAATCAAACTAGATCTATAAGGAAAAAGACTGCTATCGAATTATGAAAGGTATCAGACCATGCATATGCCTACGCGAAAGATCCAAGTCTTTCGCAGATCAGTCAAATGAAATATTGTATATATACTAGCGACCCGCCCCGGCTTCTCACGGTTTTATTATACGTATAAACCTTCCTCTTGAAATACTATCTATTAAAAAAAACCGCATCAAAATCCGTTGCGTAGTTTTAAAGAATTAAGCAGACAAAGGGATATAGGGACATAGGGACAGAAAAAGCTACTTCGTTTTATACAATGTAGTGATGGGAAAGTCTATGTGAATGTTTGTTATAAGTAATCTCCGTAACAACTTAAGTTATTTAGATGAAATTTGGTATGCAGATATTTTATGATCTAGAATAAGACATAGGCTATTAAAATTTGAAAATTTTAACCACTGAGGGGGTTAAATAAGATGGTAAATTTTGCATGGAAAATTATTATTCCTTGGTTTTAATCACTCAAAATTTGGAATAAATAAACTACATCGTAAATAATCAAACAAACACCTATTTTTTATTTTTCCAAACTAGGGTCTAGGGTCGTGCAATACATTTCTGAAATTTGTATGAAAAAAACTCTGGTTAGCGGGCGAAGCCGCTGGGCGCATCTAGTAAGGAATATGTAGGGTGTAAAAAGACAGCTATCGAAAATTAAGAGTATCAGACCATAATTCTAAATAAATAGAAGAAAATGAACATTAGGTAAGTACTTTGTATTGTAATATAACACTAGGAAAACATATCAACTCGATTTTTTTTTACTCGAATACATTTGAAAACAAATGAAAATAACAGAAGTTATGTATTGCACTGCAAGTGAATAACCTCAGCTCACTTCGCGAGCGAGATACGTTATCAAAGTTTCCTTACTCTGAGGTGGGCACTAGACCATTTTGGGGTGCTAAAGTAATTGAACACGGGATATTTACCATGATTTGGTTTCTTTTGAGTTTTTCGATATTTCGGCACCGTTTCAAGCGCCATGATCACGAAAGAACTGAGGTCACTGCGAGTGAGTTTTTATTGGCAGATATATCGATCTACCCTCATTTTTCGTTTTTTACTACGAAAAGGTATATCATTTTGGGGTGGTCACCCACCCCGTCATATACGCCAATGCCAACGCATCTTCCGTCAGATGTGAAGGAGCCCTTAAAGTACGAAACACACAGAAGCCGGAGGCGGAGCGGAGGCGAAAGCGTGGCGGTTTTTCCTATGGCACCGCGCCGCCACCGCCTGCGGTGTGTGTGTAGGCTTTCATATGATTCAATAGAATACAACACGCACGCCTTCGCCTCCGCTCCGCCTCCGGCTTCAGGGTGTGGACACTTTTAATGTAGTTTAATACGTACGTGCTATAATATCGTTGTGCAGTAGCGGAGCCTTCAAGCGGGTACTTATGTCTTGATTTAGCTGTAACTGCCTCTGCTGTTTAGCTTGTTGCAACTGTAACAAATAATTAAAGTAAAGTAAAGAGCATCACTACATAGTATAACACAAAGTCGCTTTCTCTGTACCCTATGTCTCTTTGAATGGTTAAATCTTTAAAACTACGCAACGGTTTTTTAATATATAAAATGATTCAAGAGTAAGATTCATACGTATAATAAAATCGGGAGAAGCCGGGGCGGGTCGCCAGTTTAATATATGTCACAAAACTATAAATGGTTGGTTTGATGGCGCTGTTGATTAATCCCTAAATGTATAAAGTAAAAACTACTGAACGGATTGGGCTGAACTACTTTGTACTTTTTTGTTTACTACTTTGTTATAAAAAAATATCTTTTATGAAACACTGGGAATAAGAAGTATAGGTTTTCCGCTCTTTCGGACAAAAGATTGAAACGAAGAGAAATTCAATTAATCAAATAATATATTATAAATTTTTGTTCAAAGTTTGACTTGTTTAAGTGCTTATTTTATAAGTCTAAAGAAATAAAGTTATTGATTTACTTTAAGTTCGAAGCTCTGCTGAAATATCCATGTCATCTATAATTAAAGTCCTAAGATTATTATTTTAAGGAAACAACTTAAATTATACATTTACACAATAAGAAAACAGCCGGATAGCTAACCAACTAGCTATATCCGGCGAGTTTACCTGCAGTTGTTTTAAGTTTATTATTATTTTTAAGCAAACACCTTAAATTATACATTTACACAATAAGAAAGCAGCCGAATAGCTAACCAACTAGCTATATCCGGCAAGTTTACCTGCAGTTGTTTCAACTGCTGCTCCATAGTCTTCCTTTTGTCGTCCAACTGCGCATGTAACTGTGCTTGTTCGCTTCGAGAAAATTCCTCCTGAACGGATAAGAACAAAAAAAATAAAAAATGGATAGGATAAGAAAATATATAGTCTCTTGATGATATAAGATCAAGGTACAAACAGAAAGCGAATCGAAGGGAATTTATGAAGATTTTGATAGGATATTGAACTCTTTCTTTTATGCCTGGTTTACACTTTGTTAAGTATCAAGTGCCAGTGACAAGTGCAATTGACACCTGCGTCTTGTAAGAGCGATTTCTAGACGCGGCGCCGCGCTTTTAAGGCTAGGTTCATATATACAAGACCATAGTAAACGGTTATTATCGATTACATTACCTGCGCGGTACCGCGTTGCCATACATATACCGTCATGTGAATGCTCCAACCAAACTCAAGACGTAGCTGTGTGAAAGATGACATGCGTCTTAGTACAAAATGTTTCGTGATCAACTATCGGAAATCATAATGACACTTTCACTTGTCACTCGCACTTGATACTTAACAAAGTGTAAATCAGGCATAAGGAATACATTTCTCTGACAAAGATACATTTTTTTCTATAAAAAAGTCAAGCACATTCGATGAAATGCTCGCGATTGGGATAGGGTTCATATTCTATCAAAATATCAAAAATTACTATCGATTCTTTTTAAAATCTACCTTGACCCTAAAGGAACAGAACAAACACAAATAAGAGGATAGGATATGGATGGTTATAATTAAAAAATAAATAATAAACTTAAGATGGCTACAAATAGTATCTGAAATCGGTGTTGAATACAAAATTGTTTTTAAAAATTTGTTACTCTACTTTGTGTAACTTTTACCGTAAACTTCCTGTAAGTCTAGTTTCGAATTATTTCTATCATTTAGATATTCTAAAAATAATTCTAGATGTACTTCTTCTAATTTACTTTGCACATGCCATTTTATTTTTTTGCATATATACCTTTCCTCGCTGAGGTGGTATGAAAAGTTACGTATTGCACTTGAGTGCAAAGATTTATTACCTCGTGCTCTTTTGATTAAAAGAAAGAAAGTTCTAATTTTTGAATGACTCGTTACGCTCGTAATTCAATTTTTGAATCCTTTGCTTGCTCGGTCATCAAAACTGAGCACGCGGTTAAAAAGAAACTTTGCACTATTGTATAACAAATAACTATTGATGGTCATCATCATCATCAGTCTATATTAGTCCACTGCTGGACATAGGCCTCCCCTAATGAGCACCATAACGCCCTGTCTTCAGCTTGACGCATCCAGCATCTGCCAGCAGTCTTTCTCAAATCGTTATCCTACCTGGCCGGAGGGCATCCTACACTACGTTTGCCAAGTCGCGGTCTCCACTCAAGAACACGTCTACCCCAACGGTTGTCGGTTTATCTATCGTCACAATAATAAAAGATAGTTACCAATTTGGTAAGTATATTAGTTTTCTTTCCCTGCATCGCCCGAGCCTCGATAATTTCCTCCTCGCACTGTCTCAGTCGCGAAGAGCAGTCAGCCACTTGATTCTCAGCAGATTGGAGCTCCTGCGAAAAACAATTATTTATTTATTAACTAGCGAGCGACCCGCCCCGGCTTCGCACGGTTTTATTATACGTATAAACCTTCCTGAATCACTCTATCTAAAAAAACCGCATCAAAATCCGTTGCATAGTTTTAAAGATTTAAGCATACAAAGGGACAAAGGAATATAGGGACATAGGGACAGAGAAAACGACTATGTTTTATACTATGTAGTGATATTTAAAAGATAGTTACCAACTTTACCTTACAAATCCTTGTAAAATGTGTGTAAACATGATTGTTACCTTGGCAGTGGTATTCATGAGAGCCGTGAGTTCCCCCACTTGTTCCGCCAGAGTTTGAATCTGCTGCTTCTGAATCGGACTCAGCTTGTTTTGCTTCTTTCCTGAAATTTACAAATTAACATAATTTCACTGTAGTCGATTATGCATAAATGAAAATAATTTCAAGATATTTCAAAAATAGAGGAGGCTCAAATCGACTGTGCTGCGTCACTTCAAATATATCACATACATTTCAAAATGTAGAAATAAATAACACAAGAAAGATTCGTAGCTGCAATAGCATTGTCAAGATGTCTTTTTATTGCATCGATTGCTGAGGTCAAATATGGATGAAACAATATTTCACCCAGTATATGAACTTTCTAACGTAACCAAGAGTCCTGTAAAAGTCTCAAGGAAATAAAGCACTTTGAATTTGACTTCAATCATCATCATAGGCCTATACTAATGAGCGCCATAGCGCCCTGTCTTCAGCTTGACGCATCCAGCATCTGCCAGCAGTCTTTCGCAGATCATCATCCCACCTGGCCGGAGGGCGTCCTACACTACGTTTATCAAGTCGCAGTCTCCACTCAAGAACACGTTTACCCCAACGGTTGTCGGTTTTTCGCGAGATATGGCCGGCCCACTGTTACTTCAGCTTAAATCTTTGAGCTATGTCGATAACTTTGGTTCTCTGTCGCAATGCAATGTACAAAAGAACATAATTTCAATGTAGTCGATATACACTCGTGAGCAAAAAAATCGACTCAGGCGACACACCTGCAGTCGCAAGTCACTGGCAAAAAAACTGATCGTGTTCATATTTTTTTCACAGTAAAATCATAAAGCTGCTATTATTAGCTTCAAAATGATATAAAATATTGTAATGTTTCTTGCTCACACAACCCAACAACATGTTGTGATCAGTAACCACCCATTTTACGCTTGTTTACAATAGTGCTAATTAAGGGTTACTTACCCATATAAAAGGTTATCTACCTAACCCACCCCTAACAGTTAGCCGTCAAACGTCAACCGATACACATCTCCGTTATCAACAAACAAGAATTCTACCTGAAAATGGACACAACAAGTGATGAAGCTGCTCAAGCGGTCACCCTATTGCGACAAGGCCAGAGTCAGCGTGAAGTGGCACGTGCGTTAAACATGAGCCAGTCTGCTGTTTCCAGAGTTTACCGTCGTTACCAAGAGACTGGCAACTTTAATCGAAGACGCGGTTCCGGAAGAAAAAGGTGCACATCGGAGAGAGATGACCGTTTCATTGTCAGTACATCGCTGAGAAATCGGGCCCTCACTGGCGTTCAAGTCCAACAAGAGCTCAGAGAAACGCGAGGAGTGGCTGTTAGTGGCTGGACAGTCAGAAGACGACTTAAGGCAGCTAGCCTTGAGCCAAAAAGGCCAGCTACTGGCCCCAAATTATCCCCAGCCCACCGAACAGCCCGCCTACGATTTGCCAGAGAACACGTTGATTGGACTGACGAACAATGGAGCTCCGTCCTCTTCTCAGACGAAAGCAGAGTGTGCTTGCATGGTAGCGATAGAAGAGGACGAAAGCAGAGTGTGCTTGCATGGTAGCGATAGAAGAGGACGAGTCTACAGAAGACCTGGAGAAAGATTCGCGCAGTGCTGCATCAAAGAAAATGTGGCTTTTGGAGGAGGTTCCTGGATGGTGTGGGCGGGCATTTCAATGGAGGCAAAAACCGAGTTGGTTTTTATTGAAACTGGTGGTCGAGTGGGATTGACGGCGAACCGATACATCGAAGAGATTTTAGGGGATCACGTCGTTCCCTACGCCGGTTTCATAGGCGAAAACTTCATCTTAATGCACGACAATGCCCGTCCACATACTGCAGGTTCCGTCCAGCAGTATTTACAGGAGGTCGAAATTGTCGCTATGGACTGGCCAGCGCGTAGCCCGGACTTAAATCCTATCGAGCATATGTGGGACGAACTGAAACGAAAAGTTCGGGCTAGAAATCCTGCACCAGCCACGAAATCGGACCTCAAAGCGGCGCTCATTGAAGAATGGGATAGCATCGAACAAGATCGAGTAAAGAAACTTATTCGATCCATGAAGAAGCGATTGGAAGCTGTTATTAGGGCCAGGGGAGGCAACACTAAATATTGATAGTTTAATTTCTAATAAATTAATATTTTAACGAATTTAAGCTGGTATTTTCTTTACTGTTAATTATCACCCTTTTTCATTGCTTAAGACTCCTTCTCATTCAGTATTTTTTCATTCCCAAAATAAAAATGTAAATAACAAAGTAGACCACTCATTTTAAGGTTAAAACTAACAGCTTTGAGATGTTAAAATCAAAAATAGAATAAAAACTTCAGATTTTTTGTCAGAGTGTTTTAACACCGGGCGTGCGTCCTGAGTCGATTTTTTTGCTCACGAGTGTATTATCATAATCATCAGCCTATATTAGTCCACTGCTGGACATAGGCAGGCATCCCCTAATGATCGCCATAGCGCCCTGTCTTCAGCTTGATCGATGTATGCATAAATGAAAATAATTTCAAGATAATTCAAATATTCAAGTTAATAAATAGTTTTGTTGACATATCATCTGTGCATTCTTCCGCACTGTTAATTTGACAATTTGAAATTTAATCTTAAGTCACTTTCTCTAACATAAGAAAGGTGAAATTTGTTCGATCGTCAATCTCAACAAAGCCGCGTCCGAGTGGTAGCAAGAAAAATAAACGACGCTAATTTGGATGTGGCAATTTAATTATGGAGCGTTTTTTTAATATATTAGTTTTATACGTTAGACTTGACTACTCGCCCACTTAGCCGGAGGGTATCCTACACTACGTTTGGCAATTTAGGTAGGGAGCGTATTTTTAATATATTGGTTTTTATACTTTAGACTTGACTACTCACCCACCTAGCCGGAGGGTATCCTACACTACGTTAGACTACTCACGTGATTTGTTCTGTCCAGCTTGCGACAACAGCTGCAGCGCGCGCCGCGTCTCGTCGCAGCGACGGCGCGCGCTGCTGTGTGCGACGCGCAGCGCCTCCGCCTCGATGCGTATTCTGGATAGCTCCATCTTTAGCTGCGTGAATTCCAGGGCCAGTTTCTCTTCAGTCTGAAACGAGGATAATAGGGTTTTATTATGATTTGGAGCCTAGTTGAGCACAGCTGGAGTACAAGCTAAAAGCGGTATTCCACTACACGATATTCAGGGACCCTTACCCTAACTAAGAGAGGTGAAATAAGATTTAGAGCGGCGACCGGACGGACCCGGCAAGCCTTGCTCCCTAATCGCCCTAACTACCGGGCCCTGAATGTAGTGTAGTGGAATACCGATTTAAGAGCATCGAACATCTTTGACATAAACATACTAGTATTTGTATTTTCTTTATTTAGCAAAAAAAGACTAGCTATAATCTTAATTATAAAACAGTCCTCCGCTACGACTTAGCCAAAAAAAAAATGTGATTAGGCTGCCAGTGATGAAACGCGTGCCAATCGACAGAGTAAATGATTAAAAAGAAAAGTGATCAGTGATCAAATATCTTATAAGGTTTTTAAGATATTTGAGTCCGAAAATAAGAACAATAAAGTTATACGATTCGTATAATCGTATAACCCCTCCCCCTATGAAGTAAATTCGGAATCCCTAACAAAAAAATTATAGTTTAGCGTGTTTTTGAACCATAAATCAGTTCCCATGGCATAGAAATAGCACTATGTAATGTAGTAACGCGTCTAAATCCCTCGTTTGTGTCCCTCAATGGGGATCGAACCGACACTACTCCTCAGTATAACATTACAATGGTGTACAAGTTACCTTTTTAGCCTTCTGCCGTTGTTTCTTAGCTTTCTTCTTGCCGCGGTCCACGTGTCGCGCGGGTCCCTCTATGTACTGTAGTAACGCGTCTAAATCCCTCGTTTGTGTCCCTCAATGGGGATCGAACCGACACTACTCCTCAGTATAACATTACAATGGTGTACAAGTTACCTTTTTAGCCTTCTGCCGTTGTTTCTTAGCTTTCTTCTTGCCGCGGTCCACGTGTCGCGCGGGTCCCTCTATGTACTGTAGTAACGCGTCTAAATCCCTCGTTTGTGTCCCTCAATGGGGATCGAACCGACACTACTCCTCAGTATAACATTACAATGGTGTACAAGTTACCTTTTTAGCCTTCTGCCGTTGTTTCTTAGCTTTCTTCTTGCCGCGGTCCACGTGTCGCGCGGGTCCCTCTATGTACTGTAGTAACGCGTCTAAATCCCTCGTTTGTGTCCCTCAATGGGGATCGAACCGACACTACTCCTCAGTATAACATTACAATGGTGTACAAGTTACCTTCTTAGCCTTCTGCCGTTGTTTCTTAGCTTTCTTCTTGCCGCGGTCCACGTGTCGCGCGGGTCCCTCTATGTACTGCAGTAACGCGTCTAAATCCCTCGTTTGTGTCCCTCAATGGGGATCGAACCGACACTACTCCTCAGTATAACATTACAATGGTGTACAAGTTACCTTCTTAGCCTTCTGCCGTTGTTTCTTAGCTTTCTTCTTGCCGCGGTCCACGTGTCGCGCGGGTCCCTCTATGTACTGTAGTAACGCGTTTAAATCCCTCGTTTGTGTCCCTCAATGGGGATCGAACCGACACTACTCCTCAGTATAACATTACAATGGTGTACAAGTTACCTTCTTAGCCTTCTGCCGTTGTTTCTTAGCTTTCTTCTTGCCGCGGTCCACGTGTCGCGCGGGTCCCTCTATGTACTGTAGTAACGCGTCTAAATCCCTCGTTTGTGTCCCTCAATGGGGATCGAACCGACACTACTCCTCAGTATAACATTACAATGGTGTACAAGTTACCTTCTTAGCCTTCTGCCGTTGTTTCTTAGCTTTCTTCTTGCCGCGGTCCACGTGTCGCGCGGGTCCCTCTATGTACTGTAGTAACGCGTCTAAATCCCTCGTGTCTTCAGTGTGATCCCAACACGATCCGCTGAGAACAAAAGTATTTGTTGGATAAAATCTTCAAACTTTAGATGTTATAGGTATTAAGCTGCTCTGTAGCATATTTTGATGTTACAATAAAGAAGTTGATGGTACAATAAAGAAGATCTATAAAAACTTTCTTACTCTATTGACGTCCTCTTTGGCGCGTGGACGAAAGTACGCCTGCGACGCAAGACGTTGTAAATTTGATCCTGCCTGCGATCTGATATTTCTTTATGGTGTTTTCTATGTACAATGGACAAAATCTATCTTTTTAGTTTTATGTTATACGTATCAGCATATCATGTAGTACTCATAACACAAGCTCTGCTTAGCTTGGGGCTAGATGATGCTGTGTGGATTGTCCAGCATTATTTATTTTTCCCGTAACGAGAATTGAACCCATTATTCCCATACCTACAGGGATAAAGTCTTGCTATATCTTTATCATCATCAACCTATATTAGTCCACTGCTGGACATAGGCCTCCCCTAACGAGCGCCATAGCGCCCTGTCTACATGTCATGTGTCAAAAATCTTTTTTTACCTTAGATAAATGATGTTCTTGACTTGTAACTCGGCGTTATAAATAAAATATTGTATTGTATTCAGCTATCTATAGGATACTTACTCAGAACATCGGCTAGAAGTAATTCAAAAATGTAAATATAATTATAAAATGTAGGAGGCTCAATTCGAATGTGTTGCTATAACATTTTTCTGTATTTCTATTTTATCCTACTAATATTATAAACGCGAAAGTTCGTAAGTATGGATGGATAGGATCGATAGTCTCTATAGGATACTTAGAACATCCGCTAGAAGTAATTCAAAAATGAAGGAGGATCAATAATTGATCCTCCTACATTTTTGAATTACTTCTAATAGAAAAATATATTTTATGGCAGTACAGTCGAATTATTCGACTGTACTGCCATAAAATGTATTTTTCAAGATAATTAAAAAATGGGATGCTCAATTCGACTGTATTGCTATAACATTTTTCTGAATTTCTATTTTATCCTACTAATATTATAAACGCGAAAGTTTGTAAGTACGGATAGGATCGATAGTATCTATAGGATACTTACTCGGAACATCCGCTAGAAGTGGAGAAAACACTAGTTTCTCTACTAGTTTGAGGAACATTGGATATATTGCCGCGCATTTCTTGCTCGAACCGCTTCATTTGAGCATATTGCGCTTCAGAGATGTACTTCTCAGTTTGCATTTGCGGTCGCGTTTGTTGCATCGTTGCTGGTTTCTGTTGTACTGGTTGCTGCGTAGCTGGTTTCTGTGGTACTGTTTGCTGCGTAACGGATTTCTGTTGTGTCGGTTGCTGCGTTGCTGGTTTTTGTTGTGTCGCTTGCTGCGTTGTGGGTTTTTGTTGAGTCGGTTGCTGCGTTGCAGGTTGTTGTGTTGCGGGTTGCTGCGTAGCTGGTTTCTGTTGCACCGGCTGCGTTGCAGGTTTTTGTTGTACAGTTTGCTGCGTTGCTGGTTTTTGTTGCACGGGCTGTGCGACCGTTTGCGTTGCTGGTTGCGGTTGCGCGGTTTGCTGTGTTCTAGATTGTTCCTCTACTGGTATCGGTCGTGGCATGCGTTTCGATGCATCTATATCAGCTTCTTCAGCTAGCTTGGCTTGCTGTTTCGCTAATAACTTTTGGTGTAATTCCTGCGGCGGTGGTTTCCTAGGAGCCATTTGCATCGGTGGTTTTTGTAGTACTTGCACCGCTGGTTTGCTCCCAGGTTGCGTTGGTTGCGGTGCGTATGGAATTCGTTTCTGTACAGTCTGTACTGACGTGAAGTCTTTTTGGAGTGTAACGGTTGTTGTGACTGTTGTTTTGTGGGTGGGTTGGTTTGTTGTTGGTTGACTTGTTGTTGGTTGCAGTGGCGTGGATTGAGTTTGTGTTGTTATTTTAACAATTGGATTTTGTTTTACTTTTTGTTGGAGGAGTAATTGTTTTTGGAGTTGCTGCTTTTGGAATTCCTGCAACAAAAATAGATAGAATAAGCTATAATTATATATATAATTATAAAAAATATTAGTTGTAAGAAAAAGTGGACCAAAGGGGCACACAGCCGTGTGACGTGACAGTTTTCAACAAAACTGAAAACTATGATTTAGATTACGTTAGTAGATTAGATTTAGTAGTTTAGATTTATTTTGTAGTAGTTCGTAAGGTAAAGAAAAAATCTTCATTTCATTCTTTTCTTTTTACTTCATTTAAAAATATGCTTTATTGTTTTATGAACTAAAACGAACGTTTTACGAGTTTTTTAATAAGCTATCTCAATAACATATTTTATCAGGAATCTAGTAGTACCCATAAGACAAGCTCTGCTTAGCTTGGGGCTAAATGATTCTGTGTGGATTTTCAAGCATATTTTTTTTTCTCGAATAGAGTACCTAAATAAGAAATACCTTTACCGGGAACCTTTGCGCTGGGAATGGTCAGGGGCGGGTTATTTATTAACTAATTATAATTTTACTATATAATGTTTCTTTGACAAAAATGAATGAATGTTTCTCTGACAAAATTGTTGTTACCTGTCTAATTTGTTGTTGTTGTTGAGGCGGCTTGTTGTGTATCGGCAGATCGTAGATCGGCTCCGGTTTCTTTTGTTGTGCCATTTGTTGTTGGTATTGAGCTTGTTGCTGTTGTTTTAGTTGCTGAAAAGACAGCAATCAACATTTATTGAACGTGCAAAATCCAACATGCATTTTAGTTTAGATGCTATGTTAGCTAAAGAAATAATCTATATAAATCAATTTATAAGACTTTTGATTGGTATCAAATAGTAAACCTTTTTTACAATTTGGTGGGTTCGCTTCCCGGATCTGACAGGTGATTATTCAAAATTTACAAATACAGTTCAAATAGTTTTTAAAATAAAAATGTAATCTTCCTTCAGTAACATTTTCTATCTATAATATTTATGGCTGTGGGACATCCTGTATAGTAAGCCTTTTTACAAAGAATAGATTTGAAAATTTATTTGAATTTAATAATTTTATAATTTTTGCAATTTTTTTGTAGAAGCATATATACATTGCTCTTTGAATACATTAACCTTGTTTAGTCTAGTTGTAGGCGAAGCAAGTTTATAATCAACCTATACTAGTCCACTGCTGGACATAGGCCTCCCCGAATGAGCTCCATAGCGCCCTGTCTTCAGCTTGCCGCTTTTGGTAATTAAAATGTATACATAAGTATCGATTTAAAAGTCGTTTCACATCAATACATCACTAACCTGTAATCGAATCTGTTCCATGGCGTTAGGGTTCACTTTCCCTTCCGCCTTTAAACTCGGGGGCACATTCCCTTGAACTGGTGGAGGTCTTAGTAACGCCTGGAGACAAATAGCTTAATAAAAAAAAAATGTTCATAGATTTTGTATTTCTATCTTAACTATATTATATTCATTTATGTACTTAAATTTATTAGATTATAATGTAATTCATTGAGCTGTACATTTCATGAAAATTTTATAATAAACTAGCGACCCGCCCCGGCTTCGCACGATTTTATTATACGTATAAACCTTCCTCTTGAATCACTCTATTAAAAAAACCGTTGCGTAGTTTTAAAGATTTAAGCATACATAGGGATATAGGGACAGAGAGCGACTTTGTTTTATACTATTTTTATAAAAAGTAACCTTCATATAGTAGCTAAAGTAAAGTAAAATTATGTCATGGCACGATTATATGTTTAAAGATGGCATACAGATATAATATTGTACCAATATATAATTGCACTTTAACAACTAGATAAAAAACACTTAAATTTACGTAAAAAGTAATTAAATACACATGACAATATTTTTTGAAGATGAAGATTTATAAATCTTCAATGTAATCCCACTAATATTATAAACGCGAAAGTTTCTAAGTATGAATGGATGGATGGATGTTTGTTACTCTTTCACGCAAAAACTCCTAACGGGTCTGGCTGAAATTTGGCACAGAGATAGATTATAGTCCGGAATAACACAAAGGCTATATTTTATCCCGAAATTCCGACGGGAACGGGAATTACGCGGGTGAAACCGCGAGGCGCTGCTAGTTTAAATCTAAAATGTTTAAAGGCGCGGGCCCACCGCGGCGCACGGAACGGCTATGCACATCCCGGCTTCGCTTTATCAGAAAATATATGTGGTTGTTTCCACTGCAACCCACGGAGAGGCTACGCATGCATTGACGTCATTGATACAGGCGTGGTTTGCTCGAATAGGCGGTTACATAGCTTTTTTTAAAGCATATTGTCAGGGCTTCTACACCGGGAACCTATGGATCAACTACACCAAACGTCCGCTGGAGGCCCTACGTGTATAATATAATAATATATTTAGAATGATGTTGGGACTGCGTCGATTCTGCAGTGCTTCGGGGATGTTTGCAGAATATCAGACGGATGGCTTTGCTGCCACCTTTCGTAAAAAGACCGCGTCCCTGATACGCAGAGTACGTGACAGTCCCAACACCATTCTAAAAACCATAGCTGGTAGAATAACCTCTCCTCTGTGATTTAATTTAGTTTTAATTTTTAGTATTAGTTTTGACTAACCCTAGCAATAAGCCATGTATGTTACTAACAAACTATGGATTCAGTTATCCGAATTTAAATATTTTTATTTTATTTATAGCTCAATATCAAAATTACCCACTCAAATATCGCGACGACTGTGTACAGTTCGTTTCCCGCGCGTTCCCCCTCCCGCAGCGAAGCCTGTGTCCGTGAATTGCAGTAAATCAATATCTTTATTTCTTTAGGCTTACAAAATAAGCACTTATACAAGTCAAATTTGAAACTATAGGTACATAATTATCAAAATAATATAAGAAATAAATTGATAATTGATTGTCCCTTCGCTTCAATGTTTCGTGTTACATGCGTGACCTCTCCGTGCGCCGTGCCACGCTATATAGTCTTCGTGTACTCTAATGGAAACATAGGTAAAATGCGCTGCGTGCTTGCGCTCAGCATGCGCCGCGGTGGGTCCGCACCTTTATTGCTAATTTTAGACAGTAAGGCTGGTTTTTACCAAAATATAGCCAGACAATTAGGCGGCATCGTCAGTTAACTTTCTCAGCGTTGTCGGTGACGAGCATATTGCCCAACTTGTCGGCGAGCAAATGTTTTTGGTGGGCGACCGCTTGGGCTTGCCAGTCAGGTATTATAGTAAAACTAAACTACCTAATTCAATTGTTTTGAATGATTCGTTATGAGGAAATTGTAAGATGAAAGTCGTTACAGAATATTATACCTTACATTAAGTGTTCTGAAGTGTGATGTGATTATGACCAGGTCCCCTTTTTAGAGGGGGGAGTTAGGCTCGTTCAGCTTTGGACGTTTGAGTGGTCCAAGTGTGTCTGTGTGCATGTATAGTGTGTACAAACACTGCGTCTTTTAATGTTTGGTATGTCTAGTAGATGCGCGGATGACAAAAATGTAACCTAAAACGTGTTGTTAGGTTGTCAGTTGTTTTGATTTAAATCTTTAACTAAATTTATTTTAATAAAATGTAATGCTCTACTCAAGCTTACATGTTTTCTATATAACATAAATTTATTTTAATAGGTTCAGTACCTAACCAATTATGTTACCAATTCATTATTTATCTATTATATAAGTTTAAAAAAGCGTATAGCGCTTAAGAACGTGTTTAAATTTGTTTAATATTATCTAGGATTAATGTTCACTGGATTGTATTACTTTGATAAGTTCAGTTTATAAATAAAGATCTTTTAAAATTGAAAATTGAGTTGTTTTGGTTTGAAAGTGTGGTATCTCACAAATGACAGAACATAAACTGTCATTTGTGAGATAGCAAAACTATGCGTTGGCTAAAATAGCTGTTGAGCTACTTTACGTGAGGATCGTCCCAGTGAGCACATAGCGTCGCAATCACTCAAGTATTGTGTATGAATTGGATTTACCGGCCCAATGCGTTCGTGTGCGTTTCGTTCTACCATGATACAGTACAGTCTCACAGTGACTGTACTGTATCATGGTAGAACAAAACGTTAAGTGGAGTGAGGTAGGAACGGAACGTGTTCTATGCATGCAAGATGGCCAGACTGACGTTAGTGAGCAGAACGTAGAGGCAAACGTTTGTAACCATAATTTAACAAAAAAATTAATAAATGTTTTCTTAACTTAATCTGGCGTATTACTAAGCAACAATACAGGGGCCAAATTACACGAATGTCAAAACAAAGGTCTCAATAGTGCCATTCAATCAAGATGATTAAAATGACGTTTGTGCATTTGGTATTCTACTATTTTTTGCGCTTGAAGAGACTTTCATAATTAGAATGTCAAATTGGTAGATAGAAAGGTAATCGTCACAGCTATGAATGAACCTCAAAAGGTTTGTGTTAGTAGAATACCAAAAAGAGTTTAACACTGACATTTTGACACTATACTATTTAAATGGTGAAGCGATTTATTTAGTGGAATGCGGGCCTTGAGACCTCACAGCATTGTTCTTGAATACGGGTCATAGTGTACGTACCGCGGGCGCAGGTCTCATTTCAGGTTTTTCGCTGACGACCATCTTGGCCAACTTGTCGGCGAGCAAACGCTGTTGGTGGTCGATCGCTTGTCGCTTCGCTTGTGCCGTGGCGGTTAGGTTCGGTGGTAGGGTTTTTGGTAATGCCTGTAACGAAACCGGGTTACATAAGAATAATATTATGAAAAATACTTATGTAGAAACACTTGAATGTCTACCGAATATTTTAAGTAAAGTATAAATGGTTTTTATCGACTTGAATAGTTTACAGACAGTAATTTATTTAATGATAATGATAATAATGAGTCCATTAGCTCCTGAACTAGTTCAAAATTAATTTCAGGAGTCAAAATTAGAATTATGAATTACTAACGACCCGACCCGGCTTCGCACGGTTTTATTATACGTATAAACCTTTCTCTTGAATGACTCTATCTATTTAAAAAACAGTATCAAAATCCGTTGCGTAGTTTTAAAGATTTAAGCATACAAACGGACATAGGGACAGAGAAAGCGACTTTGTTCTATACTATCTAGTGATCGTACATTCGTTTTTTATAGCTGAGATCCTTTTTTACCCAATATATGATAACTAAAAACTTTCCCACCTTGTTTTAAACCATTAAAAGCCGTCACACACCGAAACCGTGGCCGGGCCGTGCGTGTTGTATTCTATTGAATCATATGAAAGACTACACCTACACCGGAGGCGGTGGCGGCGCGGTACCAATAGGATACAACCCACACGGCCCGGCCAAGGCTTCTGCGGCTTTAAAGAGTGACTTTACAAAAAAATAAAAGATATCGAATTCATTATTTACTTTATTGTTCCTTCGTCAAACCTAACATGATTTAACTACTAACTAACAAAAATGTTTTTAATAATAAAAATATATATCTATGTATTATACAGTTTTGAGATAATCACAGATGTACAGTAAGGACAAATTTTCTTGGCAGTTCTGAACATAGGCTCTGCGAACTTTTGCGCATGCACAGTCGCGAAGAAAACTTTTATTGCCAGATAAACGAATATCGATCAGAAAATATCTAATACAGGGAGAAGGAGCTGATTTATAATAATAATGGCACTAAGCCATTATTATTATTCAGTGTTTGTTTTTTTTTAATCTTTAAATTGTATCATATCTCAATATTTATCCTCTAACTTTGTTTTTTTATTTATAAAACGAACAAAAACACAACGAACACTTCTGTACCCAACTGTGGTCAAGACAGAGATAGCGTCACAAACACCAAACCAATGCTGACGTGTGACAGAGACAAATACCTCGTACCGAGTATTGCCGATAAAGATCGAAGTTACCAAAGTCAAGATAAAAGAGATGTGCAATGTGCGTACTTGTGGGTGTTGTTTAATCGATTATTATTTAAATCGCTTGAAATTAAGTGATAAAAAATGTTTCTATTCGATTTTATAATGAGGTTTTAAATGTTCTCAAACAGTCGTTACTCAAATAGTATTTAATAGATTTCTAAAAATTAAGTAAATCATGTCTTTTAAAATAGAAAACATAGTTTTACCAAACATTTTATTTTTAATCCTTTTTAAATGAGTAAATTCACTTTATTAGTAAATTTAGCTACTTAAATAATCTTCTATACCCTAAAATGAATGAGTTCAAAATGAAACTAATCGATTACGGAATTAGAAACGTGTAAAGGATTGATTGTTTTTCTGTAAGGTGCGTCTCTAGCCTAGACCACCGCCCCGCGCACCCTACTCATGCCACCATTTGGTTCCTAAAAAGTGTTGCTGCGCAGCCTTCCGCGCGTAGTTCAGAACTGCCAAGAAACTTTGTCCTTACTGTATGTATAGTTTACACTTACGGGTGGTTTCGGTTGGGGCGATTCAGCTGAAGATTGACTCGCTTTCCTCTCCGGCTGGGCGATCCTAGGGTCCTGAGGATTGTCACCCTGAAATAATATATAATGTTGGACAATCCACACAGCATCATCTAGCCGCAAGCTAAGCAGAGCTTGTGTTACTGGTACTAGGTGACTGATATACTTAATGCAAAACATTACATATTTTATTTTTTTCATTATTGATAGAAAACAGCCAGAATCATGGAACATATATTTGCAGATTGTACAAACATTTGTCCCTAGGTGGGAATCGAACCCGCCACCTCCATACAAATAACATGACGTTGACAAAAACTCACAAAATAAAAATAATATCATAACTCCGTAGAAAGACGCAAAGATTTTCGATGAGATGGTCACTTGATTACGTGGCACAGTTGGTTAGCGATTCCCGTACTGAGAGAGGGTAGCGGGTTCAGGTCACGCCGAAATATTATTTTTTGCGATGTTATTTAATTTCTACTACAATTAGCCCTAAAAGCGGTGTTACACTACACGTTATTCAGGGACCCTAACCCTAACTAAGAGTGGTGTAATAAGATTTAGGGCCCCTAAGGGACTGACCCGGCAAGCCTTGCTCCCTAATCGCCCTAACTAGCGGGCTCTGAATAACGTGTAGTGTAATACCGCTTTAACCAAATAGCCTAGTTCTAGGCCTAGAATAAAACATAGGCTGCATTTCATCAAATTTCACACGTGAGAAGCCGCGCGCTTAGTTGATATACTTCAAAAGTTTGGAACGCGTTCCGCGGAACGCACTCTCGGCGCGGTCATTCATGGCGCGCGCGCCAGGAGCGAATAATCGATACGCGGCTTTAAGTTGCGTATTTCAATTGGCGCGCGCCGCGACTGATGCGTGGTAAAAAACCGACAGCCGATGGAACGGACCGCTCCGCGTTCGGGCGCTCCAACGAACACATTGGCGCGCGTTCCAACATGGTATCCATTTCGCGCGGCTGGAGCGCGCGCCAATGTTCGATCTCTTGGAGCGCATAATCGATACGCAGCTATACGCGGCTTAACAGTACTCACATGGGCAGTCTTGCAGAGTTGTTTCTTCTTGTTGAGAATGGAACGTAACCGCTCTCGAGTCTCGTTGAAATTTCGCGGCACCGGCGTCGTTAACGGGGGCTGGGAAACAAACAATCATTTGAAACAAGGCAGATAAAAATAAATCCTCTAAAGTTTAGAGCATTTAGTTTTATCGGCCTAAGACTTTAGTGTCTAAAGTCTTTTAACACAGGATATTTACCATGATTTGATTTGTTTTGAGTTTTTCGATATTTCGGCACCGTTTCAAGCGCCATGATCACGAAAGAACTGAGGTCACTGCGAGTGAGTTTTTTTTGGCAGATATATCGATCTACCCTCATTTTTCGTCTTTTGCTACGAACGTTACCACTGGTTTCATTATCGAACGCAACACGCGCAGTGGTAATTGATATTTAAAAATACACAACGGATTTAGATGGGGTTTTATTTAATAGATATAATGATTAAAGAGGAAGGTTATATGTATAATACACCAGTGAGAAGCCTGGGCGGGTCGCTAGTTATATTATGTAGTGATGCACTTACCGCGTGTCCGAATACAGTGCAATAGCAGCAAGTGCAGTGTTGGTCGCTACCGTCGCCCGTGCAAGCGTTGCCGTTGGTAGTGTGACCCACTGTTGGACAAAATAACTTTTGGTATCAGTGACTCATTTACACTTCTTATATCTAAACTAAAACAAAAATGTTTAAGGTTGTTTCTGGTCCAGGACTAAGCATAGCTCCGCTATAAGATGGCGCTGATTTTCTATGTTGAAGTTTTTCACTATTTTCTTATTAAATTGTGCATAATTGTTTAATTGTAATATATTTGCCGCAAATGGGATGTTGTTTTTTATGTACCAAGCAATTTTTCAAGTGTTGAAAGCATCTATGGAGCTTGTATTTGGGAAGAGCAAAAAAGATTTTGCCTGTGTGAGTGATCAGCCGCTACGAGTCACTCACACAAAAAAAGATCTTGCCCGTGTGAGTGATCGGCCGCTACGAGTCACTCACACAGGCAAACCCTATAAATTCAGTGGAACTAAAATAACTACTGTTCGAAAAATAACAGAGATAATTGGAGACGCCTTAGGACTAAATATTTTTCGGACCAATAGTTCCGTTTTCGGGACATAACTAAATTACATCTAAAATTAATTCAATAAAACCACTAGTTAACGAACTAATTTTTGACTCTTGTTTTTTTTAAGAATAAAAACAGGCTCTATTTACATTTAAAAAAAAATTGGAGGTAATTTTCTTTTATCGTTTTGAACAATTTAAGTAAAAAGGCGCAGAGGGTAATGTTATTTACAAACTAGCTTATAAGCTAAGGAATATCTTACAAATTATAGGTAAAAAAAATACTTTTCACACTATTTATTAATTTCGTTAAATCATTGGAATTGACAAATAATTTGAATGAGTTCACAATAACAATCATTAATTTTAAATGTACTCACTGTGAAAGTTGTTCCAATATTATAATAAAATTACAATAAAATTGTTGGCGTAAGGAAGTCTCCACTTTTTTTGACTCTGTTCTTTGTGTACTTAGGTATTTTAGCTCCGATTTTACGACCACTTATAATAGATTAAAAGTAATACAAATTTTCACCGTATTTCAATAAGTCACGTTGGACTAGCGGTTCGAACAGTCGGGTGGGTGCGACGATGTATAGTCGTACCTGGGTTCGAAACCACTGAAAATTTGATTTACTTTTTGCTTTTTGATGATAAAATATCCACAAAATTTTGATACATCCCGTTAGTACGGGCTCGAATCCCTTCAACACTACCAAAATTTTTGATTTTTATCATTTTTATTCTTTATGTTTTGAACAATGTCATAGACCTAGTACAAACAAATTCATGTTTGTCATAAATTACTTATTGTAAGCCTTCCTAAGTCTATTTTATTGTAATATAAAACTTTGGTAGACTGTTCTGCGTACATCCCACAAAGGGTCCTGACCTCGTTTCTAACGGTATGACAAAAATAAAATGAAACAATTATGTACTATCAACACCAACTGATTTTTATTTTATTTTAGCTCTTTACGCCAGCTAATGTTCAGGCATTTTTACAAATCGCTCATTGAATGCAAAAGGGCCACATTTCAAAAAATTTAGAAAATGTTTTATTTCTCATAAAGTATATCTTCTTTTGAAAACATTTCATTTCAATATTTATTTCTTTTTATTGGGATTATTATCTTAACTTTGCTTCAAAATTTGAATGCAAAAAGGGCTTTTGTAGTTTTTATCAAGTTGGGTGATAGATATAACAGCGACCATTATTTTAAAATAGAGCAAAAAATTACGAAAACAATGATGATGAATGTGATGAATGAAAGAAAAACATTTTTTCAAAAAAATCATGTTCAAAATTTTGTTTTGGCTCCTGTAAAAAGTGACGATTAGTCCAATAAAATAAAAAAAAATATATAATTCCGGACAGTCCACACAGCATCATCTAGCCCCAAGTTGAGCAAAGCTTGTATTATGGGTACTAGTTGACTGATAAACTTAATACAATACATTACATAGATAGATATTTTTTTTCTAAATACATAGAAAACACCCAGACCAACGGAACAAATTTCTGCAGATTGTACACAATTTTTTTCCGACACGGGAATTGAACCCGCAACCGGTCGCAGGCGGACCTTCGCCCACTGCGCCACATCGGTCGTCGCTGATGAATGAGCGAAATGCTTTGCATACACTCTGACACGTCTAATGCTGGGGCCACACTATCGTGATATGCCGATAATTATTGCCATAAGTTATACAACACCTAGGTGTAACCACGATTTATGGCCATAATTTTACAATGCCAATCAATATGGCAAATGGCGGTAGGCAATAGCTCCGGCGGCGGTCTTGTTTCGCACATCAAAGAAGATTACCGCAGTAATTAATGCGTTTGTGGCCACTACCGTTTGTCCAGTGTGCAATATGAGCTCACCGGCGCGGCGACGCACGTGATATTTTTACCGCCTTATTTATTGACATATCTAGGTAAACTCTAGTGTAACCACACCAGTTCATGCAGTAATTTAAACGGTAATTTAATGTCATAATTATTGCGGTAACAGCCCGGTAGACGGTAAGGTAGTGTGGCCCCAGCGTAAAACTCTCTAAACTGGTATCTATAAGCAAACATTTTATCTGTTTACATAGTGTCATTTATTGTTGTCATGGGAACGGCACGTAGGCTTCCTAGATCTTATTTGACATGCAACAAAAATAGAAGGGAATAAATACTTGGACGATGGAAAAACCCTTTGAGAACGGTAGACTATGGTATTATTAGATGATTCTTTAGATAGCACAGAGATGGCGATTCCGTCGCCGCCGTCACACTCACAAGTTCAAGTAAGCGGGCGTACAACATTATCCGTGTTCACTCACACATTGATAAAAATGGCCTAAAATTTTCACGTTATTTCTAATTATACCGAGTGTTTTCATGAATCAAACACAATTTGCCGCAAATAATGACCAATAACAAAGCCAAAAACAGTTATTTATTTGTTAAATTATGTCCACATCGCTCATATTTGGGAAAATACAAACGTATGGAACTCGGATCACCTTAAAAAGACAAAATCATCACGCTGTTTCAGGTTCTGTGCTACAAAATTCATTCATTTAGAGCTTGTCCAGAAAGGGCGTATTTATATTCACAAGGTGCGTACCAACGCGCGAGAGAATCGCGAATCGATACGTGCACTCGCTCTTAGTTCGCTCGTTAACTGGACGCATCAAGGCGTCCCTAGTATCTCGACTTGCGCGCAATACGCGCGAGTCGAGATACTAGGGAGATACTAGATACTAGTACGCGAGAGTCTGGCGTAATGAACGCGAATTACGCGCGTATTTTGAATGCGCGATGCTTGTGGACGCGATGTATTGGTGTCTAGTATCTCAATTCGGTACGCGCGAGTGATTTCCCGCGAAACGATTAGCGGCGAATTCGCCCTTTCTGGACAAGGTCTTATGGCGCATCCACACATGCCGCCGGCTTATACCGCCGGGTTTGCTGCCGGCTTTCAGACCGCCTTGCGCCTGCGGCCTGCAGATGCGGTCATTTCGTTATTTATATGAATACGACAATACTACCACTCCGTATCGAAGGCGCAAGCAAACTGCCGCCGGCACCAAAAGCCGCGCGTGCCGCAGGTAAAAGATGCATGCGCCGGCGGTGCCGCCGTATATGCCCATATCCATATATACACAGAACTTTGTCTGTGTTTAGTAAATTAAGGACTTTCGGCCTTCACTTTGTAACTATCCATAACTGGAAATTTTGCCTACTATAAGTATATAATAAGTATCCTAAACATTTATGTAATCTGTATGTTTCTTGACTACATAGTATAAAATAAAGTCGCTTTCTCTATCCATATGTGTGCTTAAATCTTTAAAACTACGCAACGGAATTTGATGCAGTTTTTTTTAATAGATAGAGTGATTCAAGAGGAAAATTTATAAGTATAATAAAACCGTGCGAAGCCGGGGCGGGTCACTATTAAATAAATAAATGGTAACCTTAAATAACTTACCTTTACACACATGCTGCTGATGCGTCGCATTCTCACATTGCTTCGGCATTGGCTTAGACTTAACCACCGCCTTCTTCGTTTCCTTAACATCTTTCCTTTTATCTTCTAACTCCGCCTTGCACGCTTGCTCATCGAACCTTATCTGGACCATATCCCCGAAGTTTATCGACGCATCGCGCTTACACGCCCGGCATATACAATCACTTGTGTATTTACACTCGGATGAGGGAACATCGCAGCTTGAAACGTCGCTTTCTGACTTGCTCTGGCTATTTCGCGACAAATTTCTAAACGCTACAGCGTTTAGCGTTTGTTTGGCGTTCCGTAACGCTTGAGCTGAGTATTTGGCTAGCTCTTCTGGGTTGTTTTCTTCTTTCGGTGGGGTTATAGATATGCCGCCGAATTTAAGGACTTCGACCATTTCGTCGTCTAACGCTGAATAGTCAAGGTTCGATACTATTGACATCACGTGTTCGTGGTAGTTTTCTGGCTTCGAAACTTCCCCTGCTAGATACGCTTTGATAGCATCGAAGCTGTCTTTTAGGACTTGGTTCCCTTTCTGTGCGATCAAGCCTTCGCATTTGACTATGACATCGCGTCTACTATTCGTGCATTTTGCTTTTGGATTCTCAACTTTCGGGGTATTTGTATTAACTTCTTTCTCATCTGCTTTAGTTTTCTGTGCAACCGTTGCTGCAACCGTTGGGGTAACTACAGGAACCGGCGGCGCGGGAACCGTAGGCGCGGGAAGCGTCGGGGCAACCGCATTAGCGGGAGGACTTGTACGTTTTTTAACTTTAACATGATTAGCATTATTAATGATTTTACTAAGACCCTTAGCTGCTAGAATGACCGCTTCGCTCGCTGGCGTCGATCTAGCATTTTGCGTCGGCGTTACTGATTGGGTTACATTCGGAGTATTAGAGAACTTCATTAACGCATCTTTAATCTTAAGCTCGAATTGCTCCAATTTATACAACATAACTAGCCATTCGTCCCCCGATAACGCTTTCTTAGGGATATTATTCATGAAGTATTTGTTTATGCCTTTCAGTCTACCCATAAAGCAATCCCTCCTTTGCTCTACGGTCATATTTGCGTCCATTGGTTTATCCGTCGCTTTCATCGCGAAGCCCATAAGTTCTTGTATATGATTAGCCGCCGAGTCTGGATCGCTTAAGATCCACGTAACGAGCGGCTGTGACTCCGCACAGCGTTTTAAAACATCGACGTATTTAAACCTCATGTTTTTCAACGCTTCCTTTCTCTCTCCCGTCATTTTTGACATCTTCATGAGCAGTAAGTCAAACGTGGACCCGGCTGATACGCTGATTTGTTTAACTAAAACTTTAGTCATTTGCTGCATTGAGTCTTGCGACGCGTTTTCTAGTTCCAATTCTTGTTCCTTTCTACAATCTTCTAGTTTCTCTATGATTTTGTCTCTGTCCCCTTGCGTCTGTTTGCCTGCTAAATCTTGTATATAAAGGTAGAACTTATCAAGGATAAAGTCTACCTCACCATCCAAGAAGCTTAGAGGTATAGTCTTAAACTCTGCCGCGACGAATCGCTTCCACATGGTGAATCGAATCCTTAGAGATTCTTTCAGCTCCTCCATGTTAAGAGTATCTTTGACTGAATTTTCGAAGAGTCTCATCGCTTTGTCATACATTGCTTCAGTGATACAGCTTCTTGGGAAGGCAAAGAACTGTTGCTCTAGCCTTTCAAGTTCCGGACTATTAATTACTTTAAGGTATTCATGTACTTTATTTACAACCACTTGCGCTGATATGGAGAATATGACACTTTTAAAATCCTCTTTGTTGTGATATTTATTATTCATAAGAGCTTCGTAGTCTTTATCGTCTTTAACTGGTTCTGAAGTTTCCTTTGCATCGACTTCAAACGTTCCTACGATTTCGGTGTTATTCTTAACCTTACGGCTTATTTTACGCTTAGCTGTGTTCTTAGTCACTTTAATACTATCCCTAACCTTAGTGAGCTTTAGTTCTCTTATCTGTTTTAAAGTTTCCGGAGTCAATTGAGTTTCACTACTAGCTTCCGGCAGACTATTCATGATCGACGCGAATTCCGGTAGTTCAATCGAAGCGTTAGCGAATTCGCTCACAATTTCCGGCATGTTAGCTAATATCTGTGGCAATTGGTGGATCAATTTCGCAAGCTCCATATCCGCACTACTAAGCGCTACAGGATTATCATCGATACATTTATCTGGAAAGTCTGAGTTTTTATCTAACCTCATCATGGCTTCGCATATTTGTTCTAAAGACGGCGGCCCTTCTTGCTTGACTGGTTTAATACTGTTGTAGGAATTGATTATGTCCTGGCATTCCTCCATGGCTTTCTTGATTTCTAAGCCGAAGGTAACGTACTTGCAGATGTTTGGATCCTTGTACGGTACTACGTCTGTTTTTTCCGTGTTTTCCTTGACGGGTTGTCGCGCGATGAGCGGAGCGTTTAGTTCTGTTTGTGCGTTGAAATCTTCAGTGAATTTGTTGATTATTCTTTGCGTCGGGTTTGGCGGGAAGGTGGGAGTAGGTTCTGCTGTTGGAGACATTTCCTGGAAAAGAAAACAATTTATTATAATAAATAAATAAATATTTTTTTTTTACTTTCCGAGTATGAGTAATGTAAACAATTTTACCTGCAGCGGCGGGCTGACCGCCTCCGGGTAGTCGTCCCCCTCCAAGCCAGTCGTCTTCGAGTTGGCGCAGTCTTCCTTCAGATCCGCGATAGCTTGTAGGATCTTCTCCGGGTTCACAGTACACTGCGCGAGCGCCGCTAACGCCTGCGAATAACAACCAACATATAATTCTCTCATCATCATCAGCCCATGCTGGACATAGGCCTTCCCTAATGAGCACCATAGCACCCTGTCTTCAGCTTGACGCATCCAGCATCTGCACAACAGTGCCTTGAAACTTTTAAATAGAAACATCGCGTGCGAAGCTGCGAGCAGATCACTACATAGTATAAAACAAAGTCGCTTTCTCTGTCCCTATGTCCCTTTGTATGCTTAAATCTTTAAAACTACGCAACGGATTTTGATGCGGCTTTTTTTGATTCAAGAGTGTTGTCGCCCTCGTTTATTTTCCGCTGTCACAGAGTGACGTGAACAAAGCGCGCCAAATTCAAGTAGTAACGGCGCGCGCGCAGAGTCCCGACGTGGTACCTACCGACCGTCCGTCCGTCCGTCTGACCGAGGGTGTCCGACCGCTACTCGAACCTGCGACTGAGCTATGGCAATCCAACCCGAGCCATGCTGTCAACGATGGCACAAGACGACCTCACTTTGCTCCTGACCGCCGAACAGTCAACTACGAAACTACTATACAGAGTATCGCTTTTGGCCCAAAACTACTGTATTGTAAAGTATAACAAGATACCTACCCTTGTTAAATAAATGTGTTACTTACCTAAGGTTTCCAGAGATTATAAGATTAATTGTCTAATCCCTTGTTTCTTTTATCAGAAGTGCTTACCGTACCACACCCACAATATGCCACGCCGCAAAAGGAAATCGAGAAGGGATACCTCGAGCTCGTCCTCCTCTACATCTAGCTCTAGCTCTAGCACCAGTAGCAGCGCTAACGAGCGCGCTCGCCGAAAGAAGAAACGTCACCGTAAGCAATCGCCAACCGTGAGTCAGAATGTCGTATTATCGTCGGTTATTCCCGAATTTGACCCGCTTGTAGACGATGTTGATATGTGGATTAATGTTGTAGAAGCCAATGCTCGTGCATTTGGCTGGTCAGACAGCATGATTAAGCATCAAGCTCTTCAAAAATTACGCAATACCGCAAAAACTTGGTTAGATTCCTTCCAAAAAAATCGCACCACGTGGACCACGTGGAGGTGGAAAGCATGGCGTGACGCGTTATCTGACACCTTTCAAGTACATCGCAATATGTTTCAATCTCTTAGAGAATTAATTGATGCAAAACCCGTAGCGAACCAGTCCTTGTACGAATTTTATTTTCAACAGAAATCTAAAATTGACAGCTTACATCTAGGGTTTAGGGAACAAGATATAATTTCCGTTATCGTTGGTTCAATATGCGATACAAACATTACCGTTGCTGCCGAGGCAGGAAATTTTCGATATTGTGATGAGTTGGCGGCCTTTTTGCATGGTAAAACTCACAAACCGTCTAACATTGAGGGTACACAAAAGAATTCAGTTCCCACGAAAAATTCTTTTCGATCAAACGCAAATAATGTTTCAAGTAATTCTGATGGTAAAATTGAACCTTCAACCAACATTACCAATGTTGTAACGTGTTACCGCTGTGGGGAAGTAGGGCACAGAAGGAACCAATGTCCTATCAACAGTAACGTTAAATGTTCCTTCTGCAGTAAGATAGGTCATTTAGAAGGAGCTTGTAAATCAAAATCAAAAACAAAACCAGAAACAGAGGCGTTACAAATAAAAACTACTTAAATAACGAGGTAGATAAATAGTTTGTAAATAAGGTTGTAGGTAGTTACATTCCTACAAAATATTAAGCTTTATAAGAGCATTAGAAAAGTAATACCCTACAGCTCAGTGATAATAAAAGCAGCTTTATTATTTTTTTTAATGGGAAGGTAGTTTGTGATTGCTCCTTAGTCACTAAAAATCTTGTAATCAAAGATTACTTGCAAATATTCTCTTTAAATTGTGTCGTAACTAGGTAGGATTCTCGACGGAGTTATCCACTCGAGTAACCCATTACGTCACTGAAACACTAAAAGTCGATTCAGCAGAACTCTATAACTTTGATTATATACTTGTCTAGATAGATAGTTCGAGCGTCAAAACGCCAAAAAATATATCAGCCAACTGTTGGCTCATAAGCTGATCCCGCCTCGTCAGTGGCGACTCTGACTTTGTGCGGCGCACACGCGTTTCGTGACAAATAAAGACGACGATTTGCGCTATAAAAGTGTGCAGGAATTACAAAGGACGATTGAAAACAACTAAAGAAATTACTTATCATCGGTAAGTACACTTTGAATCACTGTAAGTTAACGAAACAATTTACTAATAAAGTTTTAATGTTGTCCTTAAATACGATGCCATTTGACGCCATGTTAACTGGGTTGCCTGCTCTATGAATACAACATTTCCATAGTGAATAATAGCTAATATGAAAAAAGTATTTAATCACGACCCAACAAATGTTTTTCGAGATTTTGCCGGCGCCGTAGATTGAGTCGAAACTGCTCCCCATAAGACTGTCCCTATTGAGGTTGCTACTAGGTACATGCCATAGAGATAGGGCGTTTCTGATTGCGGGATCGCTTTTATACGAACCCGTTTTCCTTTCTTATTCATCGTCATCATAATCATGATCAGCCTATATTAGTCCACTGCTGGACATAGGCCTCCCCTAATGAGCGCCATAGCGCCCTGTCTTCAGCTTGCCGCATCCAGCATCTGCCAGCAGTCTTTCGCAGATCGTCATCCCACCTGGCCGGAGGGCGTCCTACTACACTACGTTTGCCGAGTGGCGGTCTCCACTCAAGAACATGTTTACCCCAACGCCCCGCGCCACAACGGTCGTCAAATGTATCTATATGTAAATAATCCAATTGTAAGCATGATTTTATGACTTGTATAAATATAATTAAGAACTACAATATTATAAATAAACTTTAATTTTCAGTAATATTTTTACTTTTTCTTACACATATATTTTACTTAGTAATCCATATGTAGATACAACATTCTTAAAAGTAAATTAAAATTTAAAATCTAATAATTATAGATGATTCAAAATCTAAACATTTTTTCCCTATTATTATGTGAAATATTCAAGAGCTGGTATCACTCAGTACAGCCACATGTGACGTAGCACGCTTGTAGTTACACATACTTGTGTGCGTAATTCGCACACAAGCGCTTCAAGTCTGGCCTATTGTTTTTGTTGCGATTGCAGCGCAACACTCCATCTAGACAAGTATATAATCAAAGCTCTATACTATAAGGTTATGTCATTGGAACACTACCCGACTATTGTAATTGAAGTAACTTTACATGATTAGTATAACGTTTGGGTGATTAAAATTTCAACCCGTTCCTAGTTATTGTATGTGTGCAATTTTAATAGAGTTGTGTTAACCTTTTGGATACTCATAAAAATTAATATTTAACAAACCATTTTGCCAACAACCGTACAGAATGTCTGACTCCGAGCAAGCTCTAGATAAAACGGACGATCTTTTAAAAAAATAAATACCCAATGCCTAAGATTGAGAATTTAATTGTCAGATTGCAGCGATGTAGATTCTATACTTAGCTTGATTTAAAAAGTGGGTACTACTTACCAAATAAGTATACCTCTATATAAAGTGCAGACGTTAATTAAAGTATATTTTGCACTAAATATGACTGTCATTTCATTATCAGTTACTTGCATACATATGTATGCCGTTTTGGGTATACAAAGGTCCCGCTGTGTTCTAAAGGTTAATTAACACAATTTTCGTTTGGGTAGGGTAGTTTGTTATGGACGATTTTACTGATTGCAAACAAAACCTTTGTAGGAAACGTGCTTTGCTTAGAAACAGTACTAGATATCCTCGTAAAAAAACGCTTTATTTGGAAAAATGTGTTTAACATAACTGACATATCTGTACTACGTTGTGCAAAATACGCTGTAAGTAATGTAAAATCCGCTTTAAAACTCTTGAAAATCAATAACGCGGTAGATACTAAGAGTTTTTGACCTAAGCTATCTATCATTCTATTCACCAATGCTAGTCGCAACGGCATCGGTTGTATTTTAGCTCAAACAACTGAGAAAAACCAGTGTTCTTTCGCAGCCGCCAGACAAACAATGACTAAAAGAAGTATCACTCTTTTGAATTGGAGTTATTAGCTGTTTATATCAAGATATAGAAATTTCGTTATTGTTTGTTGGGTACCTCTTGAAAATAGGTACCTACAGACTGTAATGCTATTCGATACGCTTTGAGTTAACGAGAGATAATTCCGCACATAAGTAAGTCGTTGGGTAACTACTCTTTACACGCAAACTTCTCTCTTGAGGTCTTCATAGAGCCGGGTCAGAAATGCAACACGTGGACGCGCTGAGTCGGAATCGGAACCCTGTTGTAGACGAAGTTATTAACGTGTCTGAAGTAAGGGAAACTGTTTGTACCATAACTTAGGGTGACTGGCTGCGATACTTACATTTGTAATATTTGAAATATTCTAGAGTCAGGTGAGGCCGAGTCAAATAAATAGATATGTTAAAGGCGAACCGAATTCTGTAGATGTTGTTTCTTGGTCCATTCATTAAAAATACAAAACAAAACTGTTACCTCTTAGTTTTTCTAGATTCGATCACAAAGTTCGTGTGTATAGCGGCTGTAAGAAACGCAACATCATAGTCTAGATAAATAAATTAGGTTATTTGGAAATCCTGCGTTTTGCGTTTGATTTTCGATGCGGGTAGTGCCATCACATCAAAATTACTTAGTGGTTACTGTAGGTAAAGATTGAATTCGGATGAATAGTGATATGGTCTCAGATGACGATAATACGGAACAATCTGTTGACGTCACGTCACGGCATTGCAGAATACGGTTGACGCAAAAAAAATTAAGAGACTCTATAAAATGGAAAGCATCTTTCGACGCTAAGCGAAAAGACTCACCGTCTTATGCAATCGGAGACTTGGTTATACTTAAAATTCCAAGCAATTCTAATGATGGTCAGAACAAAAAGCTCGTGCCGTTTTTAAGGGTCCATTCCAGGTGACGATGGTACTTGGTTACGATAGGTACCAGATAGCGGACATGAGAGGAGCTGAGAGGACCTTTAAGCGCTACGATTGCGTTATAAATAATAAATAATTCCGGACAGTCTAGACGGGTACTAGATGACTGTTATGTGTTATGTGCGTAGAGAACATGAAACCATGGATAAATGTCGCAAAGTAATGTCGGATGTTGTCAAGTTGTGAGTATGTAGAAATATAATGTACCTATACAAAAAAGTTATAACTTTTCCGATGTTCTTACATTGAGACTTTTATGACTGCCCTATTCTTGAATTCTGTTGTTTCACCTATTCATGATACCTACTGGTTGGTCTGAAAGTTAAAGCTTCAAACATAGTTCACGTATTGTGGATAGTTAAACTAAAGCTACAACAGGCATCCTTGTGAACGCTGTTGTTAGGTGGTGACACTTACTTGTTGATTTTAGAGTTAAAGCTTCAAATAAAGTTAATGTATCAAACCTACCAACAGGCATCCTTGTGAACGCTGTTGTTCGTCGGTGGGTGACACTTATACTCGTTGATCTTAAAGTTAAAACTTCAAATAAAGTTAATGTATCAAACCTACCAACAGGCATCCTTGTGAACGCTGTTGTTCGTCGGTGGGTGACACTTATACTCGTTGATCTTAAAGTTAAAACTTCAAATAAAGTTAATGTATCAAACCTACCAACAGGCATCCTTGTGAACGCTGTTGTTCGTCGGTGGGTGACACTTATACTCGTTGATCTTAAAGTTAAAACTTCAAATAAAGTTAATGTATCAAACCTACCAACAGGCATCCTTGTGAACGCTGTTGTTCGTCGGTGGGTGACACTTATACTCGTTGATCTTAAAGTTAAAACTTCAAATAAAGGTAATGTATCAAACCTACTAACAGGCATCCGTGTGAACGCTGTTGTTCGATGGTGACACTTACTCGTTGATATTAAAGTTAAAGCTTCATACACACTTAATGTACATATTAAAGCTACAACAGGCATCCTTGTGAACGCTGTTGTTAGGTGGTTACACTTACTGGTTGATTTAAAAGTTAAAGCTTCAAACACAGTTAATGTATTAAAGCTACAACAGGCATCCTTGTGAACGCTGTTGTTAGGTGGTGATAAACAACTAGCTGATTCCCTGTGAACATTGGCTAGTTCAATCCACATAGCTTTTGAATCCAATCACTTTACGGTACATGGTTTAGTGTTTGAAGCGAGTGTTACATTAAAGCTACAACAGGCATCCTTGTGAACGCTGTTGTTAGGTGGTGATAAACAACTAGCTGATTCCCTGTGAACATTGGCTAGTTCAATCCACATAGCTTTTGAATCCAATCACTTTACGGTACATGGTTTAGTGTTTGAAGCGAGTGTTACATTAAAGCTACAACAGTCATCCTTGTGAACGCTGTTGTTAAGTGGTGATAAACAACTAGCTGATCCCCTGTGAACATCAGCTAGTTCAGTCCACATAGCTTTTGGATCCAATCACATTACGCTACATGGTTTAGTGTTTGAAGCGACTTAACTGTTTAACCACCTGTAGGTACACACGGGTGCATATCGTCGAATGTTTTGATTAAATGATAAACAACTAACTTATGTTACGTTTTCAGCTGCACCTTTCAGACCAACACGCATTCGGGACGAAAGCGTGAGCAGGATAGCCGGATGTTGTCGCCCTCGTTTATTTTCCGCTGTCACAGAGTGACGTGAACAAAGCGCGCCAAATTCAAGTAGTAACGGCGCGTGCGCAGAGTCCCGACGTGGTACCTACCGACCGTCCGTCCGTCCGTCTGACCGAGGGTGTCCGACCGCTACTCGAACCTGCGACTGAGCTATGGCAATCCAACCCGAGCCATGCTGTCAACGATGGCACAAGACGACCTCACTTTGCTCCTGACCGCCGAACAGTCAACTACGAAACTACTATACAGAGTATCGCTTTTGGCCCAAAACTACTGTATTGTAAAGTATAACAAGATACCTACCCTTGTTAAATAAATGTGTTACTTACCTAAGGTTTCCAGAGATTATAAGATTAATTGTCTAATCCCTTGTTTCTTTTAAGAGGAAGGTTTATATGTATAATAAAACCGTGCGAAGCCGGGGCGGGTCGCTAGTATCATATAAATACACTAAACCTACCAGGTTCATATCGATGTCCTTTTCCCCCACGATGGTGTCCGTATCACTGACATTGTCGTCCTTTTCTAACGTGAATGCTTCGGGTGGGTCCGCCTCTTTCGATTCATCGCTTCGCTCGTTGAGAAGATGGGACGCTATAGCTCGCTGTTTTAGTAACTGGAGTATCCTGGCGTACAAATAATAAATAAGAACTAATGTAGGACAATACGTAAGATAGATAGAAGATAGAAAATACTTTATTGCACACTTAAACAAAAAATAACAAAATACCATAAAATTACTTAGACTAAGTGACAATTGGCGGTCTTATCGCTGAAGAGCGATCTCTACCAGACAACCTTGGATGGATAGAATCATTGGATAGTATAAGGGGATCTGTGTGCATATGTAAGTAACCTACATTATTATAAATACAATACTTATGAAGAAGAATAAAGAATCTATAAGAACTAATAAACATAAAGTATAGAATATATAATATCTAAAATTTATTATAGATAGTATGTTTCAAAAGTATGGTTCATCATCATTTTCTGACCTCTACTGATATATATCGTCCTAAATATTTTTTTCTTTTGTATTTCCCTGTGTTATAATTATGTAAATACCTACCCATTTTGCTTACAGTCTCTGTTTGAATAGTTTATGTTAAATTTTATTTAACATAAACTATTAAATTTATTATTTTCTAATTGTGTAACACTTAGCAGTTACGCCACCGTCAATTTCAAAAATAACAGATCCTGTCCATCCAAAGGTTGCCTGGAAGTTGCTGTAAGCGATAAGGCCACCGATTGTGCCACTTTCGTTTTAATTAGTATTAAGATGCTATGATGTTTATTATTTTGATGGTACGATAAAGTTTTTATCTATCTATCTAAATACTAGACTAAAGAGTATATTAAACAGGACAGTCCACACAGCATCATCTAGCCCCAAGCTAAGCAGAGCTTGTGTTATGGGTACTAGATGACTGATCACTTAATACAATACATTACATAGATATTTTTTATTTTAAATAGAAAACATCCAAAAATAAATTTGTTCTTTTTATAAACTGGTTGTTATAGATGCATTAGTTTACCTAATAGTGGTGGGTTTGAGTTTCTTCCTAGTGTTAGCGGTTAGCTTCGAGAACTTAGGCGAGCTCGGCCTTCGCTTTCGCCGCGGTAAACTCTCCAGCAACGCTTTTTTGCTTTCCGGTAAACTGTGGAAAGAAAACAATAACATTTATAGTTACAAGTTATTAATAGAAACAAATGCCATGGTAACGGCGGGGCATCAGGGCTACTTCAGGCTACTAAGGTAGTACTTACTTCTACTTTCATTTACTAAGACACAGAGAAAGCGACTTTGTTTTATAATATGTAGTGATAGTTGATCTCATTTTTATTTCAAAATAAGTATTTTGTGTTGTTTTTCTGTGTAGCAATATGAAATGTTAAATGTTTATTTTATTTTCAAAAAATGTGTTTAAAAATGTGTTCTGTATTGTATGTTAAGCAGTAAATAAATGAATGTCTATGTCTAGTGATACACTCGTGGGAAGCCGGGGCAGGTCGCTAGTATAATTAAACTAGACTTACCTGTCCCTATCCTGTTTGAGCTGGTCTTCGAGCCACATCCTCAGTCTATGGTAGTACAACTGTTGATCTCTCATATGCATCACTTTGCGACGAACCTGAAAATAACACTAGAGTTATAAAGGTGTTTGTTACCACCTCTTCACGCAAATAATACTGAACAGCTGTCCGATTACGCTAAAAACACCCATCCAAAATAGACACATGTAGGCCATTTCTATGGCTATCGCGTCCTTTCCATGCAATTTCAAATTACGAAGGCCAAAGGGGTTTCATATGTAAATTTTTGATGTGTGGGTTTAGCGTAATCGCACAGCAGGTCGAGCTGAATCGCATTAATATTAATAATGATAAAGGATGGATAGATAGAGGGATGGATGGATGGATTTTTAAAAACTACTGAAAGGACCGGTATACATTTTGAATAGACATAGTACAGCCCTGGAATAAAATATAGCCTACTTTTCATCCAAATGACAGGTATAGTTTGTTTAAATTTTATTAGATTTCATACATTCTGAAACAAGTATAAAAATCCCTTTTCTTCATAATAATGCGGGACGATTCCCACAGGATCATCTATCCCCAAGGTCCCCGAGGGTTTTACTGTTGCTTTTGTTTTGTGTTTAATCTGTTGGCAGTTCCAAATAAAAACAAATAAACAATGAACTTATGAACTCTGCTTAGCTTGGGGCTAGATGATGCTGTGTGGACTGTCCGGAATTATTTATTTATTATTTACTAGCGACCCGCCCAAGCTTCGCACGGTTGTATTATAAGTATATAAACCTTCCTCTTGAATCTCTCTATCTATTAAAAAAACCGCATCAAAATTAGTTGCGTAGTTTTAGAGATTTAAGCATTCAAAGGGACAAGGACATAGGGACAGAAAAAGCGACTTTGTTTTATACTATGTAGTGATAACTAGACGTACATTGAAAATAATGGACCACAGTGGCGAAAAATAGAGAAGTGTGGAATGAAGGAAGGGAGGTCTTTGGTCAGAAGTGGGATATTACAGGCTAACAAACAAAAGAAACAATAAACAGTGCACTGACCTCCTTGAACCTCTGCAGATGGTACTCGGGACAGAGCGCGCGGCAGGGCAGGCGGCGCGGCGCGGGAGGGGGAGTCCCCGGCGCGGGCGGCACGGGCGCCAGCCCCCCCACTAGCTGCATGCACACCTGGGGGGGAGGGATTACCATATACTATTTTATAAAGTATCCCTACTAATAGTATCAAAATATTTATTTATTATCTGCGGGGGCACAATGCAGAAAAGGTTGGGGAACCCTGTTAGTCTTTCCAATCATCCCTCTAGTTCTATCTCCATCATACCGTGGATAGTTCCTCTAGTTCTATCTCCATCATACCGTGGATAGTCCCTCTAGTTCTATCTCCATCATACCGTGGATAGTCCCTCTAGTTCTATCTCCATCATACCGTGGATAGTCCCTCTAGTTCTATCTCCATCATACCGTGGATAGTTCCTCTAGTTCTAGCTCCATCATACCGTGGATAGTCCCTCTAGTTCTATCTCCATCATACCGTGGATAGTCCCTCTAGTTCTATCTCCATCATACCGTGGATAGTTCCTCTAGTTCTATCTCCATCATACCGTGGATAGTCCCTCTAGTTCTATCTCCATCATACCGTGGATAGTCCCTCTAGTTCTATCTCCATCATACCGTGGATAGTCCCTCTAGTTCTATCTCCATCATACCGTGGATAGTTCCTCTAGTTCTATCTCCATCATACCGTGGATAGTCCCTCTAGTTCTATCTCCATCATACCGTGGATAGTTCCTCTAGTTCTATCTCCATCATACCGTGGATAGTCCCTCTAGTTCTATCTCCATCATACCGTGGATAGTCCCTCTAGTTCTATCTCCATCATACCGTGGATAGTCCCTCTAGTTCTATCTCCATCATACCGTGGATAGTCCCTCTAGTTCTATGTCCATCATACCGTGGATAGTCCCTCTAGTTCTATCTCCATCATACCGTGGATAGTCCCTCTAGTTCTATCTCCATCATACCGTGGATAGTCCCTCTAGTTCTATCTCCATCATACCGTGGATAGTCCCTCTAGTTCTATCTCCATCATACCGTGGATAGTCCCTCTAGTTCTATCTCCATCATACCGTGGATAGTCCCTCTAGTTCTATCTCCATCATACCGTGGATAGTCCCTCTAGTTCTATCTCCATCATACCGTGGATAGTCCCTCTAGTTCTATCTCCATCATACCGTGGATAGTCCCTCTAGTTCTATCTCCATCATACCGTGGATAGTCCCTCTAGTTCTATGTCCATCATACCGTGGATAGTCCCTCTAGTTCTATCTCCATCATACCGTGGATAGTCCCTCTAGTTCTATGTCCATCATACCGTGGATAGTCCCTCTAGTTCTATGTCCATCATACCGTGGATAGTCCCTCTAGTTCTATCTCCATCATACCGTGGATAGTCCCTCTAGTTCTATCTCCATCATACCGTGGATAGTCCCTCTAGTTCTATCTCCATCATACCGTGGATAGTCCCTCTAGTTCTATCTCCATCATACCGTGGATAGTTCCTCTAGTTCTATCTCCATCATACCGTGGATAGTCCCTCTAGTTCTATCTCCATCATACCGTGGATAGTCCCTCTAGTTCTATCTCCATCATACCGTGGATAGTCCCTCTAGTTCTATCTCCATCATACCGTGGATAGTCCCTCTAGTTCTATCTCCATCATACCGTGGATAGTCCCTCTAGTTCTATCTCCATCATACCGTGGATAGTCCCTCTAGTTCTATGTCCATCATACCGTGGATAGTCCCTCTAGTTCTATCTCCATCATACCGTGGATAGTCCCTCTAGTTCTATCTCCATCATACCGTGGATAGTCCCTCTAGTTCTATCTCCATCATACCGTGGATAGTCCCTCTAGTTCTATCTCCATCATACCGTGGATAGTCCCTCTAGTTCTATCTCCATCATACCGTGGATAGTCCCTCTAGTTCTATGTCCATCATACCGTGGATAGTCCCTCTAGTTCTATCTCCATCATACCGTGGATAGTCCCTCTAGTTCTATCTCCATCATACCGTGGATAGTTCCTCTAGTTCTATCTCCATCATACCGTGGATAGTCCCTCTAGTTCTATCTCCATCATACCGTGGATAGTTTCTTCTGCTTCCTGTAGAGTTGCACCTGCCTGCGATGCACCTCGGGCAGGCGCCGGTACATCGCCATCAGCTTGCGGTCCACCGCCGATAGACCCAGCTCCATTTGTTTCCTGACAAAAATATCACACTTTAAATTTTTTAATAATTCCGGACAGTCCACACAGCATCTTCTAGCCCCAAGCTAAGCAGAGCTTGTGTTATGGGTACTAGATGACTGATATACTTAATACAATATACTACATAGATAGATACTTTTTATTATACATATAAACACCCAGACCAACGAAACAAATTTCTGCAGATCGTGCCCAAATTTGTTCCGAGGCGGGAATCGAACCCGCACCCTCCTGCGTCGCAGGCGGACCTTCGCCCACCGCGCCACATCGGTCGTCAAATTACTTCACTACATAGTATAAAACAAAGTCGCTAAGTCCTTACAGTAGAACGCCGATTATCCGAATTAATTGGGACCGGGGTCAATTCGGATAATCAGCCATAGACTGGTAATAAAGAAAAACGAACTGTCACACATAGAACAAACTTTATTAAGTTTAACAAACACAGTTCTACATTATGTAAGTAGTGCACTAGAGAAAATAAATCTGGACTCCTGCGCGTTTCAACTTATTACAACAAAACAAAACAAAAATTACATTACTGTAAGTAAGTAATGTAATTTTTGTTTTACAGTACAGTACTTGGTTTAAATTTTTCATATTACGCTTAGGACCTATTCGGATAGTTGGCGATTCGGTTAATCGGCGTTCGGATAATGGGCATTCTACTGTTATGTCCCTTTGTATGCTTATTTCTTTTTAACTACGCAATGGATTTTAATGCATTTTTTTCAAGAGTAGATTCAAGAGGAAGGTTTATACGTATAAAAACCGTGCGAAGCCGGGGCGGATTTATAATATAAATGCGAATGGTTGTTTGGATGTACGGATGGATGCTTGATCCAAAGGGTTTATGTTATTTCACTTATGATTCCATTAATTCACTTCTCTAAAAATAACAGGGTTTGAAATTATCGAGATAAATATCCTTCTTGATAATTATCAAGATAATTATCCGATAATTATCAAATGTAAGTCAACTTTTCAGTTCATATTTCTGGTATTTTGACCATCTACCTATCACCATTTACACCAGAAGAATAAAATAATCAAGGAAACCTCTTATTAAGCTTTTATTTATAATTTTGATTGAATTCGTGTTCTGATACACCAATACAATACGAAAGATGTAAGAGAAAATTTAAATATTTTCGATTATATTTATGAAACATAATTATCAACATATATTTATCTTGATAATTATCGGAGATAATTATCTCTTTCAATCGTGAAAAATAAGGACATTGAATAAGTAAATTTTGCACGAACATAATGATAAATCTATGTAAAACTAATTTAATGTAGAAACCCTGTTCTCAAAAGTACAGTACAGTATATTTTTTACGTGAGCTAACTTACCTAGCTTCCACATTGTTGCTCCCAGTCGGCCACTCGTCGCATTGCTTTAAAACCGTGTCCATTTGCCGCTCTATTGATGCTATACTTCGCATTAGGTGACGAACCGTTCTGTACAAACAAAGATAAAAACTTTATTGAAACAATGAACGAATGAAGGAATGAATTAACATTTTATTGTACTAGAAAATAACATACATGATACAATTAAAATGTTTATATCTAAATAAGAATAAACTTAGTAAAAGTGCAAAATATGGCCTTTATGATAGAGATAGAGCGATTTGTCTAGAGCAAGCTTGTGGAGAAATCCTACGCGTTCGCTTTCGCTCGCTCACATTCGCTTTGTCTGGACCCGCCTTTACATACCAGAGTCCAGAGACGAGTGCGAGAGACCGAGAGAGGCGCCAGAGTTTCCTCAGAGTCCGTCTATTAGCTAGTCTTACCTGCAGAGCTGCGTGGGCGGATGCTCGGTGTCGGAGTCGATTGCGTGCGCGGCCGCCAGCAGCAGCTCGCTGGCAGAGTCCAGAGACGAGTGCGAGAGACCGAGAGAGGCGCCAGAGTTTCCTCAGAGTCCGTCTATTAGCTAGTCTTACCTGCAGAGCTGCGTGGGCGGATGCTCGGTGTCGGAGTCGATTGCGTGCGCGGCCGCCAGCAGCAGCTCGCTGGCAGAGTCCAGAGACGAGTGCGAGAGACCGAGAGAGGCGCCAGAGTTTCCTCAGAGTCCGTCTATTAGCTAGTCTTACCTGCAGAGCTGCGTGGGCGGATGCTCGGTGTCGGAGTCGATTGCGTGCGCGGCCGCCAGCAGCAGCTCGCTGGCAGAGTCCAGAGACGAGTGCGAGAGACCGAGAGAGGCGCCAGAGTTTCCTCAGAGTCCGTCTATTAGCTAGTCTTACCTGCAGAGCTGCGTGGGCGGATGCTCGGTGTCGGAGTCGATTGCGTGCGCGGCCGCCAGCAGCAGCTCGCTGGCAGAGTCCAGAGACGAGTGCGAGAGACCGAGAGAGGCGCCAGAGTTTCCTCAGAGTCCGTCTATTAGCTAGTCTTACCTGCAGAGCTGCGTGGGCGGATGCTCGGTGTCGGAGTCGATTGCGTGCGCGGCCGCCAGCAGCAGCTCGCTGGCAGAGTCCAGAGACGAGTGCGAGAGACCGAGAGAGGCGCCAGAGTTTCCTCAGAGTCCGTCTATTAGCTAGTCTTACCTGCAGAGCTGCGTGGGCGGATGCTCGGTGTCGGAGTCGATTGCGTGCGCGGCCGCCAGCAGCAGCTCGCTGGCAGAGTCCAGAGACGAGTGCGAGAGACCGAGAGAGGCGCCAGAGTTTTCGTCAGAGTCCGTCACCGTTAGGAATGAGCCTGAAACAAGCACGAGAAATATTTTACTCATAAACTTATAGGTCAATAGTAATTTGTGGTTATAATAGAGGAAATAGCTCTTAAGCCGTAGAAAATTCTAAAGGTTTTACTCATCATGTAGTACTTGGTGGCGAAATTGGTAACGCATTTTGCGTATGAATGGTCGCGGGTCAAAATCCCGCCTCAGTTGTAAATTTTTGGAATACCATATACATCCAACAAAATTATATTGAACAAAAGTTTTTAACCTATCTATCTATGTACATATCTTCACGTAAAAACTAAACGCATCGGGCTGAAATTTTGAATAGTCGTAGTACTAGGCCTGGAATAACACATAGTCTACCTTTCATCCCATATAAATAGATAGAAATACCCTTGAAACATTATTTGAACGCAAGCAAGCTGTGTATGACATAAATAAATTATAAGCTGGTAACGGTTACCAGCAACTTTTAGGTTCCTGTGTTGTAAACACTGTCAAAATTCGTCTTTGTAATCGAGTCGGACAATACAACAGTTTAGAAATACAGCCATTTATTTTATTTATCCAATTAAATCTGAACTGTACATCAAATAATCTTCCTGGCCGATTTCGGCTACGGAGACTTGGCTTTGTGTATTTTTTTTTAACTATTTATGGGCTTAGATGTTTAGCCTATGGCTGATATAACCTATTTTTGCTCTAAAGGTCCGGTTACAAGGAGCGCAAGTTAATATGCCATTTACAAAGTTATCACTACATAGTATAAAACAAAGTCGCTTTTTTTGTCCCTATATCATAATGTCCCTTTGAATGCTTAAATCTTTAAAACTACGCAACGGATTTTTATGCGGTTTTTTTTAATAGATAGAGTGATTCAAGAGGAAGGTTTATATGTATAATAAAACCGTGCGAAGCCGGGGCGGGTCGCTAGTAATTTATAAAGCAATAGTAGTAGTGTTATTTAAGCCAGTCTTCGGTTGATAAAACTAAAATGACTCACTATCATCAAGGTCCGCGTTCGGGTCAGTCTGTTCGTTTTCGCTAGCGGTGTCGTCCGCGACTTCGTTCAAGTGCGTGTGTATGGCGTTTTGAGTCTCCGGCGGTCTGGAATAATAATAAGACTGTGATGGCAATGAACTTCAGTAAAATGGTAGCTCAATTGTTTCAATTGTAAATACTAGTTGTAATTTTTTCGAATCCTTGATTGTAATTTTCGTTGTTAATTAAGACTAAAATTTAAAAAAAAGTTGAGAACGCTGTTTTTTTTTTAAATAAACAATTTATTACTAAATTACAATATGTATACATAAAACAGGCTCAATTAAATTAGACTTAGAAAACAAATAAAATAAAAAAGCCTTTTCTTCCTTTAATTTAAATTTTAGGTATCAATCAATCCTAAAAATTCATGTCCAATGTAATATAATTTAAAATATGTCAATAGATAATTTTTAAAATTTAATTTTCATGCGCAATTTATTTTGAGACTAACCTATATACTATTTTTATAATTCTTTTAAAATAAATACATTAAGCAATATAAATAATATGAAACACTTACTTCGCCCCCGCACCGGGCCCCTGGTGTAGTTTTGCTGCCGCCGATTTTACAGGTCTTTTGAACTAAAAAAAAACAAAAATAAATATTGTACTATTTTAAAGCATTAGCGAAGATATAGTGTACAGGTCACAGCGACAATGAGCACTTTAGAAGGATCCTATTATGCTAATCGCATCATTAAGACTAGGTTATCGTCACAGAAAAATACTAGCTGTAATTAGTCGTTTTGTTATTGTTTCAGTAAGCCTACACAAATTATTTAAAACAACATTAATAAATAGGCGTTTTTTTTACACTATAATATTATACCTACGTTTTAATTTTGCCTTTTCCTTATTAGTAATCAATTACGTATATTTTTTTGTGACAAATAAATGTAAAGTTAGCACATTATTATATATTTATTTATGTACGGGTATTTATCGCGTTTCTTTACCTATTCAGTCATCCCGTGACCACGGCAGTGTGTAAAAAATGAAACGTCGGGAAAAATAGGTGAATAAACGCGATAAATACCCATACATAAATATACAATGAATTTCATGGTCAAGAGTAATGATAACTTCTTGATTATGTATTCGGTCTCTTTGCTCTATAGGCGGCCAGGCCATAGATCATGTGATTCAAGGACAACAGACTGTTGATGGACGAATGTCATAAAAGAAAATTAATTACTTTGGTTGCAATATGACAGTGAACATCTCTTGAATTTTCCAAATTATTATTCTGAGTTGAATCCAGTTTTATGGAGATGATTATGAAGATGATACTCTTTTCCTTTTATCTGCGACAAATAAATGTAGAAGGAATTAGATTACAGTGGTAACGTACCCATTGCGGCGGTATTGGCGTGGGTCCAAGAGGCAGCTCCGTATCCTCGGCATCCTCCGTAGAGTGTTTGAGACCAAACAGAGCCATGCGAGAGTAGACAGACCTGAAACACATTCATAAATAAATATATAATACTAGCGACCCGCCCCGGCGTCGCACGGTTTTATTATAAGTATATAAACCTTCCTCTTGAATCACTTTATCTATTAAAAAAACCGCATCAAAATCCGTTGCGGAGTTTTAAAGATTTAAGCATTCAAAGGGACATAAAGACATAGGGACAGAAAAAGCGACTTTGTTTTATACTATGTAGTGATTATAAACCCTAGTCACCGGCTGCTTGAGCCTAGCTTCGCGGCCGGTGATCCACCGTTTTGATATATATTTTACTGTAGAATAGTTTTATAATATTTTTGTATTTCTATTTTAAAATTCTATTTTTTAACGAGAACGAAAATAAATGAAGTTAAATAATAATAAATATTATATATAAATAATAAATATTATAAAAATTTACCTGGTTCATTTACACACCATCTCTCTAGCCCCAAACTAAGCAGTGCTTATGTTATTGTACTAACGTGTAATGTATCAATTTATTTATTTTAGTATTTAAGTTTGTTTTATTTAATAAATAAATATCTTATTTAATTAAATGCATTATTGAGAAGCTCAGTTCCACACTGAAAATGCACCAATCACACACAATCAATCTACTGATCGTTAGTTAGTCCTAAACTCACCTAAGCAGTTTTTTCCTTTCCTGTACCCCGATTATCTTGGGCGCCGGACAAACACACATGTGTACGTAGGCGTCCCATTGATGCACTGAAACATACAAGCAAACATACTTCTGTTAAACAGTTTTAGTAGTACGGACCCTGTCACCTAAAAAGGTTCCAGTACTGACTGACTGATTTTATATATAATAAAAATATTTTTCTATGTAATGTATTGTATTAAGTATGTATATCAGTCATCTAGTACACATTACACAAGCTCTGCTTAGCTTGGGGTTAGATGATGCTTTGTATATTATAATGTATTAGCGACCCGCCCCGGCTTCGCACGGTTTCATTACACGTTAAACCTTACTCTTGAATCACTCTATCTATGAAAAAAACCGCCTCAAAATCCGTTGCGTAGTTTTAAAGATTTAAGCAGTCAAAGGGAAATAGGGACAGAGAAAGCGACTTTGTTTTATACTATGTAGTGATAAGCCCGTGTGAAGCCAAGGCGGGTGGCTAGTTTACAATATTAAGGATATAACCATCCTTATTCTAAACTCACTACCTAGTGTAAATGAGTCTTTACTACTCACCCACTGGTTTAGTCCCATTCGTCAAGTTGTATATCCGAGTCGCGGTGTCAGAGTTCTGGTAAGGCAGTAGATACCGCTCCAACTTGAGCCGGGACGAGTTGATCCAGGAGATCGTTTAAATGAGTCTTTACTACTCACCCACTGGTTTAGTCCCATTCGTCAAGTTGTATATCCGTGTCGCGGTGTCAGAGTTCTGGTAAGGCAGTAGATACCGCTCCAACTTGAGCCGGGACGAGTTGATCCAGGAGATCGTTTAAATGAGTCTTTACTACTCACCCACTGGTTTAGTCCCATTCGTCAAGTTGTATATCCGAGTCGCGGTGTCAGAGTTCTGGTAAGGCAGTAGATACCGCTCCAACTTGAGCCGGGACGAGTTGATCCATGCGATCGTTTAAATGAGTCTTTACTACTCACCCACTGGTTTAGTCCCATTCGTCAAGTTGTATATCCGTGTCGCGGTGTCAGAGTTCTGGTAAGGCAGTAGATACCGCTCCAACTTGAGCCGGGACGAGTTGATCCAGGAGATCGTTTAAATGAGTCTTTACTACTCACCCACTGGTTTAGTCCCATTCGTCAAGTTGTATATCCGAGTCGCGGTGTCAGAGTTCTGGTAAGGCAGTAGATACCGCTCCAACTTGAGCCGGGACGAGTTGATCCAGGAGATCGTTTCGGGGTCCTCGTTTAAAGGTATCATCTCGATCTGCGAATTAATAATAATAATATTTTTTTAACTAGAATGAAAATAAACAAAGTTTATTAATAATAATCATGCTGGACACATCACCCTCTAGCCCCAACGTTACTCTAAGCTTGTGTTATGGGTTCTACATAAAATTTCATACAAAGATAGATTTTTTATACATAGAAAAACACCCAGACCAACGGAACAAATTTGTGCAGATTGTACACTAATTTGTATCGAACCCGCAACCTCCTTAGTCGCAGTCGGACTTCAGCCCGTCGCGGTTATTTACATCGCATAGTAACTGATAATGGAATAAAAATCCTGTATTTTATTCCAAGTCGAAAGCTCTGCCATTGTAAAATTTAATCTTAATCTGTTCAGTGATTTTGGCATGAAGAATAACAAACATCCGTATTTATAATGTTACTAGCGACCCGCCCCAGCTCGCACGGTTTTACTATTCATATAAACCTCCCTCTTGAATCACTCTATCTATTAAAAAAAACCGCATCAAAATCCGTTGCGTAGTTTAAAAGATTTAAGCGTTCAAAGGGACATAATGACATAGGGACAGAGAAAGCGACTTTATATTATACTATGTAGTGATTAAGTATATTTTTATATTAAGTTAAATTTATTTTTTTGTGTATCTGTTTATTTTTTTACGAGAAAAAAATAAATAAAGTGTCATAATAATAATAATAATTTTGGACAATCCACACAGCCCCAAAGATACTCAAAGCTTGTGTTATTGGTACTTGATAACATTTAATACATAGAAAAAGAACCAGACCAACGGAACAAATTTGTGCAGATTTTACACTAATTTGTTCCGAGGGAATCGAAACCTAAACTTCCTTAGTCGCAGTCGGACCGACAAAAATTTTCGGTTATTTACTTCGAATGGGAACTGAAATATGGAATAAAAATCCGGTGTTTTATTCCAAGTCGAAAGCTCTCCTATTGTAAAATTTAATCGTAATCTGTTGAGTGATTTTGGCATAAAGAAGTAACATCCAAACAAACATCCGTTATTTACAATGTTATACATGTTATTTCTTACCTTGAAATGGACAATGGAAGCTGATTTGAAACACTCCAATATCCTGATAAATCTTTCTACAGCAAATCTGTTGACAAAAAAACGTATAATCAGTAAATCAATATCTTTATTTCTTTAGGCTTACAAAATAAGCACTTAGACAAGTCAAATTTAAACCTATAGGTACATAATTATCAAAATAATATAAGAAATAAAGTGATAATTGATTTCCCCTTCGCTTCACTGTTCTGTTGTTGTATTAAATAACTGAGACATTGTTGCTTTACAATTATTATTCTTCAACCGACTTTGGAACTGATCTATGGGATGATATTTAGCCTATGTTTTATTCCAGCGCTAGAACTACGTCTATTTAAAATTTCAGCCCGATCCATTCAGTAGTTTTAGCTTGAAATAGAAATAAACATCCATACAAACTTATTCCAGATCTACGTTGAAACAAAATTTTAGCCCGATCCATTCGGTAGTTTTTACACAGAGTAACAAACATCCAAACAAACAAACATTAGTAAGGATAAACAACTTACTCTTTCTCCATAGGTTTGTCGAACTCGTTACACGTGCATACAGTTGTTATGATTTGTCGTGCTATCTCGTTCTGCGTCGAGTACCGCATTAGTTGATTGTGGATTATAGCTGCACCTGTGGACAAAAATTAATATAAATAAATATAATGCTGGACAATGCACACAGCATCATCTAGCCCCAAAGCTAAGCAGAGCTTGTGTTATGGGTACTGGATCACTATCACTACATAGTATAAAACAAAGTCGCTTTTTCTGTCCCTATTTCCCTTTGACTGCCTAAATCTTTAAAACTACGCAACGGATTTTGATGCGTTTTTTTTAATAGATAGTGATTCAAGAGGAAGGTTTATACGTATAATAAAACCGTGCGAAGCCGGGGCGGGTCGCTAGTAAATAAATATAATGCTGGACAATGCATCATCTAGCCCCAAGCTAAGCAGAGCTTGTGTTATGGGTGCTGGATTTATTATCTTTTGTACACATGTTTTTGTCAAATAGATATCTTTATACATATAATTATCTTTACAAAACCACTGAGAAGAGCCTTGGTGGTTGCGGCAATAGAAATTACCATTGCAGCCAGCCTGATACAATACAATACAAAAATGCTTTATTGTACAAAAAAAAATAACATAACAAAAATAACTTAAAAAAGACAAGTACAGTGGTCCGCCTTATCGTTTAGAAGCGATATCTTCCAGGCCACCTTTGGATGGAAAGAATTACCTTCGTCTGAGAACTGTATCCGTTTCAACCGCGGCAGATCCCAGTCCTCTGGTGATAAAGGCGTGTCGCCGCTCAGTTGTAACGCTCGCATTATATGCGCGGCGTTCGGTACTGTACTGCCACCTGGTAAAAATAATTAATACATATCAAAACAAACAAATAAATATGTATTTTGTATACTTTGTTATCTCATTTTCAAGTTATTATGGATTATTATTATGCAAACAGGAGCGTACGTGGCGCCACCACTTATTTTATCATATAATTTCATTAAACAAAGGAATAAACTTAACGTGTGGATTTTGGAAATTCCTTTGTTTAACGTAATATATAATAAGTGGTGGCACCACTTTAGCTCCTGTTGCGCAGCAAAATTTTTCAAAAGTGGTCATGTGTCATCGCATTATTGGATTTTAGTAGCGCATTCGATATTGTTGATAACGCGATATTGTTGGTAAATATTTTTGAGAGGTCTCACTGCTCAGTTTGTTCGCTGATTAAATAAAAAAATCAGCTCTGTGCTTAATTAATCTAACAATTCTGTTTTATAATTTCTATCTAATTATTATATACCTATTCCATTATTAGTGTAAGTTCCTTTTCCTTCTTTTACTGTCTGAACTTGACAGTACAGCAAAAATGAGTTCCTGGGGTAGGTCAAGGCACTCCCCTTGGACCCATTATATTCATCTTATACGTACCATGTGCGAAACGGGTAGGTCAAGGCACTACCCCTGGCACCATTATATTCTTCTAATACGTACCATGTGCGAGCGCCCACAGTAGATCCCTGAGCAGGTTGGCCACGGCGTTAGTGGCGCGCACGCTGCTCAGGCACAACTGACAGTGACAGCCGGTGAAGACGCGGTACGCCCACGGTCCGCATACACGGGTCGCCGACCTTACGAAGAAAAAACTAGTTAAATCTGGAATCTGGATAATAAAAGTAACCTTTGAGCTCTACATCCGGACCTTAGTCAAGAGTGGCGCCAACTGGTGAGCAAGAAAACGGTAGCCCCCATACCTAATGGGGTATATATAACAGATATTAAGTATGTATATTATTTGTAAGAATGATTGTAACACCCACTGGTAGTGCAAATAAATAAATAATGAACTCTACTTACGCATCCGTCCCTATGAGTGTGTATATGAGCGCGCTAACTTCACACCACGAGTGAAAGACACCGAGTATCCAATCCTCAGTCGGCTCGAAGGTCGCTAAGCTGCCGCGTTCGCCGCCTGCAACGAATATAACATTAAAACTAGTATACAATAGCAAACAGTCTACAGGTAGCTCAACTGATCTATATCAATACCAGTCTGTGCGTCCCCAAGACACTGGCTGCATTACCACGCTGTATGATAATGCTGATGCGCTGGGACAGAGACTCACAAGCTCTCGGTTAGTTATACATATTATAACCTTTTTTTAATGTCTCTAGTAGTTTTATTTTGTCTTCTTAGGAAAAGATACGTAACAGATTTAGTGACCACCAAGAGCAACGTCATATCTCTTTCTGAAATAGACAAAATTACCTATTACAAAAAATCAAACTGAACGTTTGATCATTGAAAATTCCTTTGTTTAGCAAGAGGCACATGAACCCAAATTAGAATTCTAGTTACGAAGAAACAATCCAAGCTCATTTATTGAAACAATAACAAAACGATTTATACAGAAAGTATTTACAATTGTAACCCTAAAAATCTAAGCCGTCACCAATAGGCCGAGTACCCAGAATGCTGGCAGCATTGCCACGTTGAATGTCAATGCTAATTCATTGACAGAAATATAAGCCAGCATTCTGATCTCCTGTGGACTCTATGAGAAGTTTGGTGAGATCTTTATATGTTGAGTGTGCCCCAGGACCCCAAGGACCAAGGGTTTCCCAAACGGCTCAAATAGGTAACCTCGGTCAAGATTAGCGTATTTTCGCCGTTTCAAGGACTCCGCTGATTGAACTATCAACTTAAAATAAAGCTAACTCACCACAGACGTAATGCAGTAGCGTAGCTTCCTCCTCAGGAGTGACCGGTGGCTCGTCAAACGGGTATATGTCGTCGTTTTCCAACCTGCGATAAGTTTCATGTTAGTTTCAGCATTGGGTGGGATAAATAATTGTTTGATCTGCAAATATTTGTGTCAGGGTTCTATGTATTCTATGTAAAATATTTATCTATGTATTGTATTAAGTATATCAGTCATCTAGTACCCATAACACAAGCTCTGCTTAGCTTGGGGCTAGATGATGCTGTGGGGATTGTCCAGCGGTATTTATTTATCGACAGGTCCCCTTCAGCCACTTTGGTAACTGATTTGTCGCTATAGCGGTCAATAGGGGAGGCCTATGTCCAGCAGTGGACTGATATAGGCTGATGATTATGATGTACTTATTGAGGACCTCGGTGGCCGAACGACCGCTTGTCAAGCAGGAGGTTGCGGGTTCTAATACCACCTATCGACAAATCTTTGTTGCAGATATTTGTACTGGGTGTTTATTATGTATAATCACTACATAGTATAAAACTAAGTCGCTTTTTCTGTCCTCATGTCCCTATAACATTATGTCCCTTTGACTGCTTAAATCTTTAAAACTACACAAAGGATTTTGATGCGGTTTTTTTTAATAGATAGAGTGATTCAAGAGGAAGGTTTATATGTATAATAAAACCGTACGAAGCCGGGGCGGGTCGCTAGTAAAATATAGAACAAAATCTCTGCTTAGCTTGGGGCTAGATTAGGCGTGCCTTACCTAGCGCGTGCGAATTTGTATCCAAAGTGCCCCTAATGAGCGCCATAGCGCCCTATTTTGTTTGCCGCATCCAGCATCTGCCAGCAGTCTATCGCAGATCGTCAGCCCACCTGGCCGGAGGGCGTCCTACACTACGTTTCCCAAGTCGCGGTCTCCACTCAAGAATACGTTTACCCCAACGGTTGTCGGTTCTAGATACAAACTTGTCCGTACATAAAAGTACGGTGTCTGTTGTACTTACTCATCCGGCTCGTCGTTCATGAGAGCCTCATTCAGAGCGGATATATCCGGCGGGTTTTGTTCTTCTTCCTCTGTGGCTAGAAGCTGAAACAAACATAGGTGATTTTAGCATGTGCGACAGAGATGGATGGATTCTGTTAGTTACGGCTAAATAGCAAACATAGGTGTTGGTAGCATGTGCGACAGAGATGAATGGATTATTTTTGTACGTTTAACAAAATGAGTTCACCTAATTTTAGATTCTGTTTGTTACATGTAACAAAATGAGGACACATAGCAAACATATCATGGATAGATTATGTTAAATTCTATACAAATAAATTCTATACAATACATTTTTAAATCATTATCATTACAGTAACTTCATTTTCTTTTTTTTTTATAAATTATGTTTTCATATTACCTGAACAATATCGTCGTGTCGGATCCGGAACTGAATCGAGTTGGGCACGTTGGTTATTAGCGGCAGTAGGAACTGACCCAGGTGCGGCGGCTCAGCCTGCGAACATAGATCTTATTACAAACACGATATGGACGACATTGCGGTGTGTATTGTCGTGGCCATTGCTGTATGCAATAGTCCATGATGTAATTTTTTCAGATTTTAGTCAGTTTTATTCCCGAGTGTGGTATACGAATTTTCAAAAATCTTTCAAAGCAGTTATCTTTCTTTTCGAATATAAAGGAATATTTACTTTGAGTGAAATTTTCTATCTACAGTATTAAGAGTACTTTTCCTTCAGGTGGAAAATTCCACCGTGTATATGAACTTTCTGACGTGTCCTTTAAGGTCTAAAGGAAATAAAGCATTATGAGTTTGAGTTCTTTTTTATATGTTAGCATTAAAGTATGCTAACATATAAAAAGAACTCAAACTCATAATGCTTTATTTTTTCTGGGTGAACTAAACTCTGTTGCTGGTGCCATAATGTGTTATATCCACGTTATACCCGTACTAATATTATAAACGTGGAAGTTTTATTTAAAATATGAAATGACCCTATCTAAACCCGTGCGTTCTCGTCAGCGCGATTCAGAGCTCTTATGGGCTCTTTTTACTAGCGACATCTCGCTTAGAAATAAAGGTACTACAGTGCTTGTACTAGACTGAACATATAGCGCCATCTAGGGCTACTAGATTAAACAACTATTGAACGGATCGGGCTGAAATTATCGATAGAAGCATTCATCTATTCGTCCTTACAAACTTTCACGTTTATAATATTAGTAGGGCCTGTGTGAAGTCGGGGCGTGTCTAGTATTGTATATAAACTTACTGCGATGGCTCTGAAGTCGTCTAAGCCAGCATCCGACTTGGAGGTGGTGCCTGACGTACTGGAGTTAGATCCGGAGCCAGCTGCAATTATATTATGATAGTTGATTATTGGTTATTTTTAATGTATCTGCAGCTGAAAACAGGGCGATATGGCGCCCATTAGGGAAGGTGTCCAACAGTGGACTAATATAGGCTGATGATGATTATATTACAGTTACGACCACGTTACGACACCGTCAATTTTGGATGCCTGGTAGAGATCTCTGGTAGCGAATAACGATAAGGCCGTATGTTGTAGTAGTGTGTTATACATTCGTTATAATTATTTATATTTTGCCATATAGATTTTTAAGATGTATCCCTTTAGAAGATTTTTGATCCTTATTTGTGTGAAGTTTTTGTGAAAAATTACCATTTTCTTGCTGACTGTACATTTTTTTACAAAAACTGCGTGTATTCACTGATTTTGAGATATTCTGATATATAAAAGTGATGGACGATCTCCTCGAAGCGTTTTTCTATAATAGTTAAGGCTCTGAGGTCGTCATTGTTTACAAAAAAAATACCTATGATTCTAAATCAGAGTGTATACCAAACAGCAGCATACAAAAGGGTAAAACAAACGTACACCCCGTAGCAGTATTATCGTCCAGCTCAGTCCACTGGTCGTCCGAGTCGGAGTCTGCGCCGACGTCGCTCGCATCGGATAAGACCTCGACTCGGCGCACGCGCATCGAGGCCGCGCGACGCGCCGCCACGCTGCGTCGCCGCGACACCTGTGGAACACAACCATTTACTTGTAAATCTTCATTATAGAAAGAAACAATCGAAATATTTTTGTTTACCTTTCGAACTACTACAAAATAAATCTAATCTATTTAATGCTAAGCTCTAGTCCTGAATGACCTTTGAAAAAGATCGTTGAAATCTAGTTACATTTTAACAACTTGCTAAGCAATAGGCCTCTTCCCTCCGTCCCCTTATCAATAGGGCTCTTACCTCCTTCCCCTTATCAATAGGCCTCTCACCTCTTTCCTCTTTACAATAGTTATCTTACCTACTTTCCCTTAGAAGTAGGCCTCTTCCCTCCTCTTTATCAATAGGCCTCTTATCTCTTTCCCCTTAGCAATAGGCCTCTCACCTCTTTCCTCTTTACAATAGTTATCTTACCTACTTTCCCTTACGGCCTCTTCCCTCCTCTTTAGCAATAGGCCACTTATCTCCTTCCCCTTAGCAATAGGCCTCTCACCTCTTTCCTCTTTACAATAGTTATCTTACCTACTTTCCCTTACGGCCTCTTCCCTCCTCTTTAGCAATAGGCCTCTTATCTCCTTCCCCTTAGCAATAGGCCTCTTACCTCCTTCCCCTTAGCGATAGGCCTCTTTCCCTCTAAGCAATAGGCCTCTTACCTACTCCCCCTTAGCAATAGGCCTCTTACCTCCTTCCCCTTAGCGATAGGCTTCCGCCGCGGGTGCCTCGCGGTGCGCGCCTGCCGCCTCAGTCCGCCGCGCGCTCGCGACCAATACGAGGACGATGATGATGATGATCCGCTGCTCTCACACTGACGGCTGCTCATCTGTAGATGTGGAAGTGTCAGTTAGTTAGTGGTAAAGTTGTCAATGTGATCAGAACATTGAAGGAATCATGAACCAGTGTTCGGAAAAATAGGAAGTTGTCAACGCGATCAGAACATTGATGACTGGGAATCATGGATCAGTGGTCGGAAAAATCGTAGCTAAAATACACACTGTTCGAAAAATAACAGAGATAATTGGAGACGCCTTAGGCCTAAATACTTAGGCCGAATAAAATTCTTGTAGTAAGGAAGTCTCCACTTTTTTTGACTCTGTTCTTTGTACTTAGTATTTTATGCTCCGGTTTTTCCGACCACTGATCATGACTGATGTTGATCCATGGGTTAGTAAACTGCGCAAGTGAGATTCTTATAGGTTGTTGATTTTATATTTATAATGGTTCTTTAATTGTCCTGGGGTATCAGGGTTTTATAAATGTTTCTCGGAGAGTTTGATCAAAGTGACACTTGACGCAAGAGCTGGTGAGTATCTGGTACAGAGCATCAGTTATGTGAGCAGCCGACTGAGTTTGCGGCGTATCAGTTCAGTACGCCCTTCCATATATTTTAAATTGAGTGTTCACAGTTTGCTAGTTTGCGCTCACTGTACGCAGTTTGCAGCGATACGTGCGCCGACTGTCTCAGTTAGCGGCCGACTCGCAGGTTCCAGTGCTTGCGATACGCACGCAAACTGATCTGAGTTTGTAGCTGTTCGCCACAAATTTGCGGCTCACTCAGTCGGCCGCTCACAGTTTGCCTACTGGGGACACAGCCTAAGACGCTTCACATAAATAAAATAACGCTGGACAATTCAAAAGCATCATCAACATAGAAAACACCCAGAACCTTGGATCAAACATTTGCATATCGTACATTTGTCGCAAAGTCATCTAAACCCGCAGTCGACTACACAGACAGAATTTGGCCCCCCCTGCTATATCAGTTGTGAATAAAAAACCAAGTCAAACTGAGTAAGGGATCTGACATAGAAATTCGGTAGTGGACAGAAGTGCAGCATGTAATACAAAAGAAGATTGGCTTTCATACCTGGCATTCCTCCGAAACTAACACAGAACAACAAGAAACTCTGCTTAGCTTGGGGACAGATGATGCTGTTTCAATTATCCAGCATTTATATGAAACCAACTATGGCCGTGACGTCGTCCGAAATACTAACTTTGGGCAGTCACAAACATATTTTCATACAAATTCTCAACCCCTTTACATTTCACCCTCTTAAGGGTAAAACTTTTACAAACTTTGAATGTCAAATTTATTTATAACTAAACAAAAGCCTAAAAAATAAGTTTCAAACTTCTGGCTACAAAGATGACGAAACTTCTATACAAACTTTCATCCCGTATTTCAACATCTAACAACCCTTTTTCATAATAAAAGTAGCCTATGTTCATTTCATGTACTAGACTATCTGTTCAGTCATGAACATGTAGGTAACTGAAAATAATTTCACAGAAAATAATGAATTTAAAACGTATTCAAAAAAGCAAAAATAAAAGTAAGGCTACCTGGGATGCCATCTCATCATCTCTATCAAATAATTTATACAAAAACGACATTGATCTAATTAATTATGACAATAAAACTTATGACAATCCTGCGAACATTTGTAATATTTTTAATACTTTTTTCAATAATATATCATCCAATAAATCTATAGTACATGACAATAATAGTAATTTATGTAATAATGACAGGTTAGTAAACTCATTTTTTATTTTTCCATCTGACGCAGAAGAAATATTTAAAATCATAATGTCCCTGAATAATAGCAAAACCAGTGGAAGTGATGAAATCACTACCGCTGTGCTAAAAGCATGTGCTAAGTGGATCAGTTGCCCTCTTTCTCATATCATTAATTTGTCTTTTTTGGAAGGTACTTTTCCAGAAAAACTTAAAAAGTCTATTGTTAAGCCTCTTTTCAAAAAGGGAGACAAAACAGACCCAGGCAATTACCGGCCCATTACAATCGTTCCTATTTTATCAAAAATACTTGAAAGGGCTATGGTCAGCAGACTAAGTAACTTTGTTCATAAACACCAAATTCTTAACGAAGCTCAATTCGGCTTTCGAAAGGGAAGTTCCACATCTCTCGCTTGTTTTAATTTAATAAAGTTTGTAACAGAGAGTATCAACGAAGGTAGTAGTCCTGTCTTGTCACTTTTTATGGACCTTAGTAAGGCATTTGATTATGTAAATCATGATATACTCCTGGTAAAGCTAGAACATTATGGTATTCGCGGTAAAGCACTAGAATGGTTGACCAGCTACTTACACAATAGGCAACAATGCACAGAGATAACAAAGGTCACTCAAGACACCAAGGGCAGCTTTGTGAAGCAAGTGTTTAGATCTGATAACATTTTGAACAACAATGGTGTCCCTCAGGGTAGCATATTGGGACCTCTGTTATTTCTGTTGTATATAAACGATTTACCTAAATATATAACACATAAATGCGTTCTTTTTGCCGACGACACAACTCTTATTGTTAAAGTCGAAAGTAGAGATCTGGCTCAGCAATCTTTAAATAGTGCTCTCTCTGACATAGTTAAATGGACCGTTGACAACAATTTAATAATTAATATTAGCAAGACTAAAATAATGCAATTTAATTCTTATAATACAATTCCTATAAAACTAGACCTTAAATATAATATTGAAAAGGTGGGTGAGGTTTCTTCCTTTAAATTCCTTGGAGTGATTCTTGATAAACATTTGAATTGGAAAGACCATGTGAATCATGTGTGCCAACGACTGAGCAGATTTGTATTCGCTCTTAAGAAGGTTCGCCAGACCGTTTCTTTTGATGCCGCTCTAGCTGCTTACCATGGTCATGTCTCTTCAGTCCTTGGGTATGGGTTGTTACTGTGGGGAAACTCAGTGGACGTGGAAAGAATATTTAAAATTCAAAAAAGATGCCTAAGAGTGATAAACAGGTCTTGGTTCCTTGATAGTTGCAAGCCTCTCTTCAAGAACTGTAGGATTCTACCTCTCGCCTGTATGTACATTAGGGAAATTTGTCTTTTTGTAAAATCTCATCCGACCTACTTTCTAAAACGTGGCGATGTAATAACCCGGCAAAAAAGGCCTAAGTTTAACAATTTGCTCTACAAACATCAGTGCCATAAAGATATATATAAAAGAAATGTTTACAACATGTGCATCACTATTTACAATAAGCTACCAGAAGAATTAAAAGAACTGAATGGAAATATATTTAGAAAAAAGTTAAGAGAATGGCTACTTAGAAAATGTTTTTATACTGTAAAAGAATATTTAGAAATTTGAATTATACCTATGTACCATAATATATGACTAATATAATATTAATATGACTCGCATAACATTTGCACGCCTGCTTGCAGGCTGAATACAATTCCTATAATAGTTATAAGATCTGACATAATGTATAATAATTTTGTATTCTTGCAAATAAATGATTTGATTTGATTTGATTTGATTTGAACTGACAGACAACAGGCTTCAAAACCAAACTACTTGCTTTGCTTTGCACGGTTTTATTATATGTAGAATACATCCGACAGAGAACCAAAGTTATCGACATAGCTCAAAGAATTAGCAAGCTGAAGTGGCAATGGGCCGGCCATATCTCGCGAAGAACCGACAACCGTTGGGGTAAACGTGTTCTTGAGTGGAGACCGCGACTCGGTAAACGTAGCGTAGGACGCCCTCCGGCCAGGTGGGATGACGATCTGCGAAAGACTGCTGGCAGATGCTGGATGCGTCAAGCTGAAGACAGGGCGCTATGGCGCTCATTGAGGGAGGCCTATGTCCAGCAGTGGACTAATATAGGATGATGATTATATGTATAAACAATTCTCTTGAATCTCTCTATCTATTAAAAAAACCGCATCAAAATCTTTTGCATACTTTTAAAGATTTAAGCGTACAAAGGGAAATAGGGACAGAGAAAGCAACTTTGTTTTATACTTTGTAGTGGTTAGTAGGGATGACAAAGAGCAGAATTACTGTAAACCACGCAATCTTCACATAAACACTTGATATAGCAACAGTTAATACAAAATATCTTTTGTATAGATAAAACAATAGTAAGATTCAAATAGGAAACATGTTTTTCTTATAAGTTCTAACAAAACATTCTCACAACAAAATGGGAATTGTTATGAATATGATATTCTATTGTATTGTAGAATTCATAGACTCAATGTAATACTTAATTGGTTCATCTTATCATAGCCTGTTTCATTCATATCGTGTTGTTTGTTTTTATGAGTGTTGTAAACAACTACTCATGTAACAACACATGTTTACATTTGTACTCTTGTTTGCTGTCTGAATTATAACATATATATAATAATATAAGCCTTTCATTCAGACATTTTGTAACATAATGTAGGACACCCTCTGGTCAGGTGGAATGATGTAAATAAAATAAAAAATAAATAATTCCGGACCGTCCACACAGCATCATCTAGCCCCAAGCTAAGCAGAGCTTGTGTTATGAGTACTAGATGACTGATATACTTAATACAATATACTACATAGATGGATATCAGTAAATCAATATTTTTATTTCTTTAGGCTTACAAAATAAGCACTAGACATTAGAAAAGTCAAATTTAATACTATAGGTACATAATTCTCAAAATATTATAATGATGATGATCTGCGAAAGACTGTTGGCTGATTCTGGATGCGGCAAGACTTGAAATTTTGTATTTAAATTTCTATTATTATAAGTAGATGTAAATTTATGATTTTGTAATGAGACATTACACACCTCATTTTGGCAGAATACATTGACTCTATAAATAATATTGAACACCTATTATAACATGTATTTCACAATAAATAAATTATTTTATATTCGGTCTGATTCAGATATATTTCTGATACATATAAATGCTTATAATAAAAATATACACAAATATTGATAAAATAATATTGATGAAATGCCACTTGTAAGCTAAAATTAATTAATAAAATAGTTTTGCTTTCCAGATGCCATTTCATAAAACAAACTTCCTGAATAACATTTATACAGTAATATTGAGTTGAAATGTATATTTTATAGGTAAAAAAGATATAATAAGCAATGTTTATAACAATTTAAATCTGCCTTCATAAGCTGGGCTAAAATTTGACAGCCAGTTATTACAACAATGATTTTCAAGTGGTAGCAAAGACAGACAAAGAAAAATTTGAAGAAAATACTCTAGTACAAATTTCCACTTTGCTAGAGGTTTTCCCAAGATCACAGATAGGGTCAATGACACAGTTAGAGTTGTGAAAATAGGTAAATATTAGCAAGATGGGGTCTGCCCAGAAAGAGATAGCACAAGTCAGCCATGTTGGGTACTCACGGCAAGTTTGAGGAGTGTTGGAAAGTCCTGCTGAGTGTCTCCATCGTTGAGGCCTGCGAGGAGGCCGAGCTCGGCGCTAAGGTCCGCCAGCTCGGCCCCGATGCGGTCCGCGCGCTCGGCGTCGCCTAGCTCGTCCTTCAGGATGTCACCGATCTCGTGCGACACGGCAGCCACTGCGGACGCCAGCGCCACATCGTCCGGAACCGCGCCATCAGGCCCTAAGCCCGAGCAAGCCCCGACGAACAGCTCATCCTCCGGAGGAGTACCAGTCCCGTTCCGACCCAGGCATTTCTCCATCGAATACATCATTTGCCAAGGGAATAACACGTCTCCCACGGGATACGGAACATCTAACACAAACTGTGGATTGTTTGCGATCACTCAATAAATGCTAATTCGGAAATAATAAAGCGAGATACCATTTTTTCATCGGCACCGATATAATCCGAACTTTTTGACAATACCAATATGGCGACGGTATTTTTAGGTATTTTGTGACCAGTATCGAGAGAAAAAAAAACAAATTATAACTGGCAATACTCTCGATGCGATGCCATCTAGCGACGACTAGATAAATCAAATAGGAAAGTACCTACCATGCCATCTGCTGGCTAGATCGTGAGATGTGTAGCTGCTTCTTCCTTCATTTCCTGTCATTGTCAGTCAACAAAAGTCAAAACAAAAGTTGCGATGGCCGATGCCTTGTGCGGTTGCGCGAATTTCTCTAAAATATTATTCCCGTACGAATAACTATATTGCAGGTAAAATACCGCAATGCGATGCACGACAAACCATGCACACATATATTTATGCACGTTGAACAGACCCGGGTAATTCAATTATCTTCACCATTCGCCACCGAAGTTGAGCAAACTTTTTTATACCTTTTTATGTAAGTTTTACCAATATTTAGAGCAATAAAAGTGGGTCACACGTTATTTACAGTACGTACCACGTGTAGGAAGTACTTCAGGTATCTAGGAGTAAGATATGGCTGTGCAGAATAAAGTTTTGTACGCGTTTCGCGGATGGATAGCTTTCGTAGCTTTCATGGACCTAGGAACCGCTGGACGATCGTACATTGAAAGAAGATCCTTTCTCAACCAGAATGGTGACAGCGAAAACTTAGAAGGTAAGGAAACAACAGTAAAAAATTATCTACTTACAAAGAAAATTTAATTAAAGATCAACCAGTTTTCACAAATGGCCTTTGTCCAGCAGTGGACTAATGTAGGCTGATGATGATGATTCACAATTGAAAAATCTAGAGCTAGTTCGCTCAACTGATCCATATCAATTCCAGTCAGTAGCGTGCCCAAGACGCTGGCTGTATTGCCCCCTGCAGGAAGCAATGTGATGCACCAGATGCTCACCAGCTGAAGGGTCACATAGCCTCTCTCTTGGACTGGTCATAAAATACATACATGTACAGTAGAGCCTCACTGATCCGGACAGGCAAAAATCATGCCTTTAGCGGATTACCAAGGCAGATTATAGTCTGCAATATGAATTTTCATAGGAAATAAAACTAACTTGTTTAGATAATCATACTTTCATGTCATGTTTCTTTTTATACACAAATGAATTTAAATATGTATCTGTATTAAAAAGTTTGTTAGTGCTGCTTAGTGGCCTTCAATTTTCTATTCAAAAGCGCGTTCTGATGTTTTTTTAAACCCGGCCCCCGTCAACACCCTCGTTTCGTCCTCACATGGTGTCCGGATTACCAGGATCACAGAATTAGCCAGGGTCCAGATTAGCAAGGCTCTACTGTATATGTTATGTGTATGATCCTCGTTATGTTTGAAAGTATCAATAATCATATTTCATAATATAATTAAATCCAAGCCTTCCAGCTTGAAGTAAACTTCAATCTCTAACTATCCTATCTTAATATAGTTAATTTTTCAGGTGATTTCACAATAAACAGGATGCTGGGAATGTATTCAGTGTTAAAAGCGCTGGCTCTTATCCATTGTACACTGTACATACACTACCGACCGTAAGTAACTACTTAACTATGTAACGTCCCAACGGCAATGGGACGGGCCTTTGTGTGAGTTGACACGGAAATGTTTGTTACAAACGTGCTCCAGCTCGGCAGATCGTGCCCGTCTCCTAGCCGTTTCTAAATGGGAGTCAGGACATTGGCTGCAAGCACTTCCTTCTTTTAACACTGGCACTTTATTGGATCCCGCTACTTTCCGTATCGCAACATGTATTCGGTTGGGTGCAAGGTGTTGTGCGCCTCATCAATGCCAGTGCGGTACTGCAGTCGAACAGCTTGGTCATCACGGATTATCGTGTACTAGGGCCGCTGGTCGGATATCTCGTCATGCCAGCCTTAATGACATCATCCGGCGGGCCTTTGTCAGCGCTAACGTACCAGCTATTCTCGAACCGAATGGTCTGTTCCGTGACGATGGCAAGAGGCCCGACGGTATGACACTAGTCCCATGGGAGTTGGGGAGGCCCATTGTGTGGGACGCTACATGCGTCGACACACTTGCACCTTCCCATCTTTCAAGGACATCCACTAGGGCTGGTGCGGCGGCAGATCTGGCCGAGGATCTCAAGAGGCGCAAATATGCAGGTCTCGACAGAACCTACGCATTTGCTCCCCTTGGATTCGAGACCCTAGGTCCGTGGGGTACCGAGGCTCTCCGGGTTTTTAAAAAATTATCTGAGCGTCTGGTCGATGCGACGCGTGACCCGAGAGCTGGTAAATATCTGGCTCAGCGCATCAGCATTGCCATACAGCGTGGTAATGCAGCCAGTGTCTTGGGGACGCTTCCGACTGGTATTGACATGGATCAATTGAGCTACCTTTAGACTGTTTGCAACCGTCTGCAGTTAGCTCAATGGTTTCAATTGTAAATACTAGTTGTAATTTTTCTATTCCTTGCTTGTAATTTTCGTTGTTAATAAAAATATTGATCTTAACTATTAATATATTAATTAATATATTAAAATTAATTCTCAACTGGCTTGCAGCATAACAAGTACACTTTGTTTCTTATAACCAAGTAAAACCAAGCCTATATGTTTTCCCAGGTCACTACACATCACTACAAATATGTATTCAGTAGTTTTGATCACAGCAACCTTTTTAAACAATAGTTATCTATTCTGTAACAATAGAAAAACATAAACATCTATTCATCTAGTACTGCATTCTATTCTCTTCTTTATAGTACATAAAAAAGAATCCCTATTTCCCTTAGTCACGCCATCACGCGTGAACGGCTGAACTGATGATTTCGCTTTTCCTTTTTTTGTTGCGTTTGTCATTGTCTGGAAAAGGTTCTTAGAAAAAAATAAAATTGAGCGGAAAATTCGTAGGTATTTAATTTTCTTAATTAAGTTAGGACAACGTCTGTTGGGTCAGCTAATTATCTTATAAATAACTAGCGACCCGCCCCGGCTTCGCACGGTTTTATTATACGTATAAACCTTCCTCTTGAATCACTCTATCTATTAAAAAAACCGCATCAAAATCCGTTGCGTAGTTTTAAAGATCTATGCAGTCAAAGGGACATAAGGATATGGGGACATAGGGACAGAAAAAGCGACTTTGTTTTATACTATGTAGTGATGTTGGAATATCCTCACAGCATCGTCAAATCCGGTGGTCCTTAACCTTCTTTCTGGGAGTTTCTGGAAGCTTCCGAAATGATCTGCTTAGTACCCGTATCAGTCTGCGGCGACATTCTTATTCCCCCGACTTTTTTCCTGAGTTATTGTCGGGGCTATTTATTTTATACTTACTTAACTTCTGTGATATTGATAATGTGTGTGATTATGTGTTTTGAACTGTGACAAAAAAGTTGCGGCTCCTTCCGCTTTCCATTATTACTTACTAGCAGCGCCTCGCGGTTTCACCCGCGTAATTCCCGTTCTCGTGGGAATTCCGGTATAAAATATAGCCTATGTGTTATTCCAGACTAATCTATCTCTGTGCCAAATTTCATCCATATCCGTTCAGTAGTTTTTGCGTGAAAGAGTTACTAACATCCATCCATCCATACTTACAAAAATTATGTCTGAATATAGAAACTTTTGGCTATGGCGCTCATTAGGGGAGGCCTATGTCCAGCAGTGGACTAATATAGGCTGATGATGATGATGATGATAGAAACTTTTTATTTTATCTATACATACATACATTCGCCTCTATAATATTAGTAGATAAAATGTTTTGGGTACTACATATTGCGGATAGTACGGAAAAAAATTGGTTATTTTTACCCTTGCTGTGGGCCCGTCTGTTTCAGTCACTTTCTATCACTTATTCCTCTTCCGGACCTTATCCCAAGATATGTGGGGTCGGCATGGTTTATTTTCTACAAAATTGTACTATCACTACATAGTATAAAACAAAGTCGCTTTCTCTGTCCCTGTATTAAATCTTTAAAACTACGCAATGGATTTTGATGCGGTTTTTTTTAATAGACAGAGTGATTCAAGAGTAAGGTATATACATACGTATAATAAATAAATAAATCATTTATTTCAGGCAACAATAGTCAAATACAGATGTTAAATACTTAAAACTACGGCCCATATGAAATATATACCTTAAACTAACATACATACTTAATATAAACTTATTAACTAGCATAATAATGATAATAAAACCGTGCGAAGCCGGGGCGGGTTGCTAGTAAAACTATAAGTAATACTGTATCAAAATTACAAGAAACTCTGACAAAACACATAATTTTATGTGGCTCGCTCCGCTCGCCTAATCAGCTTAATTGATGTTTGTTAACTTTGTTATCTCTTCACCCCAAAACTACTAAACGGAGCAAGCTGAAATTTTAAACAGACGTAGATTTATATCAATAACAGTCTGTGCATCCCCAAGAAACAGGCCGCATTGCCATGTATGGCAATGCTGATGCTGTTACAGTGTCATCATCAGCCTATATTAGTCCACTGCTTGACATAGGCCTCCCCTAACTCGCGCCATAGCGCCCTGTCTTCAGTTTGCCGCATCCAGAATCTGCTAGCAGTCTTTCGCAGATCGTCATCCCACCTGGCCGGAGGGCGTCCTACACTAGTTTACCTACACGTTTTGCCAAGTGTTACAGTGTAACTTACTGCAATCTTAAATTTAACGTCTTAGAATGGTATTCCAGTTGGGCACCTAGCCAACATTGTGTAGTGTCTAAACTGGTCGCAGCTGGCTTTAACCTGATTGATTTATTATAAGGATTGATCTTATCGTCTTCGCATCTTGTCATTGGATAATGCTGGACAATCCACACAGCATCATCTAGCCCCAAGCTAAGCAGAGCTTGTGTTATGGGTACTAGATGACTCATATACTTCACACATAATAGATAGCTAATATTATAAACGCGAAAGTTTCTAATGGGCGCTCCACATTCACACGAAAACTTCGCGAGAAACATGCGAGAAACGTGAATGTGGAAGCGATTCGCGTATTCTTCTCAAGTTCTCGCGTTGTTCTCGGGCTTTTCTCCACTTTTTGTCGGTTTTTTGGTGCGAGACAAAGGAGCGCGAGAACGTGAGAACAGGCGAGAACGTGTATTGACTCCACACTAGCATGTTTCTCAGTAGCGCGCAAGCCGCATAACATTAAACTTGTCGCAGCGGTTACTTCTGCGTCCATCGTCATCGAGCGCGAGAACTGTAGTGAGAACTATTTGAGAACTTTGTGAGAGTGTTTACCCAAAGAAGTTCTCGCTACAGTTCTCGCTGAGAATCTCCGGAGATTCTCGCGTGAATGTCTCGTGAGAATGTGGAGCGCCCATAAGTATGGATGGATGGATGTTTGTTACTCTTTCACGCAAAAACTACTCAACGGATATGGATGAATGGCACAGAGATAGATTATAGTCTGGAATAACAAATAGGCTATATTTTATCCCGGAATTCTAACGGGAACGCGGGTGAAACCGCGAGGCGCTGCTAGTACATCATACATGGAAACTGATTTAGGGTATAAAAAGTAGTTATATTATGTTATATTTTAGAACGACGTCTATTAAAGTTTTCGGCCCTATCCGTCAGTGTTTTTGACGTGAAAGACTAACAACCTTCCATACATCCATAAAAACGTTTCCGTTTATATATTAGTAAGGAAATAAAAGCTTTTATGATATTTTTCAGGGTGGTGTCAATGGGATACTGGTCTTTAGTTCTGACTATAATTCTTTACTTCTCGGAGGCTTTCTACTACCACTCTACGGATCTCAACTTCTATGTTGTCTTCCCTTGTATATTGAACAGTAAGTTTTACATAAACCCTTCACAACATGAATTTGCAAGTGAAAGATATTAGTGACCATGTTAGGGCGTACCCCCCAGGCGAAGAAAGGTGTGAATACGGAGATGACGAATAACAGAGAAGAATGGAAGAAGAATTCATGTTGTGCCGACCCCACTTAGCGTGGGATAAGGTCCGGAAGAAGAAGAAGAAGTTTTACATAAATTACTATCATATTGAAACACTAACTAAAAGACTTATTACAGCTAGTATTTACAATTATAACAAACTCATAAATATCTAAGCCGTCACCAGAAGGCAGAGTGCGCAGAATGCTGGCTCTTGAATCACTCTATCTATTAAAAAAACCGCATCAAAATCCGTTGCGTAGTTTTAAAGATTTAAGCATACAAAGGGACATACATGGTTTTATACTATGTAGTGATATTGATAAATATTTTTTAATCAATGTTTTCTCAAAAATATCGTCGTACATTATTTTGTGCAGATTATTTAATAAATAATCTACATTGGCTTAAACAGAGCGCGCGTCATTGCAGTCGATTTATAGGATTACTAGCGACTCGCCCCGGGTTCGCACGTTTTTATTATACGTATAAACCTTCCTCTTGAATCACGCTATCTATTAAAAACCGCAGCAAAATCCGTTGCGTCGTTTTACAGATTTAAGCAAACATAGGGACAGAGAAAGCGACTTTGTTTTATACTATGTAGTGAAAACAACTTCAACTTGTTTTCAGTATTAACATTGATGGGTCTGATCTACCTCCCTTCCAAGCTGAAGTTGTTCGGGCAGATTCCTGGAATGTCCGGGATGGATCGGGAGGTCGACGACGAGAATGCACAGGTACCTATACCATTAAAATTGATACTATTCAGTTAAATTCAATAACATTTAATTGATACAATTAAATTCAATTCATTAACATTAAAGTGATAGGTACTTACAATTAAATTAAATTCAATATTTATTTTTTCTACCATTCGATTTTTACAAATACAATAAAATAATGTAATAATAAATTCATTTTTTGCTACACAGATACTGCGTTCGATGGGTAACTTCCGGAAGCGAAAACAGACGAAGAACAAACATGTGTGATCACGGTGCGTAAACGACGTAGATATACCAGAAATATTTAGATCAATGGTACACGAAATCGCCTTTTTAAAGACACATCTGTTATGAAAAAAATGTTTAAAAATACAACAAATAAAGTTAACTTTTAGGTCAATGGTACACTAAACAGACTTTATAAAGACACATCTGTTATGATTTTTTTTTAAAAATGCAGCAAATAAATATGTAAACTTTTTGATCAATGGTACACCTACACTAAACATACTTTTTAAAGGCATGTTATGAAAAATGTTTAAAAATACAACAAATAAAGTTAACTTTTAGGTCAATGGTACATGAAACACGCTTTTTAAAGCCACATCTGTTATGAAAAAAATGTTTAAAAATACAACAAATAAATATGTTAACTTATTGATCAATGTTACACGAAACACGCCTTTTTAAAGACACATCTGATTTTTTTTAAGCAACATATGAATATTCTATAAAGTATTCAATACTGCACAGAATACTAATAAATAAAACTACACTACAATAACACAATAATTAGGTTACGAAATTCGGACGTCAGAAATACGTTGAAACTATATTATCAGTTCCGACTGGTATTGACATGGATCAATTGAGCTACCTTTAGACTGTTTGCAACCGTCTGCAGTTAGCTCAATGGTTTCAATTGTAAATACTAGTTGTAACTTTTCTATTCCTTGCTTGTAATTTTCGTTGTTAATAAATATATGTTATTATCAGTTTAATTAGTTCACATAAGATCAATCAATCAAAAATCTAGTCAAATTTTCCTTTACTTTAAAAAACGCTTGAAATGGATCAGTTGAGCTACCTCTAGACTAAAGTGTTTGCAACCGTCTGCACTTAGCTCAATTGTATTGACTTGTTTTTGTTTGTTGTGTAAGTATTCCCTGATTTTAATTTTTTGTTCATAAACTTTTAATTATCTTAGGTAAGAAATATCTGACTTTATTTATATATCATTTGTCGAGAGAGCTTTTCTCACAGGCTAGGCTTAAACAGTTGAGTTTTTTTTATCTAAGTAGGTAGGTACGCACTTTGAGTATTTTTTTTGCACTAATGAAATAGGTTCCAATTGTTTAAAAAAATGTCTAGAGGTAGGTTTCTGGAGCCGAGAATGGAAGTAGAAGTTTAAAAAAACGCAATCTCTTAGTAATAAGACATTTGTATTTAAGGGAACTTACCTAATACGTGACCCGTTCAGATGGCGGTCTTCAAAGTACCACGTTTGGTCACAAGGGTACCACGTTTGGTCACACCCCTCCCTTGTGACCAAGCGTGCTTTTTTGAAGATGGAGGTTTTAGGTTTTCATCTCGTAGTCAATATCGTCTACGGAAATATCATTATCAATATTTAGTAAAAAAAACTTATTTAAGCGTTTTTTTAACACTTTGTCTAAGATTTTTTTAATAATTACAATCGTTTATTCAGACACAAGATCTACTTAATCACAAAGAACATTTTCTGATTAATGAGATTTCAAACCATATTAGTGATTTCTACGTGTAAACTAGAGGGGAGAGGTTCCTGGCATATACCTACTAAAGGTAGTCACCGAGGGGGTGAAAGTTATAAAAAAAGGGTCACGTAGTATGGGTATTTTCCCTTACTTACTTACAATGTGTAGAAAACCCTCCACTTATGTAGATAATATTAAGTATTGCTAAACTGTTAAGTCATTGCTAAACTGACAATCTGTGTAGGTTATTTGAAATAAGTATATTTTTATACTTGTGACAATCACGTGACAATGCTCCGACGTAGTGGCCTCATTCAAGTGCCAATAGCTAAATAAAATGGTCCATTACAAATCATGTTTTTAAAAATCTATCAATTTTTTTCACGTACTAATAATAAATAACCGACAAACACGCGTTATACTTACATACAAAATTCCAAATCTTTATCCTTTAAAATATTAGTATAGATTAGGGATAAACAAACATTTGAGAAAGCTATATGCAAGTACATTTGTATAGGGGCTTAGGTGTTCGCACCTACCTTAAAGATAAAAATATTAATTTGGAAAGAAATGCGTGAGAATCTTAAGTTTTATCTCAATTAATTCAGTGTGGTAATAAATGAAATACCTACCTACTGAAATGCAATTGTCCGAGTGAAGTTACGATTTAAAATAGTATAACGTAGTGTGCAAGCAATAATAGAATCTAGTCAATTAGAATTAAAATTAATATCTTATTACCTACATTGAAACTCAGCTTGAGGCCAAATGATGACCAAAACAAATCACGTTTTTTAATAAATATCAAGTTTAACAATTTCTTTAATTTCTTTTTTTAAATAAATTTTTAACTTGCGGTATGAATTTATAACGCTTCTGAGTTAATTCTTTATGCGACCGAGAAAAGGATTTTCATTTCGTTAATTTCAATAGTATTTCGGTGGTTATTAGTTAAAAATGATACACAAAAGATTCGAAATTAGAACTCTGTGTTTCTTTGGGCAATTAAAACCAAGAAATAAAAGCCAGGGCCCGAATTCCACTAATTTCAAAACAAAGGTCTCAGTAGTGCCATTCAATCAAGATGAGTGAAATGACGTTTGTGCATTTGGTATTCTAAGTACTATTTTTTGTGCTTGAAGAGACTTTCATAATTATTAGAATATCAAATTGGTAGTTGTAAAGGTAATCGTCACAGCTATGAATGAACCTTATAAAGTTTGTGCTAGTAGAATACGAAAAAGAGAAATACAGAAATACAGATTTTATTAATTACTCCTAGTAACATGTCAATTTAAAATAGTTATGTAGGTATAATTTGTAATAATAATTTATAAAAATTAAAGTATACAATTTAAATTAAATCAAAATATACAATTTAAATTAAAATATACAATTTAAATTAAAATATACAATTTAAATTAAATTAAAATTCAATTAAATAGGCGGTAATTCCAAGTATTCTTGCACATTATAGAATACTGATTCCGTTAAATATTTCTTTAATCTATATTTAAATATAGGCGTGGAAGATGCGTCACGTATTTTCACTGGCAATCGGTTATAGATTGAAGGTCCCATGACATAAACCGAACGATCAGACTTCTGAAGTCTGTGTTCAGGTGTTACCAGGCGGTGCGAGTAGCTGTTGCTCCGCATCTCGCGGGTCGTGTTCACCCCGCGACGCTGGAACAAGTCCAAATGCAGGTGCGTGAAAAGGGCTACGTGGTATATGAGCTCAGATGGTAGAGTCATAATATTTAACTCTTTGAACAGTTCCCTGCAAGATACGTCACTCGGGACACCCACCATAGCGCGCACAGCTCGCTTCTGCATTACAAATGCTCGCTGGCGGTCGGCGGCTCGTGCCCACAGCTCCACGCCGTAGGTCAGGGTGCTATGTACTGTAGCGTAGTAACACGCCCGAACCACGTCGCGCGAAGCTGTGCTCGCCAGCCTCCGGAGTGCAAAGCAGGCACTACCTAGCCTACCGCACAGCTTGTCTATATGGGTGTCCCACACGAGGGAACTGTCCAGGTGAAACCCTAGCAGTTTCGTAGTTTGTACTTGTTCCAGCCCCGCGCTACCGGCGACGACCTTTAGAGGGGGGCATCTCCCTTTGAGACTGAACCCCATCACACAGGTTTTGTCCCTGTTTAACGCGAGGCCATTCGCACGGAACCACGTCTCTAGTTTTTGTATAACTTCATTCAACCGATCTTCCAACTCGCGATGGGTGGGTGCCGTGACCACCGCCGCTACGTCGTCGGCGTACATATAAATTTCCGCACCGCTAATGCTTCCAGGTAAGTCGTTCAGTAGCAAGCTGAAGAGGGTGTTAGAAAGACACGACCCCTGCGGTACTCCCATCACGTTCTCCAGTTCAGATGACCTCACGCGACCACCGTCACCGACCACCACTTGTGTCCTCGCGGACATAAATGAGGTCAGTAGAGCTAGGGCGGGGCCTCGGATTCCGTGGAACTGGAGTTTGTGTTCGATGAGGGCGTGGTCGGCGGTGTCGAACGCGCGCGAGAGGTCGCAGCTGAGCAGAGCCACGCGCTGGCCCGCCTCGCGCGCGCTCAGCACGCGCCACACCACCTCGCGCACCAGGTCCGTCGTGGCTCGCCCCGGCCTATACGCGTACTGCCGGCTGGACAGAATGTCGCGCTCTGACATGAATGACAGGAGCCTATGGTTAATACCGACCTCGAGAATTTTACTCAACGCAGGGACGATAGATATGGGCCGATATGACGTGGCGTTGGTTTTCATACCTTTGCCTTTGTATAAGGGACTGATCTTAACCCTTTTTAGGCCTGCTGGGTATGTGCCCTGCCGCACGCAACAGTTACATAAAAGGCTTAACATGTACGCTATAGATTTTGCAGCCAGTCCTACAATTTTGGCTGAAATGCCGTACACATCGTAGCTAGATTTAGCTGCTATATGGAATTTTATAATCTTGATAATCTCCGTCGGAGTAAATAGTGCAAGCCGGAGTGATACGTCGCTAGCCACGCAGTCGGCCGTCAGCACTGCGACCGCACGAGGGATGTCCGCCGCCGGGGCGCCGCACCTACTCGCCGCCGTCACAAACTCGGCATTAAGCGCGTTGACGAGCTCTACCTTCGTGCTGTACGCTCGCCCGTCAGAGTCCTTGATGAGGTCGGTAAAATCGGTCTGATCGCGCCTGTTACGTCCCAGCTCCGCATTAACAACCGTCCACATACGTTTGGACTTGTTTGGATCTTCGCGTATTTGGTTTGAGTAGAAAAGGGTTCGTTTTTGCTTAAGCATTGCATTGTACTTAAGTGATAGCTCTTCTACAAAATTTATTAATTGAGCGCTGTCTGGAAAGCTTGATTTTAAATTATGTGCGTCGTACAGAAGGTACTTTAAATTGAGTACATCTGAATCTACCCAGTGTTTGGAATTTGTTGATGCAGGAGATCTCTTTAACGGAAAGCAGATATTAATTTTGCTTGTCATAACCGCTAAAATAGCTTCAGTCAATAGGTTGCAATCGTACTCCGCGCCAGCCACTATTTTTGCCCAGTCGACCGCCTCTAGGGCTGTAACGAAATTAGCTCTGTTTAGTGTGCTAAAGCTTCGCTTCGTGATGAACACCGGGGCGCGCGGTACACTCCGCGCAATAGATATCAGTTGCGCGTCGTGGTCGCTGAGACGCGGGCACACGCCGCTGACTCCGACTATCCGCTCGTATGAGAGGTTTGTGTAAGCGTGGTCTAATACACTGACTTTCTGACACGATACTATTTAAATTATTTTAAATGGTGAAGTGATTTATTTAGTGGAATTCGGGCCCTGTTCTAATATCGAATCTTTTGTTTTTTTGCCATAAAATATAGTTAATAAGAAAGTACCGAGCTATAATTTCGAATCTTTTGTATTTTGGCTCGAAGCTCCATGAAATCCTTTTGAAATCTACCGAAAAAAATCTTGCCATCTATGCATCAAATCGCGGCTGGTGTGGTCGAGGCTTTATTTCGTTGTTATAATATACCGCAGTGTTTCAAAGATCTGTTATAAAAAAATGGACTCAAAAACACTAAATAACATATTAATAGAAAATGCTCAATTCAAGTGCTTTTATAGGATTCCTGTAGGTAGATAGTCTAAGATGTTTTGCAATATTTGCAATTTAGTATTAGCTGTAATTCTGTGCGATGCTACTTAGCGGTACCAAGGTTTGGATCTATGGTTATCCAAGTAACAACAGAAAAGAAATTAACTTTACGTAGGTAAACAATAAATGTTTTTATTCAGTTAAAAAAAATACATAGTCTTATCCGTATTTGAAAACACTTTTAAAGTATTATTATTATATTAGGAAATACTTGTAATAGGTATAGGTATTGGGTACAAGACTGCTGACAGATGCTGGATGCGGCAAGCTGAAGACAGGGCGCTATGGCGCGAGTTAGGGGAGGCCTATGTCCAGCTGTGGACTAGTATAGGCTGATGATGATTAAAAGGCAAACCAAGGTCGATTGTCTCTATCTTTTATAATTTGAAACGTAGTATTTTTACATGGATTATTAAAACCACTGATCCTAACCGTGGTTTTGCTAGGGCATCACATATAATTCTTAATTTCACAGAGCTACATAAATTGTTCATAATGTTATTTTATTGTATTTTGATTAAGTAGCCATTTTTGCACTTATTATATTATGGGAGTCTAATATAAAGTTACTTTTGAGCATTCTATCATAATCCAAAAAAGCTTAACTTTACACAATTCAATAAATACTGTATATGTATATTCCTATTCTTTTGTGTTGAGTGTTTTATACATCTTTATAGATATTGTTTTTGACTTTGTTTTTTTTTAGATTTATTGTGTGTTTAGTGATTTGGAAACCTCAAGTGTCAATATTATTGTTGTTGTTTGTGAAACGTTTCCAGAAATGCTCAAAAGTAATTTTTAAGTAGGACATTAAATTAATATTTTAGTAAACGGACCACAATAACAGTGCCATATCATGTTGTTAATGAAATTTTGACATTTGAAATAAAACCACAGTTATACAAAAATGATTTTTATTTATACCTTCCACCATAAAAATAGTTAATAATTATATTAATTCAATAGTAAAATTATATATGAAATTTGTTTCAATTACTTAGCTTAATTAAGTAAAATTCAGACTTAATTTATAATAAATAAGTTATTGGAATGTTAAAAACCTTTAAAAAATACTGTTAAGTGCAATTTCTGAAGCTATTCTCTAAAATAGATTTTATAATAATAGAAAATAGATTTTCCTTAAAATTGATAGTGTGCTTTAGATTGCAGTCCCAATAATATCTGTAAAATGGTCGAAAATAGAACTACATACTTACGTATTAAATAAACAACAAAACTCCAAGTGAGTTGCAAAAATTATCAGTAAAATAATAAAATATATTTTCTAATCTATTATCTATCTTAGTAAAAAGGCTTGCTAAAATATCAGAATTATCTAGAAGATAAAAAGGCTTGGGACGAGTTTTGCTAACTCTAAAACTAACAATATAACAAGGTAAAGGTTTCTTGTTCGCTTCTTTACTTTACATTAAAATATTGAAGTGAAAAAAATCAAAGTGAGCCTCTTATTTCCTAGTTTCAATTATATATAACATGAATCTTATGTATCCAAGAGTCCTGGGCCCGAATTCCACTAAATAAATCACTTCACCATTTAAATAGTTTCGTGTCAAAATGACAAGTGTTAAACTCTGTTTGGTATTCTACTAGCACAGACTTTTTGAGGTTCATTCATAGCTGTAACGATTACCTTTATAACTACCAATTTGACATTCTAATTATGAAAGTCTCTTCAAGCGCAAAAATAGTAGAATACCAAATGCACAAACATCATTTTTATCATCTTGATTGAATGGCACTATTGAGACCTTTGTTTTGACATTAGTGGAATACGGCCCCTGAAAGATCTAAAGGAAATAAGGCACTTTGAATTTGTTAGGTAGGAATGACTGTGTAGCAAGTTATTAATTTGACAAATAAAGTTTATAATAAAACTTTCATGGTCTCAAACACTAAAGTTATCTAACACGGGATAGGCTGTCGTGATCGAGTTGCGTTCGATAATGAAACCGGTGGTAGTGGTAACGGTCGTAACAAGACGAAAAATGAGGGTAGATCGATATATCTGCCAATAAAACTCACTCGCAGTGACCTCAGTTCTTTCGTGGCGCTTGATACTGTGCCAAATATCGAAAACTCAAAACAAATCATGAGAAATATCCCGTGTTAAATGATTTTAAAGTTAATAATAGTCAGGGATGGGCGCACAGGCGATTTTAACGAAATCTTCGTACCGCACCGTGCCTGTGTTAGTCACGTTGGCTTCACGGAAAATGTTGTCCACCTGCGAAACAAAATGGATACATTTATTAGACAGCCCGATACAGACTAACAAATATAGAGGTATACATTATGATTTACTAGCAGTACCTCGAAGTTTCACCCGCGTAGTTCTCGTTCCCGTGCCGTGGGAATTCCGGGATAAAATGTAGCCTACGTGTTATTCCAGACTATAATCTATCTCTGTGCCAAAGTTCATCCACATGCGTTCAGTAGTTTTTGCGTGAATGAGTAACAAACATCCATCCATACTTACAAACTTTCGCGTTTATACTATTAGTAGGATCCTACATTATGATCTCACGAGTCGTGTTGAGATACCTATGAACCAATATTCTTGGGTTCAAAAAGTACATTTAACAGACAAACTATGAAGACGCGAACTACGTCTTAATTTTCAGCCCGATCGGTTCAGTCTTTTTGAGGTGAAGAGGGTAACAAACATCCATCCAAACTTTGTACTTAGTGTAGTATCGGTAGGTACTTTTATTGGTACCGGTACTAAAGTATCGGTATTTTCTATAAGTATCGGTAAAATTACCGAAATTATGCTCAAAAGTACCGGTACAATTTGTGCAAGCGAGAGAGAAAACTGATTAGAAAAGACGAACGAGACGACGCGAGAACCGCTTAGAATACCGGTACTTTTAGGCAAAGTACCGGTACTTCAAAAGTATCGATACTCGAATTTAACGAAATGAAAGTACCGTTACTACCGTAAAAGTACCGGTATTATTGGTACCGGTATCAAGCCCTGCATGTAAGTGATAGAAATAGCCTAGAAACAACGCCTGCGAAGCCGAACATAAAATATTTGTCCACTGCTCTACATAAAAACACAATAGAATTATATCTGTAATATTATTATTGATTTTAAAGTGAATTGGAATCTGCCTAGTCTTTCGTCATCTATAAAACAGTACCTACAATTCACTTTTACTATGGCGTGACGTGATTAAAGAAAGAAAGAAAAACCGTTTATTTGGCCCTTTTTTATAAACATAAATAATATAAATCACTACATAGTATAAAACAAAGTAGCTTTCTCTGTCCCTCCCTATGTCCCTTATGCTTAAATCTTTAAAACTACGCAACGGATTTTGATGCGTTTTTTTTAACAGATAGATTGGATTCAAGAGGAAGGTTTATACGTGCGAAGCCGGGGCGGGTCGCTACTAACAAATATAACAGATTCAGAAACAAGAAGAAACACAAAAACAAGAAAAGTAAAGCTATTTATGCTATATATATATTTATTAAGGGGTGATGCTGAAAGGTTTGAGTGAAAATGGACGTTATACTGGTAGAAATACAAACCTCTCTCGCAGAGAGACCCTCTCCCCAGTTCTGAAGTAGGTTCCTCAGCTGCCGAGCTGGGATCACGCCTTTCTTATCATTGTCTGCTGCCTTGAATGCGCTCACCACCTGACAAATTGTATTACACATAAATTATTATCAACCTATATTAGTCCACAGCTGGACATAAAAGTGAAGCGAAGGGGAAATCAATTTTCACTTTATTTCTTAGATTATTTTGATAATGACCTATAGTTTAAATTTGACTTGTCCAAGTGCTTATTTTGTAAGCCTAAAGAAAAAAAGATATTGATTTACTGATAGGCCTCCCCTAATGAACGACATAGCGCTATGTCTTCAACTTGCCGCATCCAGCAGTCTTTCACAGATCGTCATCCCACCTGTCCAGAGGGCGTCCTACACTACGTTTGCCGACTCGCGGTCTCCACTCAGGAACACGTTTACCCCAACGGTTGTCGGTTCATCGCGAGGTATGGCCCGCCTACTGCCACTTCAGCTTATTAATTCTCGGTCGGATGCGAATATTATCCTTCAGAGAAACTCCGAGCATAACTCTCTCCATAGTTCGCTGAGCGACTATGAACACATAAATAGAGCGAAGGGCCGCCTGCAACGCAGGTGGTTGCGGGTTCGATTCCCGCCCAAGAATCGCACCCGCAACAGTTTGTCGATCTGCAAATATTTATATTTTTAATATTAATATTTTTTCTGTGGTTCTGGGTGTTTTAAAAATACCTATCTATCTAGTAAAATGTATTTAGTATATCAGTCATCTAGTACCCACAACTCAAGCTCTGCTTAGCTTGGGGCTAGATGATGCTGTGTGGATTGTCCAGCATTATATATTTATTTAATTCTAGTTAGGCTGAGTTTGAGACGATCGGTGCAGATTGTCAGATATCTTTCCGTAAACGCGCAATTTAAAGGAAAAAAAGAACAAGTACCTCAGTTGGCAGGTTTTCAGCTCTGGAGTGAATATGCATCACTTCTAAAAAGTCTGCAAAGGACATCTTGCCTCCTTTTCCTTTTAGGTAGCCTGAAATTATAAAGGAAACTCCGTAACTACATAAGTTATTTCAATGACATTTGTTACGTAGATAGTAAGCGTACGGAGTAGAATAAGACAGGATATTAAAATTTGCAAATTTAAAGCTCTGAGGGGTTTAAATAGGGTGGTGAAGTTTGTATGGAAAATTATTTTTCATTGGTTTGATTCCTTGGTTTGATTGAATTAAACACTTATTTTATCGAAACAAGGAGGCGTGCAATAAATTTTTGAAATTTGGCACATAAATGTCCATGCGCGCGAAGCCGCGGGGGGCAACTAAATGGGTAAATAGATAAACTATACCTGCTAACTCCTGTATGGTAGGGCTCATTCCTAGAGATCTCATTACAACGGTCAGTTCATCTAAAGACGAGATCTGACCGGAGCGCGCAAACAGGTAGAAGCATTCCCTGAACTCTGTAACAATATACAAGTAAGATTCTAGTTATTTATTTTATTTAATTCCTGAGTTTAGATTTATTTTATTTCTTTCACAAAATACACAGCTTTTAGAGACTAGTTAACTAATCTTATAGTTTAACCAACAGCAAATAAAGGATTAACATTTTATGAGTTTACTTAGTAGATCAAAATAGATAGATAGACTTTTTATCTGAAACACACAAACAGCACAGGAAAATCAAATGGAAAGTTGGTATAGTATAAAAGAAAACAGGTAGGTTCTAATCTAACACAATAATAAAAAATAAACTAAAAAACACACACCCGTGGTGAATCAAAAAGGGAAAAATAGTGGCAATGATTTTTAAATGCACAAATTTCCATAAAAGTTACCTTAAATCTTTGTGCAAAATGAACTCAATAAGGAAGTTTCCAATTTTTCAAAAATAAAAACTACTTACATGAATTGAAGGGCATAAAAATTACAATATATATGGTGAAAGAATTATTTAAAAAACTTGAAAAATGACAAAGTTATTCCAATTTTACTGAACCCCAAACGTATTTTAAAATAAGTGCGAGGCATTTCGCCTGTGACGTCACAATTCCCGGCGAGTCAACGGTACAGTAGGGGCGGAAAGCGTTTTTCGGCTGTTTCGTCGTTTGTCGCTCACAGTAAGTAAGTAGGTACATGGAACGCGGTGTGTGGTGTTAGTGTCTATATAAAGTATTAAGTAACCTTATTAATATCTTAATATCTTACCATTAGAATAAATGGGAAAGTCTGTGTGAATGTTTGTTATCGATAATCTCCGTAACTACTTAAGTTATTTAGATGAAATTTGGTATGTAAATCGATTGGGACTTAAAATAACATATAGGATAGTAAAATTTAGAAAAAATAATCTCTGAAGGGGTTAAATGGGGTGGTAAAGTTTGTATGGAAAATAATTATTCCTTGGTTCGATTCTCTCAAAACTCGGTACAACTTATCTCTGGAATGAATAACTTAACACGTATTTTTTATTTTTACTCAATAACAATAAATAGGGGGTGTGCAATAACTTTCTGGAATTTGTATGACAAAAATCTCTGGTTCGTGGGCGAAGCCGCGGGGCGCATCTAGTGTTTATTTTATTTGAAAGAGATTTCTTTCTTTTAATAACTTTGCACCAATCTTATTTTTTAGGCACCATAAAATAATGTTTATCGGGTGCACTAATAGTTGTAGGTACTTGTGCACTTGGGCACGACACAATATTATATACTGTAGTGTAGCATCAACTTGCACGGTTTCCATAATGATTCTATGCGACGTCACTAGAAAGTCCTATATATGAAGATGACGTAGAATTTAAAGACTGTTCTGTGAGAACAGCTATTATATTTCCATACCTACTGCAATACTGAATTTATATTTCTATTAGTCCACTATTTTTTTTGTCACTTGTTCGTTTCCAAAGACTTAATCTATACTTAATCCATTCCAAACATTGAATGAATAATCGTCGGACATGTTCGGCCTTTTATATCTCCAATAGGTACCTCGTAACATTACAAAACTTAGTTGAAAATCGACAAATTTCTAGAGAAATAACTCTGTCCCTTTCATTCAAACGCCAGCCACACCGTCAGCTGTCCTTGTCTTATGTTTCCACGATTTTCCGAAAGGTAAATCTGTCTCTGTCATTCCCATTGTCTCTTTCTTTCTTTTCGATTCGATCGAGAACCTTGATATGATATACTTCAAAGTCATGAACATTAATAAGCAGTGATCGGAATTACAAGAGCATATTTTCCTAAAGTTACATATTTACATCAAAATCATAATGTTGGGATTTTAGAGTGATGAGTGACTAGTGAAGAGGATTTATTGATATCATTATACAGACTTAGAGATTGTTTTATAGGCTTCCAGAAGTTTCTACTATGTTCTCGAATGATCTTCGTCACATATAAACCAACTCAACACTCGCTCACACTCGGTAAGGTACTCACACATGCACACAACACACACACAACTCAAAATACTAACATGCACAAAACACAAACACACATATACTTATACACACACGCCACAAACACACAGGCGCACACTTATCTAAACAATCAAATGCTAACAAACTTTTGCAAACAATATTAAATGTTTTAATTTAATCTTTCAAATACGCATCTTCCAATATTATTGTAACTATATATTACGGAAGAGCGGAACCCTCTAACACACATAGTTATCTCTTTATTTAAATAGGGTTCCAAACCCAAGCTATGTTAAATAGTATACGTTTACTGTAATAGATAATTTGTATTTGATCTCGTATATTCCAGAACTTTCCAGAGCTTTCTGCACATTCCCGAAAGCTCTAGAATGTTCGACTGTACACAAAATAAACCTTATTTACACAAAGAAAGGTAGGTACATATATTGTTTTCTATCAACTATAAGATAATCTATACATGGATCAATTGAGCTACCTTTAGACTGTTTGCAACCGTCTGCGGTTAGCTCAATGGTTTCAATTGTAAATACTAGTTGTAATTTTTCTATTCATTTGCTTGTAATTTTCGTTGTTAATAAAGATAATCTATTAGATAGTTGCGATAAACGTGTTCTTGGGTGGAGATCGCGACTGGGCAAACGTAGTGTAGGACACCCTCCGGCCAGGTAGGATAACGATCTATGGCCAGTATATAAAGATAACCTATGGCCTATTTATGTTGGAGACAAGTACCAACACTATTCTATGATGTTAACTGAAAACGACGAACGATTTTGAACTCTAAAACCTGATAATCAGACCTTCAGAAAAATACTAGCAATCTTAAAACTATGTAGATGTTGTCCTGCACAGATTCTATAACGATAATATCCATTCGGTCTTGATTTAGCCAAAAGCAACAACCGTCTGAGGTGACCGCGCATCGATTACTACTCGACTCGAGCGTCTCGCGGAAGTTGTGACGTCATGACGTTGTTGAGCGGCCGCGCGCCGAGAACTTTTAAACCGGACGGGAAAAGTATCATAACTTCGTCATTTATGAAGATAATTGAAAAAAAAATTCACTGGGTTTTATTGCAAGTATAGTATTATTTTTCTACATTTAAATAAAAAATTTGGAAACTTCCTTATTCAATTTCAATTTTAAAAGTTCTTTATTAATAAAAAGTGCTTACAGTATATTTCTAGTGTGAATAAAATCCTAGAAATTATACAATCTTAAAATGTGCAACGTTTTTTAAGCCATAGCTTCTTGAAAACTTTTAAATAATTACATAGGTAATTTAATGGTGTTATAAATTTCATATTATTATGTAGTAGGCCGTTATGCATTTTACATTAGAGTTATGTAATCTTTGTAACTAGCTTACATTTAACAACAGAAATATGTATATTCAAGGGACAATAATCAGCAAGGTGAATTAAGATTAAGTTATGTGCATTCTTGTTACAACAAAATAAGTCGAAGGTAGGATATAATGAGTTAGCGAGCAACATGAACTAAGAGAACTGCGGTTATCGTAAAATGTTCGGTAGCTCGCACAAGCACACCCGTCCGCTACCAGCGTAGCGCACGCGAGGCTCGCCCTAGAGTCAATGGAAAGACGAGCGCAGTTCGCGCGCACGGGAGCGACCAGCAGTTTGCGCGTCTGAAAGAGCGACTTTAACATAGACTAGTTAGTTGGACTTTGAACTGCACCTATTCACTGAGGAGCCAATAGTGATGGGGTAATTTATACCGGCAGTACTTGTCTTTGTAAGACAAGTCTTTTTTACGTAATTTACAGATGTTAGAAATTAGTTTATTCTTAGTATTATTAGGGTTAGTAAATAAATAAAATTTCTTAGAGAGTTTATAAATGTAGTTCTCTAAAGTAGGGAATTTAATTAAGGAATGGAATTCGAGTAGATTAGTTCGAAATGGAGTATTAAATGCATATTTTATAGCTTTATTTTGTATGACTTGGAGACTTTTAATATTAGTTTTACAGGTACTGTTCCACACAGGACAAGCGTAAGTAATACAAGGCCGAACAAGAGTACTATAGATCCTGAGTTTAGTGCTACTGCTGAGACGTGATGATCTGTTCAGGATTGGACTTAAGGCATTAAGGGCAAAATGAACTAAGTTTTAAGAAAAACAGCATGAATTTTTTCAACCAACTTCAAAGGGACATTCTCAATTCGACTATGTACCTATATTATTTTTGAGTTACATCATAGGTACCTATGTCAATGTGTCTTTTTTATAAGTGAACTGATTTTGATTATTCAGTTTTTCATTTGCAAGCTGTTGTTGTGTGCTTCTATATTTATTTGATCTAGTTCTGTCCAGTAGATTTTCAGATTTCCTTTAGTTTTAGTAAAAATATCAAATTATCTATATATATATATATATATAAAAGAAAGTCGTGTTTGTTACAACACTTATAACTCGAGAACGGCTGGACCGATTTTTATGATTTTTGTGTTTTTGGATTTGTCTTCGTCGGGAATAGCATATAATGTATAAAAATATGATATTTGACAAATAAATAAATTTCCCCGCGGGCGACACTGCGGGGCGCAGCTAGTTAGTAATAACAATTGATACATTGTAAGACCAAGATTAAACCTTTTATAGAATGAATTAAATTGTAAGAAATCAGTGTAAGAGATGTTATTGGGGAGTTTATGTCTGTTTGATCTGCTGAGAGGACACCTGTATCATGAGAGTTTGGGTAACAAACAGTGGGTAAGCTCAGACTATCAGGTAGTCTGAGTAGGTAAGGTAGTTATCACAAATGTAGAGTGGATGCAAAATGAATGTAAAATGGAAGAGCGAATATAATAATAGAGTTAAATATCAATTAGCTGATCATTATTCTAGCTTCAGAAACATTAGGTACGTGTAATGATAACGAAAGTTATCGAAAGATCAGATAAAAGTAGCACAAGTGCACTCACCATCGATGTCTTGTTCTTTGAAGTAACGAGCCTGGAAAGGTTTATTTTTGTTATTATTAATTAGGTTTTTAATCAATAATTTATTGTGCACTACTTACCATTGTCAACTACGAAATAATAAAAAAATTCAACAAAAACAAACGTATGTACACGAAACAAACAAATCGAAAGCAAGATGAATGAATGAATGATTTTGGCTGGGTCGAGAGAGACTAGACCGAATGCATGAATGTATTCTAGTGAATGAATAAATGGGAGAAAAGGGCTTTTCTTTAAAGTGCTACCAGGGTTAAATATGAAATTGCACAGTTTTCACATCAATGTTTCAGACAGACTCGGATTTAAGTTACTCAAGCATCGAGAATGTCACTAATTTTAACCATAGAGTTCATGGAAAAGTCACTCAGAAAAATCCATAATTATGCCCGACCAATCAGCTGACAGATGTGTAGTACTATTTTTCCATGGTGTAATTTCAATAAATTGAGTAAATTATTACATAAAACGTTATTCAAACCGTAGATAAGTGCTTTACAAGCGACATACCGTGTACATATATATTCGTCTGTAATGGAAAACATGATTATTCATCTGTAAGTTGTGTATGATTTTCTTATTGGATTTACCAAATATAATTTGAACCTTTACCTTGTAAAATTTGTACTTGCCATTGATAATATACATAAGAAACGTTTCCTTGGCCTTCGATGAACTAGAATAACCTCAAGTTAGTAGGAGATTGAGAAGAATTTCGATTTTCTTAAAATTTATACTACCTATTGGACCATGATTTCACTATCATACCTATCTATCTGCTGTTATCTTATGATATGTAATTACCTTTCAATAAACTACATTTACTATCTTCATAGTTCTTTACTACCTTGTATTCAAAAAATTTAGGGCTCTAGCTTCAGACAATATGAATTTACTGTCAACTCGTCACAACTGTTTAGGTTTATAAGCACTTGAATGATTCTCATTTGAAGCAAGATAATGCTGTTTGAATCCTACATTATATTTTAATTTAATTTGTTAATTAAATAATATCTTTCAGCCAAACCTCAGAGAAGCACCTCACTCTCTGATCCACCATGGAAGTACCCATAGCAAGTAAAAACAAATTGACTTGGAACGCCTACGTAACCTAGTGTTGTTAAGCTAAGAGCCTGTCTCATTCACTGTTAATAGAATAATTTATTTATTATTGTTATAAAAAATCATATTCCATTATATTTTACATTGTATTAAATACATAAAGTTTTTGAAACTTGCAAATCATAAGTTACCAAAGAATTGTGGTTTTTAGACTTTTTAGTGAGATATAGTGTATGGTTTAATGTTGTTAAGTTCATGGACACATAGCAAGATAGGTGAGAAGGCAGAGTTGTCTAAAGAGATGGCTGCATCCATGGTGGAGACACCACCTCCGCAGCTAATAACCACCATAGAGTGGAGCATGATGGATAAAAGCAAGTTTTTTCCGCTCTACACATTAAGCAGTTTCACAGGTAATTGTACCTTATCACACCAATGGTGGTGGCACATCTCTATAGCCATGTACAGACTGCTGTAACGTAACATGCAATGTAACATGAAAGGAGCATTTCATAAGTGTGGACGCAGCGCGCGCACGAACATAGCATGTACGTGTTCGCATCTTTTCCGGCATGCGCGCGGCGAACATAGCTCAGTCTGCCGTAGCTGTGTTTTCTTACATGGTTCGCGCGCGTTCCGCAGTACAGACACAAGCCCGTCCTCACTGGTGGCGCTCCGCGCACACAGCGCGCCCCTTTCTGTTCGGCGAAAAAACCGATAAATGGCGGATCGCGGCGCGCACGAGTTGAAATGCTCTGTTCGTGCGCGCTAGGCGTCCACTCTATGGGATTTCTGTTACATTTCATGATACATTGCGACAGTATGGACGGTAAATTCTTACATTGCGTGTTACATTGCATGTTACGTTACAGCAGCCTGTACGCGGCTTAAGTGAAATTGTTACAGTGGAACCTCTGTTGTTTCCTGACTTTTCTAACTATTATAGATCTGATCAGCTGACTATGATTCTATCTCTTTCCCACCCGAAATGCAAGGGAAAGAGACAGAATTATATCAAAGTCTATATGCATTAGAACAGGCAGGAAACAACTGTGTTTCCACTGCAACGATTCCGCTCAGAGTTTGCTACCCCTCTAATATTATATGTTTAAGGGAAAGTTTGGATGTTTGTGTTGTGTATGACTGTGATGAACAAAGAAAATGCACTAAAACTATTGAATCCCGAACGTGACAGATCAGATTTGATTTCTATTCAAAAAAGGCGTATATTACGCCTAAAGTTAGTTTCCACTACATATAACAAATCCATGGACGTGTCTTTAGACGGAGATATAATCGTGACTCGAGCGAGACTGTCTAGTGACAGTTGTCCTTTATACAAGATGAGGTTTGCTTAGGATCACATAAATAAAAAAATTACCGACTTGAGTCGAGTATACCCGATCCAGCGTCACTGTCCCGAGCGTGACGGATCACGCCTAAAGTTAGTTTTCACTACTAATATCATCACTACATAGTATAAAACAAAGTCGCTTTTTCTGTACCTATGTCCCTATATCCATATGGCCCTTTGAATGCTTAAATCTTTAAAAATAAGCAACGGATTTTAATGCTTTTTTTTTTAATAGATAGACTGGTTCAAGAGGAAGGTTTATACGTATAATAAAGCCGTGCGAAGCCGGGTGGGTCGCTAGTAATTAGTAAATATTTGAATGAACATCATTATTATTTCAGTAAGATGCGCGCTATATCCACTCACGCTTGTCAAGACGCAAATGCAGATTCAGCGGAAGAAGGAGGCTTACAGTGGAATGTCGGACGCCATATCCAAGATATACCGATACGAGGGGATATCCGGACTGTACCGGGGTTTCTGGCTGTCTAGTGTAAGTAGATCCGATGTAAGGAGGAGGCTTACAGCGGGATGTCGGACGCCATATCCAAGACATACCGATACGAGGGGATATCCGGACTGTACCGGGGTTTCTGGCTGTCTAGTGTAAGTAGATCCGTTGTAAGGAGGAGGCTTACAATGGGATGTCGGATGCCATATCTATTCTATACTAATGTTAAAAAGAGGAAAGATTTAGATTTCTGTACCTATGTGTGTTACATTTTCAGTTTATTTATTGTTTGCAACCGTCTGCAGTTAGCTCAATGGTTTCAATTGTAAATACTAGTTGTAATTTTTCTATTCCTTTGCTTGTAATTTTCGTTGTTAATAAAGATGTTTATTTATTCATATAACAAAATGTCGGAATCTACTTGCTACAAGATGTCAAATAAAATTAAAATTCACATACTTAACACAAAAAAAAGATTAAAAAAATGAAATAGAGACATGACTAAAGTTTAATTTATGTCATAATTATGTGGTCATAACCTTTAGGGTGACAAATCTAAATCGAGCTGTGCTGTGCTGTAGTACTGCGCCGTGCTATGTTTGGTCAACTCGCTCGTCTAATATTTCAATGAGGATACAAACTAACCATGCTGTGCTGCGCTGTGTGAGGCTACGCTGTTTCTATTGACAAAACATAGCACAGCGCAGTAAAGCGCAGCACAGCTCGATTTAGATTTGTCACCCTTACTGTCTTGGCTAGATCTGTTTGATCTCTGGTGATTTTTTTGTATATATGTCTACGAAAGTAGACTAGTCTAAGAATCTATTATAACATAAAAATAATCTTTTTATTTTCCAAATAAATGAATAAAACGTCACCTTGTTTTAACATTCTTTTTTGTTACAGTTTCAAATAATATCCGGAGTATTTTACATTTCAACCTACGAAGGCGTGCGGCATGAGTTAGGGAAACACGACGTCAGTCCCAAAGTCAAGGTGAGCTCTTTAGTTCCTGTATAATTCTGTTATAATCCTGCATTTCGAACGTTTTGCTGTATTAAAAATGTAACTTAAAATATCCTATGTAAAAAGAAGCTATTGCCGAGGTAGAGAGCCCTCGCTTCTATGTTACAAGTCTTGAACTTAGAGCGAGGGGTTGAAACTAAGACTAAGCAACTAGGTCTAAGCACTACTGTTACTGTTAAAACCTTATGAGATAAACGTTTTATTATCACTACATAGTATAAAATAAAGTCGCTTTCTCTGTCCCTATGTCATTATGTCCCTTTGAACGCTTAAATCTTTAAAACTACGCAACGGATTTTGATGCGGTTTTTTTTAATAGATAGTGATTCAAGAGGAAGGTTTCATCATCAACCTATATTAGTCCACTGCTGGACATAGGCCTCCCCCAATGAGCGCCATAGCGCCCTGTCTTCAGCTTGACGCATCCAGCATCTGCCAGCAGTCTTTCGCAGATCGTCATCCCACCTGGCCGGAGGGCGTCCTACGCTACGTTTACCGAGTCGCGGTCTCCACTCAAGAACACGTTTACCCCAACGGTTGTCGGTTCTTCGCGAGATATGGCCGGCCCATTGCCACTTCAGCTTGCTAATTCTTTGAGCTATGTCGATAACTTTGGTTCTCTGTCGGATGTATTCGTTACGAATTCTATCCTTCAGAGAGACTCCGAGCATAGCTCTTTCCATAGCTCGCTGGGCGACTTTGAACTGGTGGACCAGCCCTACCGTGAGTGTCCACGTCTCAGCTCCGTAGGTCATTACGGGTAGGACGCACTGATTGAAAACTTTCGTTTTCAAACATTGCGGTATGGATGAAGAGAAGACTTGACGTAGTTTCCCAAATGCTGCCCAGCCTAGCTGGATCCTCCTCTTGGCCTCCTTCTCAAAATTGTTTTTACCTAGCTGTACAATCTGCCCAAGGTAAGTATACTCGGAAACAATTTCAAGAAGGTGACCATCTACGACGATCGGTCCCGGAACAATGTGGCCATTGATCATGACTTTGGTTTTATCCAAATTCATGCCAAGACCGATACATCGCGAGGCTGAAGCTAGGCCGTCCAGCATGTGGGTCAGCTCCTCTAGCGACTCCGCCATTACGACTATGTCATCAGCGAATCGCAGGTGTGAGATGTAATCGCCGTTTATGTTAATGCCCTTACCTTTCCAGTCCAGCGTCTTAAACATATCTTCCAATGCGCTCGTGAACAGTTTCGGGGATATGACATCCCCCTGTCTCACTCCTCTGCGCAATTGGATAGGTTTAGACTGCTGGTCCTGTACTTGGACACTCATAGTGGCAGCTTCATAGAGACACCTCAGCACTTCGATGTAACGATAGTCTACTTGGCATCGCTGTAAGGATTCCAGAACAGCCCAGGTTTCGACGGAGTCAAAGGCTTTCTCATAGTCCACAAAAGCGAGACACAGGGGCTGATTATACTCTTCGGACTTCTGTATAATCTGCCTCACTGTGTGTATGTGGTCTATGGTGCCATATCCTCCGCGGAACCCGGCCTGTTCCGGTGGCTGGAACTCGTCAAGTCTCCTGGCGAGACGATTCGTGATCACTCGTGAGAACAGCTTATAGATGTGGCTCAGGAGTGTGATGGGTCTGTAATTTTTAAGGAGAGTTTTATCACCCTTCTTAAAAAAGAGCACCACCAAACTCCCGCTCCACGCCTTAGGAGTTCTCCCACTGTGGAGGACGGTATTGAAGAGGTGTTGTAGCTCCTGTATAACGGAGGCTCCTCCTGCCTTCAGAAGCTCTGAAGTTATACCGTCCTCACCGGGGGCTTTTCCATTTTTAAGCTGCCTCAAAGCTAACACGATTTCGTCTTGACTGATGTCTGGCAGTTCGTCGGTGTAGTGGCGTGTCAGGGTGGCTCTAGAATCAAGGTCATCTCGTCGGGAACGAGGGGCATGTGCAGTGTACAGACGGCCATAAAAATCCTCTATCTCGGCTGAAATCTCCGGTTTCGACAGTACGGTCCTCCCATCGCGCGTTTTAAGCTTCGTTAGGTGGCTCCTGCCAAGCTGCTGAGTGAATACTTTGGACCCTCGGTTTCGCTCTATCGCCTCTTCAATGAGGCGTGTGTTGGAGCTCCGAAGGTCGCGCCGTACCATCTTCGCAATTCGCTTGTTCAGGTCTGACCTCTCTGCCGAAGACACTTGGGTGGTTTCCCGTCTTCTTGTCATCAGATCCAGAGTCTCATCCGAGAGTTTGGACTTCTTGCCAGTTCGCTGTTTTTTGCAGAACTTGATGCCCTCATCCCTCAACGTTTCGACCAGATTGTGTAGGCTCTCGTCAGCGTCATCAGTGGGTTCCAAGGCAACAAATCTGTCTCCGAGTAGCTGCTCGAACTTCTCGGTGCCCGCCATGATTTGGATTGGATTTGGTCGGAGCGTGGACTTCATCAGACGGTGTCTTTCAAGCTTCAAGTTGATATTCAGAGTGCCTCGGAGCATTCGGTGATCAGATCCGGTATTGAACCTGTTGATCACAAGACATCTCTGAATATGTGCTTGCTATCCGTCATGATGAAGTCGATCTCATTTTTAGTCACAGTGTCGGGGCTTTGCCACGTCCACTTCCTTTGAGGCTGTTTCTTAAAGAAGGAGTTCATTAAGAACAGTCCCTCTTTCTCAAGGAAGTTGACAAGCATTTGCCCCCTGTGATTCCTGATTCCATAACCATGCGGGCCTATTCGGGATTCATTGCCAGTCTGGATTCCCACCTTGCCGTTAAAGTCCCCCATAACAACGTTGAAGTGAGCCTTAGTGGTGTTGTGTAAGGCTTTGGATATGTCTTCGTACATATCCTCCACTTCATCATCCGAGTGTGCCGAGGTCGGTGCGTAGACCTGAATTACCTTCATGCTATACCGCTTGGAAAGCCGAAGGATCAGGTACGCTACCCTGGTCGACACACTGGAGATTTCTTGAACGTTGCTAGAGAGGGCCTTATTGACGAGGAAACCTACTCCACCCTGGGATGTTTTATCACCCTCACGAAAGTAGAGAAGATGGCCTGAGTGTAGGGTTACGGTGTCCTCCCCCTCTCTACGGACTTCACATAACCCGAGAACATGCCATTTAATGTTCTCTAACTCCACTTCCAACTGCGCTAGATGATGGTCAAGCCTCAGAGTGCGTCCCTTAAACGTTGCCAGGGTCATTGTAGAAAGCGTGTGGTAGCCTGAATACCGGTGATTCTTAGCACCCCCTGCCCCGCCGTTACCATGACCGCTACCATGGCCAGGAATAGCGAGGCGGCCGGGAACTAGGGGCCGATTTTTGGCTGTGTTTTTCATTAAGGGGTAATGCCCATAATCCCCACGCTGGGCATGCGGGTTGGGGATCGCAGTTTGATGGTGGGGTTGATCTAGAGGGGTGCTGCTGCCCACCCCCCGGTATATCCCTTAGTCGCCTCTTACGACACCCACGGGAAGAGTTGGGGTAGTGCTATTCTAAGCCGGCACCACACGGCTAAGAGCTAAGAGGAAGGTTTATATACTTATAATACAACCGTGCGAAGCCGGGGCGGGTCGCTAGTTTATTATAATTGTACTAACGGCTGTGGCGTGATGGGCGAAGGTCCGCCTGTGACGCAGGAGGTTGCAGGTTCGATTCCCGCCTTAGGTAGGACAAGTTTGTATGATCTGTGAATTTTTGTTACGGGGTTTTGGGTGTTTTCTTTGTATATAAAAAAATCTATTATATGAAGTATTTCAGTCATATAGTTCCCATAACACAAGTTCTGCGTAGCTTGGGGCTAGCTTATGCAATGTGGATTGTCCAGCATTTTTTTTGTTTTGAAATGTGATGTTTCTCTGAAGGATAGAATTCGTAACGAATACACATCTAACAGAGAACCAAATAATCGACATAACTCAAAGAAGCAAGTTGAAGTGGCAGTGGGCTGGCAATATTGAACATATAAATTCCTTTTTTGCTAAAATTTACAGTATAAACTAAGCTGTTGTTCATTGATATTTTTCAATGATGTCCAACATCACTACATAGTATAAAACAAAGTCGCTTTTTCTGTCCCTATGTACCTTTGAATGCTTAAATCTTTAAAACTACGCAACGGATTTTGATGCGGTTTTTTAAATAGATAGAGTAATTCAAGACGAAGGTTTATACGTACAATGAAAACGTGCGAAGCCGGGCGGGTCGCTAGTAATTTATAATAATTGTTGGTTTGCATAAACATTGAATTATATTTATTTCAGTCATTCGTTGGCGGCGCCTGCGCATCAATGGTAGGACAAACAATAATAGTGCCATTCGACGTGCTGAGCCAACACCTCATGGTGCTCGGACTAGTCAAGGGCAGGGCTGGGGGCAGCAAAAACATTGTGAGTATATATCATCATCATCAATGGTAGGACAAACAATAATATTGCCATTCGACGTGCTGAGCCAACACCTCATGGTGCTCGGGCTAGTCAAGGGAAGGGCTGGAGGCAGCAAAAACATTGTGAGTATATATCATCATCATCAATGGTAGGACAAACAATAATAGTGCCATTCGACGTGCTGAGCCAACACCTCATGGTGCTCGGACTAGTCAAGGGCCGGGCTGGGGGCAGCAAAAACATTGTGAGTATATATCATCATCATCAATGGTAGGACAAACAATAATAGTGCCATTCGACGTGCTGAGCCAACACCTCATGGTGCTCGGACTAGTCAAGGGCCGGGCTGGAGGCAGCAAAAACATTGTGAGTATATATCATCATCATCAATGGTAGGACAAACAATAATAGTGCCATTCGACGTGCTGAGCCAACACCTCATGGTGCTCGGGCTAGTCAAGGGCCGGGCTGGGGGCAGCAAAAACATTGTGAGTATACAGGGTTACTTGTAAGTAGACCCGATCCTTTCAGGACGTGATAGCAGGGTTCAGTAGAAACCAATTTGACTCTGAGGTACCCTGGTCTAAAGTTAAGCCCCTTCGAGATATTTGAATTTTTAATATTTTTAGTGAAAGTGTCACCTTGAAGTCGAAGATTTATGATATTTTTTAAAAAACGTCTTTTTTTGTAGGTTTTTCGGTGTTTTTTTGTAAAAAATAACTCACTAAATAAGAATAACCTTTGAAAGTCTAAGAAATATGGTAAACGCTAGAGCGGTAGGCCCTTTAAATCTGAATTTAATGTAAAAATTTGGCAAAGTATTTTTTTAATCGACGTTTTCTCAAAAACATGTACCTACATTATTTTGTGCAGATTATTTAAAAAACATCTACATGTTTTTAGCTATCCAAAAAGGTGCAATAGTTGGGGCACCAGTGTACGATCTTTTTAAAAATTCGATAACAAAGGACTCAGGTAGTCAAATCCCAAGTAACGCTATTTCAAGGTTAAGCTTGCCTTCCTAGTACAAGGGCGGGTTTTGTGATTGAAAGCACTGTGATTGGTTCTCCTTAACAATGTTATGCTGTTACTGTTAGTGATCCTCTCGCTCCGCATGTTATGTTAGTGTGCTTTCGTCATTCGTACGCGGTACATACTCTCTCTCAGAAATTAAGTTGGCTTTGGATATCGGACTCTTTGACACGGCTGTGAATCTTGGACTTTGATTTTCTCTTGTGATTTGGATTGTGCTCTTCATGGCAATGTATTCTAATGAAGAATATGCTGATATTGTCATGTGCTACGGATTTTGCCAGGGTGTGTGTACTGCAGCCCAAGCTGAATACGCGTCGCGGTACCCGGGGCGTCGGTTACCGGATTTAAGCGTGTTTGATGCAACTTATCGCCGCTTGAGAGAAACGGGCACTGTCTGTAGACGCACGTCAGACCTGGGTAGACCCCGAGTCTACAACGTGGACGACGAAGATGAAATAAGACGACATTTCATAGAAGACCCTACCACGTCAACAAATGTTGTTGCAAATCGTCTAGGCATATCGCAGTGGAAAGTGTGGTTCACAATGCACACTGCAGGGCAATACCCATATCACTACACTCCAGTACAAGCAGTAGAAGAAGGAGACCCTTTAAGAAGATTGGATTTTTGCCGATTCATGTTGAACGCCGACTCCGAAGACTCGCGATTCCTGAAAATGATTTTGTGGACCGATGAATCGAAGTTTGACAAGGATGGCATAACAAATTATCACAACGCTCACTTCTGGGCACAGAAGCAAGATGGTAATCCAAAAAAGAAAAGGGTCAAAGGCTCGCAACGCAGATTCAACCTAAACGTGTGGATGGGCATCATCGACAATTATCTGATAGGACCGTATTTCTTGCCTGAACACTTGAATGGCGAATTTTATGAAGATTTCCTGAGAAATGAATTGCCACTTCTTCTCGACGACTTGCCGCTTGCCCTAAGAAGAGACATGAGGTACCAACACGACGGTTGCCCTGCACACTACCGCAGAAGTGTACGCGACTGGCTCGACGAAAATTACCCAAACAAATGGATTGGGAGAGGCGGTCCCATACCATGGCCCGCACGAAGCCCGGATTTGACTCCGATGGATTTTTATGTTTGGGGTCACATGAAAACCATCGTGTACCAAGACGGCCACCCTGTATCTACTGTGGAAATTCTCCGACAAAGAATTATTGATGCGGCGAACGTGATAAGGGGTCAGTTGACGAGCAAAGTCGTGAAAACCGGTTTACGCAACAGAATGCGGGCCTGTGTTAGGAACAGAGGTGGCCACGTAGAGCATGAGTTAAAAAATTAAAGATTACATGATTTGAACCTAATATGTGTATTTTTTACTCTGTCCTCAAAATATTGTAACTTTGAATTTTACTACCTGAGTCCTTTGTTATCGAATTTTTAAAAAGACTGGTGCCCCAACTATTGCACCTTTTTGGATAGCTAAAAACATGTAGATGTTTTTTAAATAATCTGCACAAAATAATGTAGGTACATGTTTTTGAGAAAACGTCGATTAAAAAAATACTTTGCTAAATTTTTACATTAAATTCAGATTTAAAGGGCCTACCGCTCTAGCGTTTACCATATTTCTTAGACTTTCAAAGGTTATTCTTATTTAGTGAGTTATTTTTTACAAAAAAACACCGAAAAACCTACAAAAAAAGACGTTTTTTAAAAAATATCATAAATCTTCGACTTCAAGGTGACACTTTCACTAAAAATATTAAAAATTCAAATATCTCGAAGGGGCTTAACTTTAGACCAGGGTACCTCAGAGTCAAATTGGTTTCTACTGAACCCTGCTATCACGTCCTGAAAGGATCGGGTCTACTTACAAGTAACCCTGTATATCATCATCAACGGTAGGACAAACAATATTATTGCCATTCGACGTGCTGAGCCAACACCTCATGGTGCTCGGGCTAGTCAAGGGCCGGGCTGGGGGCAGCAAAAATATTGTGAGTATATATCATCATCAACGGTAGGACAAACAATATTATTGCCATTCGACGTGCCGAGCCAAACCTCCATCTATTTACTCTTTTTATCACGGATTTCCTTTTTCTATACATTTTTTTACATGCAATAATTTTTCTAATTTGTGATGTAGAAATTGCCCTAATTATTCCAAACACAATATGTTTTAAAATATCATTTGAATACATGCTCGAATTGAAATAATTTTGATATTGGCTGAATGATTCGTTGTTAGCGTCTTAAGAACATAAAAGCAAGAATTAGGAAAAAGATTGATGATATTGAGTTTATTATTATAAATATCCACGGGTATTTATTTGCCTCCGGACCTGTGAATACTTACAATAATGTGTTCTGATCGTTTTAGTTTAAAAATCTATATAATTTGATTATTTCCAGAAACTAAACCCTCTCGGCTTAGACCTAGACAAGCGGATATCCAAAGCGGCCGTGGCGCGCGAGGTGGCGGTCCGGGTGTACAGGCTGCACGGCCTCAGAGGCTACTACAGAGGCTACTGCGCTTCGCTCGCCGCATACGTACCTAACTCTGCGCTCTGGTGGGCGTTGTACACTGCTTACCAAGGTCAGTCGAGGTCATTATGTAAGTTGTTGAGGTTATATTATGTATGTAAGACAGTCGAGGTCATTATGTAAGTCAGTCGAAGTTATTATGTAAGTCAGTCGAGGCCATTATGCAAGTTATTCGGGTCAGTCGTGGTCATTATGTAAGTTGTAAGGTCATTCGAGGTCATTATGCATGTCATTGAGGTCAGTCGAGGTGTTAGTTGAAGTACACAGAATATATGAGTTCATTTACTAAAATACTCACGCGTGAGATTATTGCGATAGAAACTAAACACTGACTTAGTCTAAAGTAGATATTTTACGCAAGGCTTATAACACAGTGTAGTAAAATAGGTATTTACATGTCAGACTCCTAAATAAGTTATGTTATTCTATTTCAGATGAATTAGTCCGTGTTTGTCCATCGTGGGTGTCACATCTCCTCATACAGTGCGTGGCGGGCACCCTCGGCGGTTTCACTACCACTGTGCTGACCAATCCTCTGGACATCGTGCGTGCCAGGCTACAGGTCAGACACTGTATATTACATCACTACATTAATCTACCTATCTAGTAACTATAGCTATTATTAACTACCTATCTAGTAAAGAAAGAAAAGAAAGAAAATACATTTATTTGGCCCTTTTACATATTAAATACTTATAAATAACACATACAATAAACAAGAAGAAGAAACACAAAAATAAGAAGAGTCAGTAAGGCTATTTACATAAGGGGCCAAAAAGGTCCCTGTCTCAGCATAATGCCGCTACAGGCCATAGCTAGTAGCGGCGCTGGTTTTCAGACAGGGCCTGGTGTGGTGGCACAAAGGTGGATGGTAGTAGATATACTTAATACAATAGTAGGTATACTTAATACAATAATAGTTAGGCAGTAGATAGTAGGTATAGGTAAGGGAAGGCCCGAATGGGAATTTCAAAAGGGAAGCCGATAGGAATCGTAAATCAGTAAAAATCAGTAAATCAATATCTTTATTTCTTTAGGCTTACAAAATAAGCAGAAATCAAAAATCAGAAATCAATATCTTTATTTCTTTAGGCTTACAAAATAAGCACTTAGACAAGTCAAATTTAATACTACAAGCTCTACTTAGCTTGGCGCTAGGTGATGTGTGGATTGTCCAGAATTATTGTATTATTTTTTCTAACTAGAGACTCGCCTGGCTTCGCACGGGTTTTTTATACAGTTAAACCTTCCTCTTGAATCTATTTATGTATTAAAACCGATTTAAAATCTGTTGCGTAGTTTTAAAGATCTAAGCAAACAGACAGCTGGAAGCGAGTTTGTTTTATACTATGTAGCAGTAGTGGCAAAGGTTCCATATAACACGATTGTATTTCGCCTCTTCCACTAGTGGACAAAAAATTTAAACGAAGGGGAAATCAATTATCACGTTATTTCTTATATTATTTTGATAATTAAGTACCTATAGTTTAAATTTGACTTGTCTATGTGCTCCTATTTCGCCTCTTCCACTAGTGGACAAAAAACACTTTATTTCTTATATTATTTTGATAACTATGTACCTATAGTCGGCTGTCCTAAACCAAAACCTAGTAAGAGACATTTTTTCAGAAAACGTTTTTTTTCGTCATTCGTTTCTTGAATTTTGAGCCGCGTGTTATGCAAAAACACCCTTATTTCTATCTCATTTAGAACCGAAGCTACGAGACCCACTAATCCTAGTAACTCCACTTGTTACACTGCGAAACAAAATCAAAATCCTAGCATGTAACATTTCCAAATCCAAATACCTCGTAAATGGTGCTCATACTAGGTGTTTGAGTTTGGAATTACTACTTACTAGGTTTTTAAATTTGGGATTGGCTATTACTAAGTTTTTGAATTGGAAAACAATGCTATAATTGTACCTACAATATCAAAAATGCTCACGCGAAACACAGCAACTCCATGCGTAGTGGGTGTGGTTAAGGGGGGTTAGGGTACACCTCGTCCGAATTTAAACTCGACCTTCACGAGTTGTCCTCTTCACTTCTAGATAGGAGTACAACTCGTCCGAGTCCCAAACCTGTTGATTTTAGATTCGGACCAGTTGTACCCTAAACCAAAAGTGAAGTGGATAACTCGTCCGAAAGAAGATCGTTGTTACTTTTCAGGATTCCGGTGTTTTTGAAGTATACAACCATTTTAAATGATATACTCCGTTCTTTGAAAAAATAAGTTGGAAAGATCTTTATGAGCACCAGTTTGTTTAGGTTAATCTGAAAAGGGTGGTTGAAGTTTATGATGGGATTTATGAGATTTTATTAGATTTATGAGTAGCCTTTGTGTTATTCCAGGACTAGAACTACGTCTTTTCCAAACTTTAGGCCGATCCATTCAGTAGTTTTTGCCTGAAAGAGGAACAAACATCATCGATACATCCGTAAAAACTTTCGCATTTAAAATGTTATTAAGGGTTACTTTTTTTTTATTAGTTTATTACAAATGTTCAAGTCTTTGTGAATTTTTGTTAAGAAAAATCTCCATAACTACATATTTAACGAATTTAGATGATGCAAATAGTTTGAAATCTAGAGTAACAAATGCTAGTTTTCATAAATCATCCACTGCTTCGAGTGATTGTAAATTGTGATTAAGTTTCTATGGAAGAGTATTATTCCTTGGTTCGATTCACTAAAAACTCTGTACCTACAAATAAATGGAAGTAAATAATTTGAAATACATCTCTTTTTTTATCAGGGCATGACTCTTTGAGATAATTACTTAAAGAAATAAATATTCTGACGAATACTACAAAGAACCGTTACAAACTGGTGCTCTACGATCGGTAGTTAGCGAGATATTACAATTTCTAGTTTGATAGCTTATTTCGCGATATTATAGATCTTTCCAACTTATGCTTTCAAAAAGCGGAGGCCGTTGGATATATCATTTAAAATGGTTGTATATTTAAAAAAAAAACCATAAGAAACCCTGAAAAGTAATGACGATCTTCTCTCGGACGAGTTGTCCACTTCACTTTTGGTTTAGGGTACAATTGGTCCGAATCTAAAATCACTAAATTTGGGACTCGGACGAGTTGTACCCAAATCTAAAAGTAAAGAGGACAACTCGTCCAAGGTCTACTTTTCATTCGGACGAGATTTAACCCTTAGAACAATCAAATAGGACACAATTGACATTGGTTTTTGATAAATGTCTTTTTTGATAATTATTTTGTATCATTTACTTATTATTTTATGTCAAATCAAGCTAAGTCAGGTCAGCCAAATTTAAGTAAAACTTTTACTAGGTTTTTAGTGACGAACACTAATTCAACTATTCCAATCTTCCAACTTAAATGCCTAGTAAGAGACTATACTAGGTTTTTGATTTTGTTTCTGGATAAATCGTCTGAAAATATTTATGTAGTAAGTCTCATAAAACGTGTATGTGTAAGTTTTTCGATTTTAAAACTCTCTGCTTGTAGAAAAAAAAATTCTACCAATTAATCACGAACGAATAGTTCATAAAATTTCATACTTTTGAAGAGGCACGTAAAAAAGTTTGTATCGCTTCTCCTGTAAATTTTTCAAAATGTCTCTTACTAGGTTTTGGTTTGGGACAGCCGTTGTGTTATGGGTACTAGAAAACTGATATAATAAAATATGGGATCAAAAGTAGCCTGTGTTAGTCCAGGCCTAGAAACATCATCATCATCATCATCAGCCTATATTAGTCCACTGCTGGACATAGGCCTCCCCTAATGAGCGCCATAGCGCCCTGTCTTCAGCTTGACGCATCCAGCATCTGCCAGCAGTCCTTCGCAGATCGTCATCCCACCTGGCCGGAGGGCGTCCTACACTACGTTTGCCGAGTCGCGGTCTCCAGGCCTAGAAACATCTATTCAAAATTTGAGCCCGCTCTGTTCAGTACTTTTTGCATGAAAGAAGAACAAACATCCATCCATCAAACTTCCGCGGTTATAATATTAGTATAGTAAGGATTACGTTTTACGTAGTTGGTCTCAATGATCTTTTCTTTATTTTTTACGTAATCCTACTAATATTATAAACGCGAAATTTGTAAGTATGGATGATGTAAGTATGTTTTGTATTTATAAGTATCCATATGGATGGATGTTTGTTACTCTTTCACTCAAAAACTACTGAACGGATATGGATCTAATTTGGCACAGTAATGGAATAACACATTGGCTATATTTTATCCCGGAATTCCCAAGGGAACGGGAATTACGCGGGTGAAACCGTGAGTTGCTGCTAGTACATCTATAAATTCATACAAACTTCAGCGTTTATAATACGAGTAAGCATTACGATTTACGTTATTCATCTTAAAGCGGTATTCCACTACACGATAATCAGGGACCCTAACTCTAACTAAGAGTGGTGTAATAAGATTAAGGGTCCGTAAGGGACGGACCATGCAAGCCTCGCTCCCTAATCGCCCTAACTACTGGGCCCTGAATATCGTGTAGTGGAATACCGCTTTTAATGAACTTTTTTTTTTCTCCAGGTGGAAGGCATAGGCACAATGAAACAAGTATTCAACCAGCTCTGGGCCGAAGAAGGTCTGATAGGTCTGTACTGCAAGGGGCTCTCGGCGAGACTAGTGCAGTCCGCCTGCTTCTCCTTCTGCATCATCCTCGGATACGAGAGCATCAAGCGACTCGCGGTTAGCGACCAGTACCGCGCCGCCGTTAGGTGGTAGAAATATATGATGATGAGAGAATTGTTTTTTATTTATATAGTTACCTCAAACAATATTCTAATAATACTATTTTATTTTAAAGAATATTCTGTAGACTTAACAGAATCGCCACCAATATAATCTAAAATTAGTTTTAATTAGGATTTAGGACTGACAAATAAACGTAGGGTTGTTCGAATTTGAGGATGACAGAAAAAAAATAAGTAAATAAAGCAACTGAATTTAGTTAAAATAGCTAAAATCTTATTCCTTGCTCTACAGCGCTCCCAATTTCTAGGTAATCGTAACAACTAAAAGAGTAATTTCAAGTATTCAACCAGCTCTGGGCAGAAGAAGGTCTGATAGGTCTGTACTGCAAGGGGCTCTCGGCGAGACTAGTGCAGTCCGCCTGCTTCTCCTTCTGCATTATCCTCGGGTACGAGAGCATCAAGCGACTCGCTGTCAGCGACCAGTACCGCGCCGCCGTCAGGTGGTAGAAATAAATGATGATGAGCGATTTGTTTTTTATTTATAGACAAATCAAACAATATTCTAAAAATATAATTTTATTTTTAAGAATATGCTGTAGACTTAACAGAATCGCTACCTTTATAAGTGATACCTAAAATTAGTTTTAATCAGGATTTAGGACTGACAAATAAACGTAGGGTATTCTTTGTTCGAATTTGAGGATGACAGAAAAAAATAAAGTAACTGAATTTAGGTAAAATAGCTACAATCTTATTCCTTGCTCCACAGCGCTCCCAATTTCTAGACTATCGTAACAACTAAAAGTGTAATTTCAAGTATTCAACCAACTGTGAGCAGAAGGTCTGTTAGGTCTGTACTGCAAGGGGCTCTCGGCTAGACTAGTGCAGTCCGCCTGCTTCTCCTTCTGCATCATCCTCGGATACGAGACCATCAAGCGACTCGCAGTCAGCGACCAGTACCGCGCCGCCGTTAGGTGGTAGAAATAAATGATAATGAGCGATTTGTTTTTTTATTTATATACCTATCAAAAATAATCTTTAGATTTATACTGGTGGCGATTATATTCACCCAGAGGTGATAGGTTAAGTTTTATTGAGGACTGACAAATAAACGAAAATATTTTATGTAAATCTTTAAGTTTTGTAAAATAAACGAAGGCCATTCTGTGTTCGAATTTAATTGGCTGTTATTGTACATAGATGTATAATTGGGCTGTTAGATTTGGATGACAGATTGAATTTAGGTAAAATAGCTAAAATCTTATTTCTTGCACTACAGCGCTCCCAATTTCTAGTTATTACGTACGGTTGCGTAACAATAACAACTAGAACTAGGTAGTTTCAAGATATCCGCGCCAAAAGTTTTTATTTAAAAAGTGATTATACGTGTCGCAGTTTTAACCCATATATGCCCAAAAGCACGAAAACGACCCAAACTTTCTTCTCTCGCTTGGATGCCTCAAAATTGAAAATTATTCATAAGAAGTTGTGTTTAACGCCATTTACGCATTTTATGATAAAATAGCTAATCAACTGAAGCAAATTTTACATCAACAAAGCTCAATTTCAGTTGAATAGTTGTGATGAAAGTTATGACTTGATTTTTATGGCGAAATTTTTGCACCCGCTGAGACAAAACTGTAAGTAACTATTTATTTATAAGGATTTTAGTTTCTGTTTTTGAATTATTAGTAAAGTAAATATAATACTCTAGGTACTTACGTACAAAATTTTGATTATAATATGTTTTCCACTCTGTTATTAGACCGAATATTTTGATGGGTCACTACCGACCCTCTGGACAGATATGATACCGAATGTTCTCTTTTTTTCTCAGGTCACGCCGAATTCTATCTACTAATGAAATAGTAGATATCCGGGAAAGTTTGCGTAAAAATGGAGGTCTTCAAAACGTTGAGGTCTATTTAGAACCGCCTTGTGTTGGAGCGATATCCGATGGTGATTCGGGAGATGAAAATTGCGGCGATATTGAAAGGTTTAACCGACATCAGTTACTTGATCCCGCCGAGTTGATACTACACATCGACACACCCAAGATATTCAAGAGTGCGATGTTCCTGAAGCTGTTTCAACTGCTAGGCTAGGCTAGACCAGGTCAGTCATCAACAAGACTTTCACGGATCCAATCAGCAACTCAGGTAATACTTACTGATTCAGTCATACCGTCCACTTCGAGACAACCACGAAGTGCCGCATCTCAACCACAAACAAGAAAATAAATCAAGCGGCATTTACATGAGTCAGCTAAGGAGTGGACTATCATGATGAGCAGTACATACATTGTCAGAAGCAAGTGAGCTCATTGACTTTTTTGAATTATTTCTCGATCAGGAGTTGGTAAAGACGTCATCGTGAGACATTCGGTCATGTAACCTGTAGGCAAAGATTTGAACATGGGGTCACTCTATCTTCTGATGAAAGAAGAAGGAAAAGAAGATATGAAATTGATCAACCAAATTTGGTCGCCGATTTATGGGTGGTGTTGATCGACTCGATGCCAACATTAGTACATATCGCATTGCTATTCGAGGCAAGAAGTGGTACACTTCCTGACAAGGCTTGTTGATTTTACAGTGAACAACTCAGCTCTGCTGGCTGGATCAATGAGAGCCAACGTCGATACCCCAGATTTTCGAAGATCATTAGCAAGAACTTTGCTATTGAAGTATGGGATAGATAAAACTCGACCTGGGCAGCCTGCGAAAGTTATGACGAACGTACTTTTAGCCGTGAGGAGACACGTAGATAATCATTTGATCATGGTTACTCAGTACAGAAAACGGTGTGCTGTTTATCAGAATAAAACGGTAAAATATGCAGCACGTGTTGTGTTAATCTTCCTGACAAAGCTTTGCGAAAATAGCATAGTTTTATGTGATTCCTAACCTAGGTATATTGTTAATATTATTTATTCGGATTACCGAATTTTCGGATTAGGAAGTAATCTTCCTAATTATTGAACATAGGTATTAATACGTTAGTGAAAATATAAAACAGGCGTGTAAAAATAACATACTGCGTTTGATTGACCCCTACCTTTTCCACTGTTATCAGATAGTTATTTGCCCGCGGGGTCGATAGCGACCCTTCAAAAAAAAGGCACTTTCAGTAACTGAAACTCAAAATAAAAAAATATGGGTCTTAAAATATTCCATTAGCAACAACATATTCAAAAATTATGAAAATCGGAGACCTAAATCTTTCTGGGCATATATGGGTTAAGCAATATTTTGATTATTTTCAGTTAGAAGCTGCGATGATACCCTACAGAATGATCGTTAAAATATCATAAAATGATTTTACTTTAAATTAATTTAGCAAGTAGCAAGCTACCTAATATTTATGTGTACGATACTCTCTAGTCCCTACGTAATGTAAATGTGCAATATCTCCCACATGGTTATATTAAATGTGCTGTTATGTCTACTTAGAATGTTTTTAATATCATGTAGGTAGGTAGCTAGGTAAGTCATATCAGTCGCTAAATAAACGTCGAAGCAGCAACACAGTATTTTTCGTTCGTACATACATAACCCTACAAAAAAATCACCATAGGAAACCTAAGCACCCTACATGTGCTTATCCAGCATAATAGCATAAAGTCAAGTAGTTAAAAATGTTATGTCAAGGTTTTTTTTGTTCATTAAACAGTACTTACTAATTCATAAGGTCTTATAAACAGACCTGTGATAGAAAAAGGAAAATTTAGTAAGTAAAACAACCAGTTACAAAGTAATATTATATTCTGTCGCAACCCGCACGTCTTCGCTTCCGGCCGGCCACGGCTTCTGTGTGTGGCGGCTTTAAAATATCCTCAAAAATGGGCTATTTTCCGGTAAGGCCAAGTCGTCGAGCATTGACTTTTAACCTGTCAAACCCCGCTGGCTCTCGTGGGAGCCATCGCCAAAAACCTCCCGATCCCGGCGGCTCTCCAAGTCGCCACCACTTCCGCAGTCGATTTTATGCATTTTTTCTATTTATACAGGGCTCATAATAGTTTGTACTAAATATATTTCAGAAGTCCATGAAGTTGGCTACAAAATACTCTAAGGTCATTGTACCAATTCAGTTTCCAACTGACGGTTTTTTGAGCGCGAAGTGGCGGAGTGCGTGTGGACCATTTTTTTAAGATTTTTCGTGTTGTTGTTTGTAAAACGTAAGTATCTGCTATTATTTCACTTTATTCTACGATTACTTATCTAAATACCATATAATGTCAGTAAAAACTCGTGTAGATTCAATAAAATATGTAAGTAAAACAACGGTTGGCCAACAGTATTTTTGAAACATGTTTACGTATTTACAAGAAAGACTTTTGATACGATGGCGGCTTTTATTTATAGCAAATTTTATAATAAATCTACTTGTGTAATTCGTTTCACCAAACATTTGATGTAGAAAGTTATTTTTGCTGATAATTCAATTATGGACTCGGTGACGCCGCCATCTTAGGTGAAAAAATCCTACATAGGATGTTCACTTTTTGAATTTAGTGTCTGTACCCGCCGGCTCCTCAGGGAGCCGATATTAAAGTTTTATTGATTATATTACAAAGTATGTACCTACCTACGTGATGTTTTGTTTTAGTTATCGATGGGTGATTCTTCTGCGTCCCCGTACGAAGCCAATAGAAGATATTATCACATATCCTGCGCGTGATTCGTGCTGTGAGTTGGAAGGCAGCGAGAACTTCTTATATTATTTTGATATTGTTAGTGTTTATTTGTATAAGTGTAAATTTTTAAGCCTAAGGAAATAAAGTTATTGAATTACCTACTGAAAATAAATAAAATATTACTGTGTATATTTTTACTTCTAACCTGACATTTAGGAACACAAGAAAAAAACAGCCAAATCGGTCTATCCGTTCTCTATAATTGGATTTTTTTATATAATTATATATAGTGTGTATGATAAAATATAAAAAAGTACATCACAGCGAGTTTTTCTCTTTTTCTTGATATTCTTCATAATCAAAATTATTTCAAATAAATTAAACACTTCAAAACGGCTCGACCGATTTGGCTGTTTTTTCTGTCTATGTATTTATTTATAGGTTACTAAGTCTTTTTATCCAATAATCAACCACCTAATGTAAATTGCCCCAAAATTACATACTTACCATTCCATACTACATCAAATTGTGTAAAATGAAAGAAAATCAAACCCCCTGTACCATAGAAAAGTAGAACTCCCACCGGCTCCTCATGGAGCCAGCAGCTGAGAGGCTAAAAATGCTCGGGTTTCGGCGGTTTTTTCCCACAGAGTCACGGTTTTGGACAGGTTAAAACACCGTTGATTCCTAAGATCAAGTACCTACGTTCCGGTTGATTCGATTACGGCAAAATAGCTTTTTCGATTTTGTTTTGTTCACTTTATGTATGAGAGAGAATGTATGTAGAGTAAATTCAAATTCTTTTGTTTTCAGTAGTGTTTTATCTATCTAAGAATATCCATTTTGCTAAAAACTTGCTTATTACTTACTTGAACTCTAGCAGCCGAAGCCGCATTGGCTGAAGAGCAATGACCACCGTTTGTAGAGTGTGTCTTACCGGTGGTAGTGTCCGAATGAAGACCATTCAAAACAATTACCGTCAATTGTATGAACAACTCGCGAGAGTTACGGTAAGTCAAGGGTTCTTGTTATTTTCTCTAAATGCAGGACTTAGCCGTAGAAACATACAGACAAGTTTGTAAAAATAACAAAACATGATCAAATTTTAATGGAAGGTTCTACTTTAAGTATAAACTTATAACAATACACAATATACTTCGCATTTATTTACATTTTCGATGATACTATTGCAGCGAATTTTTTTTATTAGCACTTTCCCACTGCTGGACAAAGGCCTCCCTTCCCTCCTTCCCCAATTCTCTATTTTGCTCCACTGTGGTCGTATCTTTTGAGTGGGCATCTTTATATCAAACTCTGCTTCAAGAACATTTCCTGTCTATATGGATCCATAAAGCTAAAATCACTTTACAAGAATTAGTTTATTCTATGATTGTCTGCTATATTACTTGAATTGTAATTAAAATATTAAATAAAATAAAGCAATAGAATCGGTAATCAAAAACATTTGACTTCTTAGCATGTTAAACCTTAAGCCGCGTTGACACGATCAGAGTCCGCTCGGACCAAGCTCGGACCGAGTGAACACGTAGGAGTAACATTGTACGAGTGTACTAGGATAGCTGTTGATATTATCAGAGTTCACTCGGATTATTTTCGTCTTTATTCCAATTATTTTTATGAGTCAGCGTCAAAAAATAACGGATTTTGTGTGAAGTTGTTGTTAGTCGCCATTTTGATTTCCAACTCGTATACGAGCTAGCTCGGATGAGTAGAACACGGTCCGAGTTTACTTAGATCGGACGCCGTCGTCCGAGTGCGCTCGGATTAGAGGTTGCCACAATCTGAGTTGCGTCCGAGTAGGTATCCGAGTTCACTCGGTTCGAGCTGGCTCTGATCGTGTCCACGCGGCTTTAGCTGAGAAGTCAAATAAATATGTTTTAAATTAAGTGTTTTAGTCATAAAGGGTTCAATAAATAGTTTATTATTATATTTAAGGTCAACACAGACGAGCAGCTGATGTCAATGTGTTATATCTGTCACTCACAGTTGATGAGATGCAGAAGCTTCTCTGACATGGCACACAGATCTGAAACTATACTCACTGACCTGAGAAATAGAAGAATTGAGGTAAGCTTATACAATATGCCCTCCGGCCAGGTGGTGTGACGATCTGCTCTAGACTGCTGGATGCGGCAAGCTGAAGGCGCTATGGCGTAAGTTAAGGGAGGCCTATGTCTACAAGTGGATTAATATAGGCTGATGATGATGATATATAATTATTATAATAATCCTTACTAATATTATAAATATGATCTCTTATTTATTTCAGGCTACACATGAGAACATAATTGCATTGAATTTATTGATACCCACAAGCTTGGCTGTGTCACAAAACCACCACACTATTTACATCAACGCATCAAAAGAAAATGGAGAAAAAGAACTGGTTTTCCATAAAGAAACATTTTCTGATGAGAAGGAAGACGTCGTGAATATAGATACTATATCCAAGGAGAATATTACAAGCACTGGCCTTGATTTAAACTCAGAAACTGAATATAAATCTATTAAAATTGAAGACATACCAGATTATGACAATGATATGGACTATTCAAATCAAGAGCAGTTCAATAACTATACATGCAACATTTGTTTTAGTACATTTCAGTTAAAGAACAGCTTAGATAAACATATGAAAATTCACAGTGGAGAAGAAAAATATGCCAGTGATAAAAAATTCTCGAAAGAAAGTAATTATACTGTACATAATAAAACTCGCACTAAACAGAACACATATGTGTGTAAATTGTGCAACAAAACTTTTCCTCACAAATCAAATTTAACAGCCCATTCGAAATATCATGATACAGAGAATCCAATGAATTGTAACCACTGTAATAAAACATATAAGGACATAACTAATTTTAATAAACACATGAATAAACATAAACAGAGCAGAAAGAATCTTTTCAGTTGCAATGAGTGTGATAAAAAGTTTACCGATAAAGGACATTTATCCGAGCATTCTCGAGTTCATAGTGGAGAAAGACCATACGCCTGTAGTATTTGTCCAAAGAGATTTTACAAAAAAGGTCACTTGAATGAACATAAAATACTTCATAGTGGAGAAAAACCACATGGATGTAGTTATTGTGGGAAAAAATTCGCTCACAAGTCGAATTTGACCGTACATCTAAGATTGCATGACAAAGAACAGACAGTTTTTGATTGTAGTCGATGCGAAAAGAAGTTTACTCAGAGAGGAAGCTTGAGGAGACATTTGAAAACACATGGAGATGATTTGGGTTTGTTGAGAATATTGTTGCAACTAAAGTTTGCTGGAAAATCCTCGGTACAGAGCACAAACAAATCCTTGGTTTTATGTTTAAATTTTCTGAGAGTAAATTTTATTCTCAACTAGCTGCGCCCCGCAGCGTCGCCCGCGGGGAAATTTATTTATTTGTCAAATATCATATTTTTCTCGCCGTAAAAACCATCCTTGAACTTCAACGAACATTTTAAAAAAAGATTTGGCCAAATTGGTCCAGGCGTTGTTGAGTTATGCGCTTACCAACACATTTTGCGATTCATTTTTATATTATAGATTAAAAATCAATCAAGTACTCAATCTAGTACTCTGTAGGTCTGCTTAGCTAGTTATAACACAAGCTCTGCTTAGCTTGAGGCTAGTTGATGTGTGGTTTTTATAGCATTATTTTATATATATTTTATATCATTTCTGAGCCCGAGTCAGATTGACGATAGTATCGAAACGTGATCGTATCATCTCGTTTTTGTCAGAACTAGCGACCCGCCTCAACTTCGCATGGGTGTATTGTATGTATAAACCTTGTCCTTTCATTATCTTTTAAAAAAACCTCATAAAAGTCCGTTGCGTAGTGTTAAAAATTGAAGCATACATAGGGACAGAACGACAGACAGCGGGAATAGCTACTTTATTTTATACTATGTATGTAGTGATTGCGTGGATTCCTATACGAACGATAAAGGCAATATACTATACGCGATACTTACTTGGCAGGTTATTAGTTAATGTAACTGTAATGTAACTTTTCTTTGTTAAATAAATAGTTTTGTATTTGTATAGTTAGGATGGGACCCGCGCGTCGGTTCCTTTTCGTACCATTATCACTACATAGTATAAAACAAAGTCGCTTTCTCCATCCCTATATCCCTATGTCCCTTTGAATGCTTAAATCTTTAAAACTACGGAACGGATTTGATGCGGTTTTTTTTAATAGATAGAGTGATTCAAGAGGAGGTTTATACGTATAAAATAAAACCGTGCGAAGCCGGGGCGGGTCGCTAGTATTATATAAAAACGTAAAAAATCATGTCTGTCTGTTGTAAGGAAGTCCCCTACATATTTATTTTATTCTCTTTTTTAGTATTTGTTGTTATAACATTAACAGAAATACAACCTTGGTGAAAATGTCAACTGTCTAACTGATGACCCGTGAGTTTATGAGATTCAGACTGGTAACAGACGACCAGACGAACGGAAAGCGGAGTCTTAGTCTTAGTCGTCCCGGACGACTACGACTAAGAAGACTAAGACTCCGCTTTCCGACGCTTTCTGCGGACGACTCGTCCGAGGGTTTTGTACCCTTTGGGTACCCCCAATCACGTCTCGATACTACCGCCAACCAGACTAAGACGCTAATTAATAAAAAAAGTAATTAATGATCAATTATAAATATTATAAACAATAAGAGACAATAAAAATATTTAACCAGCAATCTCTAGTTGCGACATATAAAAAGATAATCAAATTTCATAGAATACAACGCTCGGATGGGAGAAAATCCATGTATATGTGTATACTGTGATGAACTATTTTCAAACAAAAACCTTTTAACAGAACACCAGAAAACTCACAGTAAAGAAGAGCCATATTCTTGCAAATTTTGTGGGAAAACCTTTTCAAGCAAGTCCAATTGGAAACAACATCTACAAACACATTCAGAAGTAAACTCGTATATTTGTGACGTTTGCGGATTCAAAACTTACAAAAAGGAAAGCTTAACAAATCACTTAAAAAATCACACAGAACAAAAGTCACTCACTTGTGATTATTGCGCGAAAAAATTTAGATCAAAAGGTAACTTAAAAGAACACATAAGAACGCACACAAAAGAAAAACCATTCCCTTGTAACGAATGCGAGAAAGTCTTTCGAACGCATTCTCAAAAACGACGTCATATTTTAGTTTATCACACAGAAAAAACAGATGTCCAACCCAGGGTTGAAAGATACCAAAGAATTGAAGCTGAAAAGAGATTTGCTTGCGATCGGTGCCCTAAAAGATTTCTACGCTTAGCAGGGTTGCAACAACACTTGAGAATTCATAGCGGAGAAAAGCCATATGCTTGCAAAAATTGTGACCGAACATTTGGACAACGAAGCAGCCTATACGACCATATAAGACGAGCGCATTTAAAAGATAAATCATATGTTTGCTCTCATTGCGGAAAGCGTTGCTCAGCCGCTTGTGACTTACGAACTCATATACGAATAGTTCATATTGGAGATAAACCTTTCAAATGTCATATATGTGATAAAAGATGTTCCATGCGCAGTAATTTAGTCAGGCATATGCGAACTCACACTGGTGAGAAGCCAAGTGTGTGTAAATTGTGTGAAAAGCGATTTAGTGATAACAGATCTTTGAAGAAACACTTAAAATGCGTGCATGCAAGCGAAAATGGATAAACTGTATGTAGCTGGTACTGAAAATACTCATGTGTCTATGACCGAAGTAAAGAAGGATATTGTCTGATATAAGACTAGTGTTTGTGAAATTAGAAGCTTCTCCATAGAATTTCTCAAGACTTGTCTTTCGCCTGTAACGAGTTTGCGGAAAATGGCTTCCATCATCAATGAACTAGGAGCTAGGACGACCGACTGGTTCTAAATATAGTACCTACATCAAAATAGAGAAAACTAAGTGACTCATCAAGAGATCTCTGTAACAAAAAGAGCTACGAAGCTGAAATTATGCTTGGAGGTTCCTTTTAGAACGTAGGTACCTACTAAGAACGGATTTATGGAAATTCGTAATTTAAGGTAGTTAAAATGTGGTCATTGGGGCACTTTTAAAGTCCATGAGAATGAAATCTCGAGCGGTCAGCTAGTATTATTATATATTCTAGTTGAAGCAATCAACTTTTTATTGTACCCATACTAACACTTAAAAACCTTAATCAATTAAGGCTTTAACAAAAAACAACAATCAAATAACAGATGCAAATTAAAACTAGTATTTACAATTGAAACAATTGAGCTAACTGCAGACTGTTTCAAACAATTAGAGGTAGCTCAACTGATCCATATCAATACCAGTCGCAATCGTCGCGTCTCTAAGACACTGGCTACATTATCCCGCTGTATGGCAATGATACGCTGCGTCAGATACTCGCCAGCTAGAGGGTAATTACGAATAACAAGTAGGTACATTAGGCGACTTTAGCGCTGGGAGCGATTACCCCCTGGACTTTGGACAGAATGCAGATTGCGTCACAAACTGAGCTCCAATCACAAACCATGAAGGTTATTTAGAAAGTGGTCAAAGTCATATGCAAATAAAAATATGCATAAAATATACCTAATATGTATGATCACATACGATACGATTCTGAGTGCTTTGTAACAACAATATAATTATCTAGGCAATAAACGAAATTGAAACTTATATTTTTAGTTTAATTTTAATAACCTTCCTTTTCATTATTATAAAATGGCACAAAAACTAAAGTTTACATCACTTATTTAAGGCGCAAACAGCACGAGAAGTGGCGGCGCCACTTATTTTATCATATAATTCTGTAAAACAACAAATAAAAATGTAGTAGTAGTCAATCTAGTAGTTTCATTTTGTCTCTTTGAGAGAGAGATACGAAAACAGAGTTTGGTGGCATGAGCAACTTCGTATCTCTTCATAAATAGACAAAATGAAACTACTACAGATGCAATAAAAAAGCTTATGATAGGTTTAACAAAATGTAGGTACCTGCGTGTGGATTTTGGAAATTCCTTCCTATTTTAGTTGCTGTTTGCGCCTAAAGAAAGTTGATTATGTGATTGGTATGTTCGAGCACGTAGATTGTGCATTGCCCTAATTAAAGTTAACATACGCATTTACACCAGTCATCAATTTTAGCAATACTTTTTAATAGGTTCAGTTCGCGTTCACCTGTCAATAGACTCACGCGTCTCACAATCATTTTATTAGTAACTACAGTTTATCGTTAAATGTATATCAGCTAAAATTTATCTAGAGTGAGTGGGGGCAAGATCGAGCGGTTTTTTGATGAGATGGTCAGTGTTGTTTTTGAATCCATGTAGAAGAATAATTATTAACTTTAGCTAAAAGTAAATTAGACATAATTAAAGGGTAAAGACTAGATTTTTATAATATGTCAATAACAGCCTGATAAAGCTGTCCAAAAAGTAGAAAACTAATTAAAAATATTATTTTTACTTAATTGAAACAAGGGGAAGATGAAAAGGTGACGGGGTAAGATGGAATAAAAATCTCAAAAAATCGTTAAAACGTGTCTTAGGCAGGTCCTAGGCAAAGTTTATGGTCCTAAGTCTATAGTGTTAAGTAATTTAAAAAGTTGTAACTGACTGTAGTGCCAAAATAGCTATTTTTAACAAAGATATAACAAATTTAAAAATATAATATATTCCGAACTTACCTACTTACTTACTTATATACTGGGGGAAGATTGAAGAAGAGATTCTCAAACTTTGCAGCCAAATTGCATAAGTTTTGACTGAAGAAAAAAAATATTTTCTATTAATGAAAAATCATATAAAAACTGAAAACTTTTTTTATTTCACATGAAACCTATATGAATATTTTTTTTTATCATCATAAATAATTCTTTATTTTTTTCTTTTGTAATTTTAAAGTATTTTCTTTTTCTATTGGATTTCTTTTTTTATTTCACATTTCTTAGCATACCCTATTCTTGTTATTTTTTGTTTTACTACTTTCAGCAATATTTTTTTATTTCTTATTTTTCTTGCTGAAACTTACACAAAGATACAGTTTGAGGATATCTGGCTTTTAGTATGAAATCTGAAAAAGGGTCAAGATTAAGACTTTGATATGTTTGTCTTACCCCGTTAAATGTAAATGGGGAAAGATGAAAAGTTGAAATAAATTCTAAAATACGAGAAATAGAGATTTAGTAATAATTACATAAATATGTACAAAAAATAATAGGCAGATGTTTGAATTAAACACTCGTACCTGCCTTGTAATTTAATTTACAAGACACGGGGCAAGATGAAATCACTTTTGTGAATCCTGAAAAATAAACTGTCTTAGAAAATTGCACTTTACACACAACCAGGCGTTCTCAGCCGCAACCACTGACTGAGTTGTGATAAGTAACAAATTGGTGGCCCTAACGATGTTGCCAGCACTGCAATAAGTACTATAAATCTGGTGTTATTGAAGACTTTTTGTCTTACCCCTTTTTTCATCTTGCCCCCAATCACTCTACTAGTTTTTCTGATACCTATATCCAGCTTAGTTACTATATAAGGTCAGTTGGGGGAAGTGCGGCGCATTTTATTTTAAGTTCACTTTGCACTCGAATTGTGTTTATACTGTGAACATTTTTAAATACCTAATTTATTTCATTACCACGTTCCCTGATGAATTATCTCCAAATGGAACCTGCAATTTTAGAGTTCTGAAGTAGTTTTCTATGTATTTCATTGGATTTTTAACAGCATGTCCATAGCCGCACTTTCCCAACGAAATGGGGTAAGTGCGGCAGGGGTCTACAAATGAGCCGTTTTTTCATGGACCTACTATTTTCTCCTATTAGTAGGACCACGAGGGAGACCTATTTCTGTCTTTCCTATTCTAGGGTGAATCAAACATCCAGGAGGTGTCCAGGATGATGGAGAGCATCCAGGAGGTGTCCAGGATGATGGAGAGCATCCAGGAGGTGTCCAGGATGATGGAGAGCATCCAGGAGGTGTCCAGGATGATGGAGAGCATCCAGGAGGTGTCCAGGAGGTGTCCAGGATGATGGAGAGCATCCAGGAGGTGTCCAGGATGATGGAGAGCATCCAGGAGGTGTCTTGGATGATGGAGAGCATCCAGGAGGTGTCCAGGATGATGGAGAGCATCCAGGAGGTGTCCAGGATGATGGAGCATCCAGGAGGTGTCCAGGATGATGGAGAGCATCCAGGAGGTGTCCAGGATGATGGAGAGCATCCAGGAGGTGTCCAGGATCATGGAGAGCATCCAGGAGGTGTCCAGGAGGTGTCCAGGATGATGGAGAGCATCCAGGAGGTGTCCAGGATGATGGAGAGCATCCAGGAGGTGTCTTGGATGATGACCTCCTGGATAATCCATATCAATACCAGTCGTAGTCGTCGCGTCTTCAAGACACTGGCTACATTATCCCGCTGTATGGCAATGATACGCTGCGTCAGATACTCGCCAGCTAGAGGGTAATTACGAATAACAAGTAGGTACATTAGGCGACTTTAGCGCTGGGAGCGATTACCCCCTGGACTTTGGACAGAATGCAGATTGCGTCACAAACTGAGCTCCAATCACAAACCATGAAGGTTATTTAGAAAGTGGTCAAAGTCATATGCAAATAAAAATATGCATAAAATATACCTAATATGTATGATCACATACGATACGATTCTGAGTGCTTTGTAACAACAATATAATTATCTAGGCAATAAACGAAATTGAAACTTATATTTTTAGTTTAATTTTAATAACCTTCCTTTTCATTATTATAAAATGGCACAAAAACTAAAGTTTACATCACTTATTTAAGGCGCAAACAGCACGAGAAGTGGCGGCGCCACTTATTTTATCATATAATTCTGTAAAACAACAAATAAAAATGTAGTAGTAGTCAATCTAGTAGTTTCATTTTGTCTCTTTGAGAGAGAGATACGAAAACAGAGTTTGGTGGCATGAGCAACTTCGTATCTCTTCATAAATAGACAAAATGAAACTACTACAGATGCAATAAAAAAGCTTATGATAGGTTTAACAAAATGTAGGTACCTGCGTGTGGATTTTGGAAATTCCTTCCTATTTTAGTTGCTGTTTGCGCCTAAAGAAAGTTGATTATGTGATTGGTATGTTCGAGCACGTAGATTGTGCATTGCCCTAATTAAAGTTAACATACGCATTTACACCAGTCATCAATTTTAGCAATACTTTTTAATAGGTTCAGTTCGCGTTCACCTGTCAATAGACTCACGCGTCTCACAATCATTTTATTAGTAACTACAGTTTATCGTTAAATGTATATCAGCTAAAATTTATCTAGAGTGAGTGGGGGCAAGATCGAGCGGTTTTTTGATGAGATGGTCAGTGTTGTTTTTGAATCCATGTAGAAGAATAATTATTAACTTTAGCTAAAAGTAAATTAGACATAATTAAAGGGTAAAGACTAGATTTTTATAATATGTCAATAACAGCCTGATAAAGCTGTCCAAAAAGTAGAAAACTAATTAAAAATATTATTTTTACTTAATTGAAACAAGGGGAAGATGAAAAGGTGACGGGGTAAGATGGAATAAAAATCTCAAAAAATCGTTAAAACGTGTCTTAGGCAGGTCCTAGGCAAAGTTTATGGTCCTAAGTCTATAGTGTTAAGTAATTTAAAAAGTTGTAACTGACTGTAGTGCCAAAATAGCTATTTTTAACAAAGATATAACAAATTTAAAAATATAATATATTCCGAACTTACCTACTTACTTACTTATATACTGGGGGAAGATTGAAGAAGAGATTCTCAAACTTTGCAGCCAAATTGCATAAGTTTTGACTGAAGAAAAAAAATATTTTCTATTAATGAAAAATCATATAAAAACTGAAAACTTTTTTTATTTCACATGAAACCTATATGAATATTTTTTTTTATCATCATAAATAATTCTTTATTTTTTTCTTTTGTAATTTTAAAGTATTTTCTTTTTCTATTGGATTTCTTTTTTTATTTCACATTTCTTAGCATACCCTATTCTTGTTATTTTTTGTTTTACTACTTTCAGCAATATTTTTTTATTTCTTATTTTTCTTGCTGAAACTTACACAAAGATACAGTTTGAGGATATCTGGCTTTTAGTATGAAATCTGAAAAAGGGTCAAGATTAAGACTTTGATATGTTTGTCTTACCCCGTTAAATGTAAATGGGGAAAGATGAAAAGTTGAAATAAATTCTAAAATACGAGAAATAGAGATTTAGTAATAATTACATAAATATGTACAAAAAATAATAGGCAGATGTTTGAATTAAACACTCGTACCTGCCTTGTAATTTAATTTACAAGACACGGGGCAAGATGAAATCACTTTTGTGAATCCTGAAAAATAAACTGTCTTAGAAAATTGCACTTTACACACAACCAGGCGTTCTCAGCCGCAACCACTGACTGAGTTGTGATAAGTAACAAATTGGTGGCCCTAACGATGTTGCCAGCACTGCAATAAGTACTATAAATCTGGTGTTATTGAAGACTTTTTGTCTTACCCCTTTTTTCATCTTGCCCCCAATCACTCTACTAGTTTTTCTGATACCTATATCCAGCTTAGTTACTATATAAGGTCAGTTGGGGGAAGTGCGGCGCATTTTATTTTAAGTTCACTTTGCACTCGAATTGTGTTTATACTGTGAACATTTTTAAATACCTAATTTATTTCATTACCACGTTCCCTGATGAATTATCTCCAAATGGAACCTGCAATTTTAGAGTTCTGAAGTAGTTTTCTATGTATTTCATTGGATTTTTAACAGCATGTCCATAGCCGCACTTTCCCAACGAAATGGGGTAAGTGCGGCAGGGGTCTACAAATGAGCCGTTTTTTCATGGACCTACTATTTTCTCCTATTAGTAGGACCACGAGGGAGACCTATTTCTGTCTTTCCTATTCTAGGGTGAATCAAACATCCAGGAGGTGTCCAGGATGATGGAGAGCATCCAGGAGGTGTCCAGGATGATGGAGAGGATCCAGGAGGTGTCCAGGATGATGGAGAGCATCCAGGAGGTGTCCAGGAGGTGTCCAGGATGATGGAGAGCATCCAGGAGGTGTCCAGGATGATGGAGAGCATCCAGGAGGTGTCCAGGATGATGGAGAGCATCCAGGAGGTGTCCAGGAGGTGTCCAGGATGATGGAGAGCATCCAGGAGGTGTCCAGGAGGTGTCCAGGATGATGGAGAGCATCCAGGAGGTGTCCAGGATGATGGAGAGCATCCAGGAGGTGTCCAGGATGATGGAGAGCATCCAGGAGGTGTCCAGGATGATGGAGAGCATCCAGGAGGTGTCCAGGATGATGGAGAGCATCCAGGAGGTGTCCAGGAGGTGTCCAGGATGATGGAGAGCATCCAGGAGGTGTCCAGGATGATGGAGAGCATCCAGGAGGTGTCCAGGATGGTGGAGAGCATCGAGGAGGTGTCCAGGAGGTGTCCAGGATGATGGAGAGCATCCAGGAGGTGTCCAGGATGATGGAGGTGTCCAGGATGATGGAGGTGTCCAAGATGATTGAGAGCATCCAGGAGGCGTCCAGGATGATGGAGAGCATCCAGGAGGTGTCCAGGAGGTGTCCAGGAGGTGTCCAGGATGATGCAGAGCATCCAGGATGATGGAGAGCATCCAGGATGATGGAGAGCATCCAGGATGATGGAGAGCATCCAGGATGATGGAGAGCATCCAGGATGATTGAGAGCATCCAGGAGGTGTCCAGGATGATGGAGAGCATCCAGGAGGTGTCCAGGATGATGGAGAGCATCCAGTAGGTGTCCAGGATGATGGAGAGCATCCAGGAGGTGTCTTGGATGATGGAGAGCATCCAGGAGGTGTCCAGGATGATGGAGAGCATCCAGGAGGTGTCCAGGATGATGGAGAGCATCCAGGAGGTGTCCAGGATGATGAAGAGGATCCAGGAGGTGTCCAGGATGATGGAGAGCATCCAGGACGTGTCCAGGATGATGGAGAGCATCCAGGAGGTTTCCAGGATGATGGAGAGCATCCAGGAGGTGTCCACGATGATGGAGAGCATCCAGGAGGTGTCCAGGAGGTGTCCAGGATGATGGAGAGCATCCAGGAGGTGTCCAGGATGATGGAGGTGTCCAGGATGATGGAGGTGTCCAAGATGATGGAGAACATCCAGGAGGCGTCCAGGATGATGGAGAGCATCCAGGAGGTGTCCAGGAGGTGTCCAGGAGGTGTCCAGGATGATGCAGAGCATCCAGGATGATGGAGAGCATCCAGGATGATGGAGAGCATCCAGGATGATGGAGAGAATCCAGGAGGTGTCCAGGATGATGGAGAGCATCCAGGAGTAGTCCAGGAGTAGTCCAGGAGGTGTCCAGGAAGTGTCCAGGAGGTGTCCAGGATGATGGAGAGCATCCAGGAGGTGTCCAGGAGGTGTCCAGGATGATGGAGAGCATCCAGGAGTAGTCCAGGAGTAGTCCAGGAGGTGTCCAGGAGGTGTCCAGGAGGTGTCCAGGAGGTGTCCAGGATGATGGAGAGCATCCAGGATGATGGAGAGCATCCAGGATGATGGAGAGCATCCAGGATGATGGAGAGCATCCAGGATGATGGAGAGCATCCAGGATGATGGAGAGCATCCAGGAGGTGTCCAGGATGATGGAGAGCATCCAGGAGGTGTCCAGGATGATGGAGAGCATCCAGGAGGTGTCCAGGATGATGGAGAGCATCCAGGAGGTGTCCAGGATGATGGAGAGCATCCAGGAGGTGACGCAATCTGCATTCTGTCCAAAGTCCAGGGGGTAATCGCTCCCAGCGCTAAAGTCGCCTAATGTACCTACTTGTTATTCGTAATTACCCTCTAGCTGGCGAGTATCTGACGCAGCGTATCATTGCCATACAGCGGGATAATGTAGCCAGTGTCTTGGAGACGCGACGACTACGACTGGTATTGATATGGATTATCCAGGAGGTCATCATCCAAGACACCTCCTGGATGCTCTCCATCATCCTGGACACCTCCTGGATGCTCTCCATCATCCTGGACACCTCCTGGATGCTCTCCATCATCCTGGACACCTCCTGGATGCTCTCCATGATCCTGGACACCTCCTGGATGCTCTCCATCATCCTGGACACCTCCTGGATGCTCTCCATCATCCTGGACACCTCCTGGATGCTCCATCATCCTGGACACCTCCTGGATGCTCTCCATCATCCTGGACACCTCCTGGATGCTCTCCATCATCCAAGACACCTCCTGGATGCTCTCCATCATCCTGGACACCTCCTGGATGCTCTCCATCATCCTGGTGTCCAGGATGATGGAGAGCATCCAGGAGGTGTCCAGGAGGTGTCCAGGATGATGGAGAGCATCCAGGAGGTGTCCAGGAGGTGTCCAGGATGATGGAGAGCATCCAGGAGGTGTCCAGGATGATGGAGAGCATCCAGGAGGTGTCCAGGATGATGGAGAGCATCCAGGAGGTGTCCAGGATGATGGAGAGCATCCAGGAGGTGTCCAGGAGGTGTCCAGGATGATGGAGAGCATCCAGGAGGTGTCCAGGATGATGGAGAGCATCCAGGAGGTGTCCAGGATGGTGGAGAGCATCGAGGAGGTGTCCAGGAGGTGTCCAGGATGATGGAGAGCATCCAGGAGGTGTCCAGGATGATGGAGGTGTCCAGGATGATGGAGGTGTCCAAGATGATTGAGAGCATCCAGGAGGCGTCCAGGATGATGGAGAGCATCCAGGAGGTGTCCAGGAGGTGTCCAGGAGGTGTCCAGGATGATGCAGAGCATCCAGGATGATGGAGAGCATCCAGGATGATGGAGAGCATCCAGGATGATGGAGAGCATCCAGGATGATGGAGAGCATCCAGGATGATTGAGAGCATCCAGGAGGTGTCCAGGATGATGGAGAGCATCCAGGAGGTGTCCAGGATGATGGAGAGCATCCAGTAGGTGTCCAGGATGATGGAGAGCATCCAGGAGGTGTCTTGGATGATGGAGAGCATCCAGGAGGTGTCCAGGATGATGGAGAGCATCCAGGAGGTGTCCAGGATGATGGAGAGCATCCAGGAGGTGTCCAGGATGATGAAGAGGATCCAGGAGGTGTCCAGGATGATGGAGAGCATCCAGGACGTGTCCAGGATGATGGAGAGCATCCAGGAGGTTTCCAGGATGATGGAGAGCATCCAGGAGGTGTCCACGATGATGGAGAGCATCCAGGAGGTGTCCAGGAGGTGTCCAGGATGATGGAGAGCATCCAGGAGGTGTCCAGGATGATGGAGGTGTCCAGGATGATGGAGGTGTCCAAGATGATGGAGAACATCCAGGAGGCGTCCAGGATGATGGAGAGCATCCAGGAGGTGTCCAGGAGGTGTCCAGGAGGTGTCCAGGATGATGCAGAGCATCCAGGATGATGGAGAGCATCCAGGATGATGGAGAGCATCCAGGATGATGGAGAGAATCCAGGAGGTGTCCAGGATGATGGAGAGCATCCAGGAGTAGTCCAGGAGTAGTCCAGGAGGTGTCCAGGAAGTGTCCAGGAGGTGTCCAGGATGATGGAGAGCATCCAGGAGGTGTCCAGGAGGTGTCCAGGATGATGGAGAGCATCCAGGAGTAGTCCAGGAGTAGTCCAGGAGGTGTCCAGGAGGTGTCCAGGAGGTGTCCAGGAGGTGTCCAGGATGATGGAGAGCATCCAGGATGATGGAGAGCATCCAGGATGATGGAGAGCATCCAGGATGATGGAGAGCATCCAGGATGATGGAGAGCATCCAGGATGATGGAGAGCATCCAGGATGATGGAGAGCATCCAGGAGGTGTCCAGGATGATGGAGAGCATCCAGGAGGTGTCCAGGATGATGGAGAGCATCCAGGAGGTGTCCAGGATGATGGAGAGCATCCAGGAGGTGTCCAGGATGATGGAGAGCATCCAGGAGGTGTCCAGGAGGTGTCCAGGATGATGGAGAGCATCCAGGAGTAGTCCAGGAGTAGTCCAGGAGGTGTCCAGGAGGTGTCCAGGAGGTGTCCAGGAGGTGTCCAGGATGATGGAGAGCATCCAGGAGGTGTCCAGGATGATGGAGAGCATCCAGGATGATGGAGAGCATCCAGGATGATGGAGAGCATCCAGGATGATGGAGAGCATCCAGGAGGTGTCCAGGATGATGGAGAGCATCCAGGAGGTGTCCAGGATGATGGAGAGCATCCAGGAGGTGTCCAGGATGATGGAGAGCATCCAGGAGGCGTCCAGGATGATGGAGAGCATCCAGGAGGTGTCCAAGATGATGGAGAGCATCCAGGAGGCGTCCAGGATGATGGAGAGCATCCAGGAGGTGTCCAGGAGGTGTCCAGGATGATGGAGAGCATCCAGGAGGTGTCCAGGATGATGGAGAGCATCCAGGAGGTGTCCAGGATGATGGAGAGCATCCAGGAGGTGTCCAGGATGATGGAGACCATCCAGGAGGTGTCCAGGATGATGGAGAGCATCCAGGAGGTGTCCAGGATGATGGAGAGCATCCAGGAGGTGTCCAGGATGATGGAGAGCATCCAGGAGTAGTCCAGGAGTAGTCCAGGAGGTGTCCAGGAAGTGTCCAGGAGGTGTCCAGGATGATGGAGAGCATCCAGGAGGTGTCCAGGAGGTGTCCAGGATGATGGAGAGCATCCAGGAGTAGTCCAGGAGTAGTCCAGGAGGTGTCCAGGAGGTGTCCAGGAGGTGTCCAGGAGGTGTCCAGGATGATGGAGAGCATCCAGGATGATGGAGAGCATCCAGGATGATGGAGAGCATCCAGGATGATGGAGAGCATCCAGGATGATGGAGAGCATCCAGGATGATGGAGAGCATCCAGGATGATGGAGAGCATCCAGGAGGTGTCCAGGATGATGGAGAGCATCCAGGAGGTGTCCAGGATGATGGAGAGCATCCAGGAGGTGTCCAGGATGATGGAGAGCATCCAGGAGGTGTCCAGGATGATGGAGAGCATCCAGGAGGTGTCCAGGATGATGGAGAGCATCCAGGAGGTGTCCAGGAGGTGTCCAGGATGATGGAGAGCATCCAGGAGGTGTCCAGGATGATGGAGAGCATCCAGGAGGTGTCCAGGATGGTGGAGAGCATCGAGGAGGTGTCCAGGAGGTGTCCAGGATGATGGAGAGCATCCAGGAGGTGTCCAGGATGATGGAGGTGTCCAGGATGATGGAGGTGTCCAAGATGATTGAGAGCATCCAGGAGGCGTCCAGGATGATGGAGAGCATCCAGGAGGTGTCCAGGAGGTGTCCAGGAGGTGTCCAGGATGATGCAGAGCATCCAGGATGATGGAGAGCATCCAGGATGATGGAGAGCATCCAGGATGATGGAGAGCATCCAGGATGATGGAGAGCATCCAGGATGATTGAGAGCATCCAGGAGGTGTCCAGGATGATGGAGAGCATCCAGGAGGTGTCCAGGAGGTGTCCAGGATGATGGAGAGCATCCAGGAGGTGTCCAGGATGATGGAGAGCATCCAGGATGTGTCCAGGATGATGGAGAGCATCCAGGAGGTGTCCAGGATGATGGAGAGCATCCAGGAGGTGTCCAGGATGATGGAGAGCATCCAGGAGGTGTCCACGAGGTGTCCAGGATGATGGAGAGCATCCAGGAGGTGTCCAGGAGGTGTCCAGGATGATGGAGAGCATCCAGGAGGTGTTCAGGATGATGGAGTTATCTAGGATGATGGAGGTGTCCAAGATGATGGAGAGCATCCAGGAGGCGTCCAGGATGATGGAGAGCATCCAGGAGGTGTCCAGGAGGTGTCCAGGATGATGGAGAGCATCCAGGAGGTGTCCAGGATGATGGAGAGCATCCAGGAGGTGTCCAGGATGATGGAGAGCATCCAGGAGGTGTCCAGGATGATGGAGAGCATCCAGGAGGTGTCCAGGATGATGGAGAGCATCCAAGAGGTGTCCAGGATGATGGAGAGCATCCAGGAGGTGTCCAGGATGATGGAGAGCATCCAGAAGGTGTCCAGGATGATGGAGAGCATCCAGGAGGTGTCCAGGATGATGGAGAGCATCCAGGAGTAGTCCAGGAGTAGTCCAGGAGGTGTCCAGGAGGTGTCCAGGAGGTGTCCAGGAGGTGTCCAGGATGATGGAGAGCATCCAGGAGGTGTCCAGGATGATGGAGAGCATCCAGGATGATGGAGAGCATCCAGGATGATGGAGAGCATCCAGGATGATGGAGAGCATCCAGGAGGTGTCCAGGATGATGGAGAGCATCCAGGAGGTGTCCAGGATGATGGAGAGCATCCAGGAGGTGTCCAGGATGATGGAGTTATCTAGGATGATGGAGGTGTCCAAGATGATGGAGAGCATCCAGGAGGCGTCCAGGATGATGGAGAGCATCCAGGAGGTGTCCAGGAGGTGTCCAGGATGATGGAGAGCATCCAGGAGGTGTCCAGGATGATGGAGAGCATCCAGGAGGTGTCCAGGATGATGGAGAGCATCCAGGAGGTGTCCAGGATGATGGAGACCATCCAGGAGGTGTCCAGGATGATGGAGAGCATCCAGGAGGTGTCCAGGATGATGGAGAGCATCCAGGAGGTGTCCAGGATGATGGAGAGCATCCAGGAGGTGTCCAGGATGATGGAGAGCTTTTAGGAGAAGCTGAGGAGTTCTTCGTCGATGGAACTTTTCAGAGTTGTCCTCAACCGTTTGAGCAACTATTTACAATTCACGGAGACCTTGGTGCTTCGTCATCAGATACGAAAGTAGTACCACTTGTTTATGCCCTCATGTCTGATAAAAAGCAAGAGTCGTATGCTGCTCTTTTCGCTATGATAAAATCACAAATACCTGATTGGACTCCAAAAAAAATCCATTTGGACTTCGAAATCGCTATTGCCAATGCTTTGATGAACATTTTCCCGGAAGTGATATTAAAAAAATGTTTTGCTCATTTATCGAAAGCCATTTGGAAAAATTCCAAAGTCAAACTTAAAATTAAGGAAAAAATAGAAAAAAGAATTGTCGGATTATGTAAGGGTTTAGCTCTACTACCTGAAAATCTCATAGAAAATGGTATTGATTATATCAAGAATGAAAGCACCAGTTCCCTAAAAATTACAAAATTTTTGAAATATATGGAAAGAACATGGTGGAAGAACAAAGATTACAAATCTTCATGGTGCGTATATGGTGAACGTCACCGTACAAATAATGTCGTTGAAAGCTGGCACTCTCAACTAAACAAGAATGTTAAAAAGCGTTCACCAGTTTCGATCCTGCGGTTGATAAATGCAATAATGGATATGGAAAGCGAAAGAACAAGTGATGCATCACGACGTCGAAAAGAAGAATTAGATCGCGATGATTTCATATTAAAATGCCAGTTACAATTAATTCACGGTGATATAATAGTAGGCCATTTTTTAGAAAAACTAAGATAGGACTGGTCACCTTTTTTTTAATATACAGGGTGTATAAATTATTGGTTGTTTCTATTTATAGTATATAATAGGAAAGACAGAAATAGGTCTCCCTCGTGGTCCTACTAATAGGAGAAAATAGTAGGTCCATGAAAAAACGGCTTACAAATCCAGTCAATGACTCTTTTTTTAAATTTCAACGTGAATATCAGAAAGAGGAACGTTCAAATAAAAGTCTCTATTCGACTCTTGGATCCTAGAAATAAGGTACACCGAAGAAAATTGTGAAATGGGGGAAGTGCGGCATAATTCCTAAGGAACAAGCTATCCAGTGGTGCTAAACATTTATACCTGACTGCCCAAGAAGGAAGATAAAGGTAAAGGGATGTATGTACTATGTTTTTTTACAACAATGATCATAATGATGATGTTTATGTACACTTTAAAAAATTCGTCTATTTTTTTGTGTTCCTTTTTATTGATTGAAAAAGCTTTTTAAATGAAAAAACAGTTTGAGTTATTATTTTTTATTAATTTAAATTATTGAGATTACTATAGTTAATCAAATAATTCACAAAAATTAAGAAACAAGTAGAAGAGACAGTATCAAAATACTAAAAGCATGGCGTAGCGTGGCGTGGCGTAGTGTATTATTATTATTATTAGATTTAACTATAGTTACCAAAAATTCGACTAAAATTACAATTATGTATAGGTACCTAGTATAACGTACCTAGTAACTAGTTATGACGACATGTCATGTTGTAAATCAGCATGTTTTTTTTAAATAAATTATAATTTTTTTTAAGTGTCAGTTTTAGTGACTTTGAGAAGGGAAGGAGCAAATAATCAGTTTCCCCAGTCCATTCTCTACCTTTCCTAAAAGTACTTCAACAAGCTTAAGCAATTGTGACTGTTTTACACAAGTTTCACCTAGCTGAACTATTAAAGTGGTGCTTTGATTTAGGGAGTTATCTTTCTGTATATATTAGAATGTGGATAACAATTATTTACAACATTTTGTACAAGTAGGTCACGCAGTTTTAGACCCATACCTGCACCCAACTTTTCTGAATATAAAACAGTCTTCCTATTATTTGATTGTCTAACACTAAATCTAAATTCTTAACTGAAGATCGTGCAGCTTGAATTTGACCCTCATTGGGTACAATCGTTGCTTTATAGCTACCACAGTTAGGTTAGGTTGGTTAGGTTAGGTTAGTTAGGTTAGGTTAGTCAGGTTAGGTTAGGTTAGTCAGGTTAGGTTAGTTAGGTTAGGTTAGTTTGGTTAGTTAGGTTAGTTAGGTTAGGTTAGGTTTGTTAGGTTAGCTTAGCTTAGTTAGGTTAGGTTACGTTAGGTTAGTTAGATTAGGTTAGTTAGGTTAGGTTAGTTTGGTTAGGTTAGTTTGGTTTGGTTAGTTAGGTTATGTTAGTTAGGTTAGGTAAGATAGGTTAGGTTAGTTAGGTTAGGTTAGGTAAGTTAGGTTAGTTTTTATAATTAACAACTACTAGGTAAACATAATTGTAGTAGAATTTTTAGTTACTATAGTTAAGTCTTTGTTGTGTGTTTTGTTATGTGGCGTAGCGTAGCGCATGGCGTAGCGAAGCATGGCGTAGCGTATAGCGTAGCGTAGCATGGCGTAGCGTATTATTATGTTATGTTTTTATTTTTAAATAACCCAGAAATTTTTAAATAGACCAACTCTTAAATTGTAAAACTTTTAAGGTAAAAAACCGGTAAGAAGTAGTTACATAGAAATATAATAGCTAATATATAATAACTAACTAAAGAAATATAATAACTAACCTAACCTCACCTAACTAAACTAATCTAACCTAACCTAACTAATCTAACCTAACCTAACTAACCTAACCTCTAACCTAACTAACCTAACCTAACTAACTTAACCTAACTAACCTAACAAACCTAACTAACCTTACCTAACGAACTTAACCTAACTAACCTAACCAAACTAACCTAACCTAACTTACCTAACTAACTTCCTGTTTACGCCTTAATGTACTTGATGCGTTTTAAAATAGGCAAGGAAAAGCATTTATTTTGTCACTTCATATTTGTTCACTTGATGTTTTATAGAATGTTGCAGATATAGACCGCACAGCCTTAGATATTCAAATAGGGACTTTAAGTTCGAAACACACAGAAGCCGGAGGCGGGGAGTGGAGGCGAAGGCGTGCGAGTTGTATTCTATGGAATCCTATGGAAGCCTACACACACACCGCAGGCCGTGACGACGCGGTGCTATAGGAAAAACCGGCACGCCTTCGTCTCCGCTCCGCCTCCGGCTTCTCTGTGTTTCGAACTTTATGCGACATCTGTGGCGCAGTGGGCTAGAGTCCGCCTCCGACGCAGTAAGTTGCAGGTTCGATTCCCACCTATACGATCTGTCAATCGAAAATAATCTTTTCAATTTTTCCTTGTCATTACGAACTTCTTCTCAGGAAGTTAGTTCTAGTTCTTGGATATGGCTCTGCGTCAGCATTGACGCAATATTGCCAGTGTCGAGTTTTTTTTTTGGGGTTTATTTTTTAATATTTAGAACTCTGCATCAATATGATTTTGCTAAAACAAAAGCAAAATGTTCAAAAACTTCAACTTCTTGTAGATTTGCTCTGCGTCTGCTTTGACGTAATTCTGCTCATGGCCGTCTTATGACAACATCACAAATTTATATAAAAGCGCTATTACACACGATATTCAGGGCCCGGTGGTTAGGGCGATTAGGGAACAAGGCTTGCCGGGTCCGTCCCTTAGGGACCCTAAACCTTATTACACCACTCTTAGTTAGGGTCCCTGAATATCGTGTAATGAAATAGGAATTTTAAAAGGACGTAATCAAAAGACATTATTATTCTAAAAAGGTTTTATTTCTATAACATGTGACGTTACTTTGACACTTGTAGTTACATTGTCTATGTCTAGTTCTACTTCAACTTCTTGCATGTGAGGCTATTTTGACACTTGTATCTATATGTCAACGTCTAGATCCGCTTGGCGTGCGCACGCGGCTCATCCTGGCGGCGTCGCTTGCGTCTCGGCGGCGCCTCCACTAACCCGGCGTGCGCCTGTGCAGCTAGCAGAATGCCCAGCTGAGTCGCCGCCTGCAACATACATTTTTTTTATTTACTAGCGACCCGCCTCGGCTTCGCACGGTTTATTAAACGTATAAACCTTCCTCTTGAATCACTCTATCTATTAAAAAAAACTGCATTTAAATCCGTTGCGTAGTTTTAAAGATTTAAGCGTTCAAAGGTACATAATGACAAAGGGACAGAGAAATCGACTTTATTTTATACTATGTAGTGACTAGTGTCTACATAAGGTTTAGAAGCCTTTATGGCTTAAACATAAGAGTATTAGAACTTCATTAAGTTTATTAATTGGTGTATAATGAAAAGACTGTTTTGCGGACTGTAATTAGTATATTGAGTGAAAAAACGTTAACTAGTTGAGAGCACAATACATTCATGGCAGAGCTAAGAACAGAAGAGGAATTGTCACGATGACAGATCAAAATGTGACAGCTTATAAATAGTGTTGCCATACATTTTATGTTGATTATTTCCAACAATTGGAACAAACGAATAACGTTTCATGAAACATTATAGCTGGGGATACACATGCCCGTAGCTTGCACACTAGCATACCAGCTCCTTGCAAGTGCCAGCTACAGGCATGTGTATTCACGTACTGGCATGCTTGTAACTGGAAGCTAGCTAGTTGCAAGTAGCTAGCACAACATTTGATTTTCTTGCATGCCCGTTGGGGGAGGGGACGCGGGGGGCTGCTAACCTGGCACGTGTGAACAGACACGACAGCTACAGGCTACAGGCATGCCAGTAGCCAACTCATTGTGACCGTAGGCGCGTTTTTTCTTCGTTTCTCGTTTTTTTCTTTTTATCTCTCATTAATTTTGGTGCAAATTCAATTGCTAGTATCAACACGATTTTGATTCACTTCGAATGTTATCCATGTTTAGCCCGCAAGAATTCGTACGAAATACTCTCACGAACTGTCCTGTGTATACGCAAGGGTAATACTGGCATGCCAGGGCACAGTATGCATGCCAGTATTACTTGCAAATGTATCCGCAGTATGCCAGTAACTTTCATGCCACCTACTTTCCCGATTTACTGGCATGTGTATCCCCAGCTTAACTTTCCTAATTAGCTCTTTTAAATTCGAGATTTTAATTTTAAATAAAATTTTATTAATAAATGGAAATATATTAAATATTTAAATTAATATAAACTCAATAGTTTTTTTTTAATTCAATTCTGCTGCCTTTAACTGCACTATTTATATTTTGTAAATTCCTTTGTCTAACGTAATAATACGATAAAATAGGTGAAATAGGCAGCGCTAGTGTGCTTCTTGGTACCGCCATAAGGTAAGATAACAAGTAAAATGTTAAACTTACCTCTTCATGCATTTCCTTGGCCATCGTATAAACGCTGTGCTCGCTGCTGTTGTACAGCAAAGCGTTGGACAGCATTAGAAGCACGTCGCGCTGGAACTCTGCCGTGCTCCTGAAAAATAAACAATGCTGGACAATCCACACAGCATCATCTAGCCCCAAGCTGAGCAGAGCTTGTGTTATGTGTACTAGATGACTGATATACTTAATAATTATAAAAATAGAATCATTTAAAAAAAATAATGTAATACAAAGATAGATATCGTTTGGATCGATGGATGCATGTTTCCTGATAAATAAATAATGCTGGACAATCCACACAGCATCACCATGGCTGATATAAGTACTTAAAACAATATTATTATACATAGAACCCCAATAAAAACAATAATTAATAAATAATACTCGACAATCCTCACAGCATCATCTAGCCCCAAGCTAAGCAGAGCTTGTGTTATGGGTACGATATAGTTTAAGCAGTAAACATGACATACCTAGATATAAATTATTTATATACGTAAGAATTAGGTATACGTTAAAAAAGAAGATATTTTTATCGTTATCTATCTAAGAACACGAATAAAACATTTCTAAATAAATAATTCCGGACAGTCCACACAGCATCATCTAGCCCCAAGCTGAGCAGAGCTTGTGTTATGGGTACTAGATGACTGATATACTTAATGCAATACAATACATAGATCAATGTAGATGGATGATTGATGTATGTTTATTACGTATATTTATTTATGTATATTTTTTAAGCTATAATTAAGTTAAGTAGGTATTATTAAAATTATTCTAATTTTTAAAATTTCAATTTGATTATTTATTATTTTTTTAATTTATTATTATTAACCAATTTGTTTATTTTTGTGTAAACGATATATGGACTATGGAGCTAAATTGTAACCTGGTGTCTGAAATAAATTATTTGAATTTGAATTTGAAAAAAATTACCTCTTCATGCCAAAACTACTGAATGGATCGAGCTCAAATATTGAATAAACGTAATTCAAGGCATGTTATTAACAATTTTCACGCGAGTGAAGTCGAGGGGCGTAACTATCAACATCATCAGCCTATATTAGTCCACTGCTGGACATAAGCCTCCCCTAACTCGCGCCATAGCGCCCTGTATTCAGCTTACCGCATCCAGCATCTGCCTGCAGTTTTCACAGAATTTAATCAATTTTAGTCAACTACAGATATCGCGGGGCGCAATAACGCTGGAATAAATTATTATATAATAATAGTTTTCTCCAAGCTTTTGCATCAATTGCCAGTGATGTTAAAGATGAATAATCTTCACTCTGATTATGTGTGTAATACACTAATAACGTAGTGTGTAATACACTAGCGCACAGTAATACCTGATGAGTCCGTTCTCAATGTTCCGCCGCACTGTGGACAGGTCCATGGGTCTCTTCACGACCGCGCTGTAGCCCGGCGCTTCCTCGTCAGATATAGGGCGAGTGAACAGGGACGCGTACTTGTGAGCACATAGTCTGGAAATAAATATATAATAATAATTAATGCTGGACAATCCACACAACATCTATACAAGAACATAAATATTTTTGTAAAAAAATGAGTTACAAAACCGAAGGAACATTGGTGGAACATATTTTACGACACTGGTATCATCAGAGCAAGCTGCCGGAGCTCCAAACAATTCGTCTGCAAAAATTATTTAAAACCATATTTATGATAACTACAAAACAATAAGGGAAGGGGGGTTCCTAAGGTATACTACTGGTGTTCATCGAGGGGGGGGGGGGGGAGAGGTATATTTTTTTTTTTAAAATGGGTCACTTTGTATGGCTATGTTCTTAACATCTTAACCTGACTATCAGTAAATCAATGTCTTTATTTCTTCAGGCTTACAAAACAAGCACATAGACAAGTCAAATTTAATACTATAGGTACATAGTTATCAAAATCATATAAGAAATAAAGTGATAATTGATTTTCAGTTCGCTTCAATCTTTTGTCCTTTTATGCTCTAAATGCCTTATTTTGGCCTGTCCAGTTTAGAGTCTGTGTTACATACAGTCCTGGATTTATAAATAGGCCGTGTAGGCCGCGGCCAGTCCTAGGGGGGCGGCAGATTTCAGAGGACGGTCAAACACGTTCACTTCACAATTGCAGGATTCTAACCTTGTATATCTACGGGGGGGGGGGGGGGGAATGAAATGAAAATTCATTTATTTCGGACAACATAAAAATTAAATTTAGGTCCATATCGTGTTAGTATTGTATATCCTATGTTAGTGACACGTAATTTTTTACTTTTAAAAATACTAAGTCGTTTGGAACACTGCAATCGAATAATGACAAAGTTATTTCATCATTAGGTACTCGATTACAGTGCTTGAGGAACGGGCTATCCCATTTATTGGATAATGCATTCAGCATGATATTAATCCGGCACTGGTTACATACCTGTTGTAGACCAACATAACAGATTTCTTCCACAGTCTATGTTGTCTGTCTGCATCCGAGGCGTGGGGAGACTCGGGCGCGCTCGCTTCAGCCGCGCTCTCGGATCCAGAGCAAGCTGGAATAAATAATGTAAATAAATAATACTGGACAATCCACACAGCACCATCTAGCCCCAAAGTATTTGTATTTATTTATAAACATTACATCTATTTTTACAGGTATAACCTAATTCAATAGAGTAGTCAGCATAACAATTCATAAGCACATAATAAGCATAATATATCAAAAGAAATTAGGAATTAATTATAGCCAAATGTCACAAGGTATGTAAAAAAAAAAAAAAATACTCGATCATAATATCATTCAGTACCTACAATAATTAAGCTAGTAGTAAGCTACTCAAAGCATGTGTTATGGGTACTAGATAACTTGATATATTTAATACATTATATACATAGATAGGGGATAAAAAATAGATATAAGGGGAGGGCTATGTCCAGCTGTGGACTAATATAGGCTGATGATGATGATGATGATAGATAGGGGATAAAAAATAGATATAAGGGGAGGGCTATGTCCAGCTGTGGACTAATATAGGCTGATGATGATGATGATGATAGATAGGGGATAAAAAATAGATATAAGGGGAGGGCTATGTCCAGCTGTGGACTAATATGGGCTGATGATGATGATACATAGATAGATATTTTTATTATAATAAAAGGACTTACTTCTAGAGTCTGCTTTCTTCTTCCGCGAGTAGTCCTTTCTCTTCTTCCCGTCTTTCTCTTCCTCGCGACTCACCTGAAAACAAATAATAATAAATAAATAAATAATTCCGGACAGTCCACACAGCATCATCTAGCCCCAAGCGAAGCAGAGCTTGTGTTATGGGTACTAGTACTGATATACTTAATACAATACATTACATAGATAGATATTTTTTATTATACATAGAAAACACCCAGACCAACGGTACAAATTAAAAACAAGCGTTAACTGAAGTTGCTTCATACATCGGTACATTAACGCGTTAGAAGTTATTTGTATAAACAGGCTAGTAATAAAATTTTGCGAAAAAATCTTAGGATTTTATTAATAATGCTCCCTAAAATTTGGAAAATTTAACCTCTGAGGGTGTTAAAAGAGAAGTTTGTATCGAAAATTATGATTTTTTGGTTTGATTCACTCTAAACTCGGTATAACTAAACTATATAGTAAATAATGAAACACGTATTTTTTATTTTTACGAAACATCCCCTAGGAGTCGTGTAATAAATATCTGTAATTTATAACTAGCGACCCACCCCGGCTTTGCACGGTTTTATTACATATTCGTATAAACCTTCCTCTTGAATCACTCTATCTATTAAAAAAAACCGCATCAAGATCCGTTGCGTACTTTTAAAGATATAAGCGTTCAATGGCACATAGGGACATAGGGGCAGAGAAAGCTACTTTGTTTTATACTATGTAGTGAAGAGGAAAGGAACAGAAATAGGAACAAAGAGTTGTACGGAACAAAGTTGTGTACGATCTACAGAAATTTGTTCCGTTGGTCTGGGTCTTTAAAACTACGCAACGGATCTTGATGCGGTTTTTTTTAATAGATAGAGTGATTCAAGAGGAAGGTTTATACGTATAATAAATCCGTGCGAAGCCGGGGCGGGTCGCTAATTTCTATATAAAGAGGAAAGGAACATAAATAGGAACAAAGAGTTACTTACTTCCATAGGGGTATCGTCGTCAGTTTCATTGTGAGGTTCCAAGAGTGGTTCTGTTGGCTCGGCGAGTCGAAGAGACTCGTCCCGGATCATCTGCTTTAGCGGGATCGAGTCCTGGACAGGGACAGTTTATGTTTTAACTAGCAGCGCCTACCGGTTTTACCCACGTTCCCGTGGGAATTCCGTGATAAAATAGTCTGTGTTATTCCAGACTATAATCTATCTCTGTGCCAAATTTCATCTAGATCCGTTCAGTAGTTTTTGCGTGAAAGAGTAACAAACATCCATACTAACAAACTTTCGCGTAGGATATTCCAGTAGGTTTCGATAGTATGTTTCTAACATTATATTCTTTAAGTTCGTTAAAAAGGTAGATTTGATTTAATTATTTTTATCAATTCTGTAGTTTGAAAGAATAAACATCTTTCCATCCATCCGAACTTTCAAATTTATAATGAGTCTGGTTTGGAGTTAAGGTTTTGGTTTCAAATCAACCGAATTTTTATCAATTTTCACGCGGGTGAAGCTGTGGAGCGCAGCTAGTTTCTTAGATCGATGATTGAGGACTAAAAGCATTATAATTTAATAATCCTACTTAAGATCAATGAAGAGTCTTGTTTTATTCCACGCCTAGAACTACATTTATTCAAAATTTCAGCCCGATCCATTCAGTAGTTTTGGCGTGAACAGGTAACAAACATCCGTTCAAACTTTCTCATTTACAACATTAGGGTGAAATAAGTATGTTTACCTCTGAATCTTCATCCTTCTTAAGGTCTTCAACAGTAGTTATTTCTTCCACAGTGGATATGTTGTCGATAATAGCCGTCTCTTCCACTTCCGGATTAGCCTCCACTTCCGGTTCCGTCGGTTCTTCCGCTTCCGGAATCGATTCTGAAACAACTAGTTTAAATATCGGTTACTTGATAAGTTTATTTCTATTCTTTTGCCTTTATTTTCTATTTTAATTAAGTACTTAGATTTTGTAATTAATTTGTTGTCCTCTTAATTTGTTTTTTTATATGTTACTAGCGACCCACCCCGGCTTCACACGGTTTTATTATACGTATAAACCTTCCTCTTGAATAACTCTTATCACTACATAGTATAAAACAAAGTCGTTTCTGTCCCTATTTCCCTATGTCCCTTTGTATGCTTAAATCTTTAAAACTACGCAACGGATTTTGAAGCGGTTTTTTTTAATATATAGAGTGATTCAAGAGGAAGATTTATACGTATAATAAAAAAGTGCGAAGCCGGGCGGGTCGCTAGTCTATTAATAAACCGCATCAAAATCAAAGGGACATAGGGACAGAGAAAGCGACTTTGTTTTATACTATGTAATTAAATAGTTTATATTTTGTATTTACATAATACGACTGCTATTTATTGATTACTAGTATCTGCCCGCAGCTTACCTCGCGTTGTTTTTATGGAAAAGTTTCAAGGCTATTCCTATCCTAAAGTAACTGTTTTATGAATGAAAAGTAGCCTATGCTATTTCAAGCTATTTCAGGGCTAGAACTAAGTCTATGAACCCAACTACAGTGGCGTGCCTAGTGCTTGAGAACAGGGCAAGCCCGACATACGTTTCTTGTTTATAATTAAGTAGATTTGTTTGTAGTTTTCATGAAAACTACTTAATAAATTCAATAAAATTTCTTGAACAAATGATCTGTATCTGCATCAGCATTCATTTCAATCAAAATTAAAATCACACAAAAATCTCGAAATTTAAACGAAATTGCTGCAAAATGTACCAACTCATTAAACAAAATGAAAAAGAGGAATGAAAAGGAACAGTTTTCTTGTACGAACTTCGCGATCGAGCGCGACCCTAGTTTGTGCGAACTTCACAGTGAAATCCGTGCTTTTTGTTCCATACTAATTGCTATAGAAACGCACTGTAGTTATATCTATACACCTAGCACTTTTGCATAGGTTAGAACGGTGCAGACATACACGCCCGCGAAGCCCCGTTGCAAGCGCATGAGTGTGAGCGAGATGCATGCGGACGCGCGCGGCAAGTTGCCGGCCGCCGCGTTCGGCTTTGTTCGGCCGAGATCGGATACTTACTAGACAGTCATAGATAAAAAGAAAGAATTGGCGAGAAAAAATTTAAATTTGGCATGTCAATGTTTTCGGTCGGTATGGAATTTGTAGTGGAATTTGAAGTAGGGCAAGCCCGGCTTTTTGGGTTGTATGAAGCTGCCGCCACTGCAACTAACTATACCTTCTACTGTCGGTTCCGGTTCCGGCGGGAGCGGTATGTCCCGAGTTTCGGGTTCGCCCGCTAGCGGTTCCGTCTCGACCGGTTGACCGATCGGTTGCTCGACTGGTTGGGAGATCAATTGGTCGAGCAATGTCGGTTCTTCGGATGGCACTTCACTGAAAAATAAATTAAGTATTACTTACGCTTACTTAGTTACTCTTATGCTGGGGCTAGATTAGTGAGCGAAGATTAGTGAGCGAAGATTCGTGTCGCGTTGGCGCGAAAAAAACATCGTGGCATAGGCGATGTTCTTGTCTACATAGTTTATTTTAATTTTAATTTAATTTCATATGGTTTTTATATTTATATTTTATTATGTTAGTATATGCTCTTGTTAAACATTAATTCCTAGATTAAATGCTTATTTGCTAGTGTACCGCTGTCATCATTATGTAAATCAACGTGTATACGGGTCTCCCGCGATACAGGCCTAGCCTAGTGCGGGGACCATAGGTAATAAATAATGTTCGCAATTAAATCAGTTAGTATAGAAATTGTAACAATTGGTACCTATAACATTAAGGCGGGCGAATATTCGTGTCGAGTTGACGCGATGCATCGTGCCGGATTGTGTTGTTCAGTTCCATAGAAAACACTGAATTGACGTAGGTGTAGCCACCCAAGCAAATATTGTCGCGACAAATCCCTTTGATCTTCGCCAGTTTACCGACAGCTCCCCGATACTAAATCGTCTTCGCCCGAATACTACGCGATGACACGATGTACCCGGCCATATTCATCGCGTTACACGAATATTCACCGTAGCCCGCTAATGTAGCCATAGCATTAGAACCAACTGCACCAAAAATCTAAAATTAACTTATTTTACAAGCTTTGAGTAGGTTACTTTGTGGCTTGATGGTGCTGTGTGGATTGTCGAGTAATATTTATTGTTTTACCTTATTTCTTGTTCCAGCACTTCTACAGTTTCCTCTTCGACGATCTCCTCCACTTCCGGTTCCGGTTGACTCTCTTCAACTACCAGTTTCGGTTCTTTCGGTTCTTCCTCTTTTATCTGCGAACATTTTATATTCCATTTTCCAACTCTATCCTTCTAAGTCAAAGTTTGAAGTCAAATTTACTCAAAAAGCATTTTTGGGCAATATCTGATTATAAAATAACAATCAAAAAAGAACCAAATTGAAACTAGTCTTTCCAACTGAGCTAACTTCAGACGGTTGCAAACAGTCCAGGGGTAGCTCAACTGTTCTACCGTTTTGATATATATTTTACTTTAGATACTATAGTTTTATCATATTTTATTGTTTCTGTATTAATAACTGTAGTTTTTTATATATTTTTTTACGAAAATGATCTTGATCTTTTTGTGTCTGATTAATAAATGAATTTAACAAAGTAGTATGTATAACTTATCAGGTTTAAGAATGTTTTATTTCTCAATGAGAATAAATTCAATTACATGAGAAAACACAACAATTTTAACAATATAGGGAGTAATTTTAATATGTGTTACGTATTAAAATTAACACGTAACACATTATAAATTATAAAAATAATGCTACATTAAAAAGAGGGTAGTTCTACATAAGGACGTACCTTATTGCAATGTGTCTACGTGAAAAGACAATGGTCGGTATCTAATGTAATCTTACTATCTTTGTTCTTGCTATTATAATAAATGGGAAAGTCTGTGTGAATGTTTGTTCTACGTAATCTTTGTAACTACTTAAAATATTTATAACCATCTACATACCAAATTTCATTTGGTAGGACCTAGAATAGGACATAGGCTATTAAAATTTGGAAATTTTAATCTCTGAGGTTAAAATAGGGTGGTAAAGTTTGTATGCAAAAATATTTTTCCTTGGTTCGATTCACTCAAAACTCGCTAAAAATAAACTATGGACTGAATAATTAAATTCGTATTTTTTATTTTTACATAATAACCCCTAGGGTATTGTAATAAATCTCTGAAATTTGTACGAAAAAAACTCTGGTTCGTGGAAGCTGCGAGGCGCATCTAGTGATAATATAAAGCTACGTAATATCTCATAATATGTAACCTTTTCCTCATGAGTATTTTCTTGCACGACTTTGATCTCGGGATGCGGGAACTTCACGTTGAAGGCGCCGGCGTCCGCGGCTAGCTTCACAGCGATCTCCGGGGTTTCTTCTACCACCGTCTCTTCTACTGTCTGGGAAATAAACAAATAATTATTATTATTATTTATTAACACTTTGTTATACTAGAACTAACGCCCCGCTCCGGCTTCGCACGGGTATATTATACATATAAACCATCCTCTTGAATAAATAAACAATATCGGACAGTCCACACAGCATCATCTTGGCCGGTTTTTTCCCAATGTTGTTGTGTTTGATCTTCATAAAAGACTCTTGTAAAGACAGGCGCGTTGACGACCGCTGTGGCGCGGCCGGTGACTGTCCGCCTGCGACGCAGGAGGTTGCGGGTTCGATTCCCGCTTCGGAACAAATTTATCTGCAGAAATTTGTTCCATTGGTCTGTTGGTTGTGTTTTCTATGTATAATAAAAATAATGTATCTATGTAATGTATTGTATCAAGTATATCAGTCATCTAGTACACATAACACAAGCTCTGCTTAGCTTGGGGCTAGATGATGCTGTGTGGATTGTCCAGCATTATTAAATGGCGTGTTAAGTATCAGTGTATTACAAAAAAACATATTTTTATTCTGATACGAGACGAACTTACCTCTTCTTCTACGTCCACTGTTACATCGTCTTCTTCTATTGATATTTGTTCTTCCTGCAACAGAAAAAAGTATTTAAATTCATTAATCCATTACATTGTAATTTTCTAATTGGTCCAAAGGACAAAATCGTCAATAATTTTAAGTACTAACCCCTAGTTAAATGCTAACACATTGGACTGCAAATTATATAATTATATCCATACTAATATAATAAAAGCGACAGTTTGTAAGTATGGATGTTTGTAACTCTTTCACGCACAAAACTACTGAACGAATACGGATGAAATTTGGCACAGAGATAGATTATAGTCTGGAATAACACATAGGCTATATATCCTGGAATGCCCACGGGAACGGGAATTACGCGGGTGAAACCGCGAGGCGCTGTTAGTTGTTGATAATGATGATATGACGTCACATACCTTTATTTCCTCTGTCGGATCCACAGTCTCCACTTCAATCGTTTCTTCTTCTTCTTTCTTCGCTGGTGGTTTCTCGTTAATCGTCGCTCTGAAATTATAAGTACCTTTAAATAATACTATTAACCTTTAAATAATACTAGCGACCCACCCCGGCTTCGCACGGTTTTATTAAACATTCCTCTGGAATCACTCTATCTATTAAAAAAAACCGCATCAAAATCCGTTAAGAAGTTTTAAAGATTTAAGCGTACAAAGGGACATAGGGACAGAGAAAGCGACTTTGTTTTATACTATGTAGTGATAGTGATATTGTTCGTCTTTCCAAGTCCAATTAGCGTAATAAAGTGTGCAATTTTTACCTTTTTTATCAGAACTTGATAAAATTAAATTAAAAACAAAATAAATCACAACAAAACTACTATAAGCATTAAAAAAAAGCTTAGGTTTAACAAACTAAACGTGTGAATTTCGTTAATTCCTTTGTTTAACGGAATTATATGGCGCTCATTAGGAGAGGCCTATGTCCAGCAGTGGACTAGTATGGGCTGATGATGATGATATGATAAAAAAGTGGTGGCGCTATGTTTTCGCCTTAAAATGAAACTCACCTAGCTGCCTTATTCATAGCGACGGGTAGATGTAAATCAATATCTCTGAATGCGTAAACATCCTCTGCATTAATTTCAATGTCGTCTATATCGACGGCAGGAACGGGCAGCGGCGAGGGACTGTTGGCTGGAAGAGATTGTCGGGTTATAAGGCCGCTCTACACAAAGGGTAAGCGCCTTGCCGTCTTGCTAAGCAGAACTGGGAAGCTTCCTAGTTGTGCCTAGCAAGATGCTATGAAATCGATTAAGAACTCCACTATTTCAAATATGTGAAAATAACTAGATCAGATAATTCTTTATTTGTAGCATTACATTGAAAAAGAAACTAAAATTAATTAAAAAATACTAACACCAATATCAACTAAATACTCACTTATTTATCTCATTTTCTGTAATCACTATAAAATGCGGATTATATTATAAACTAGCGACCCGCCCCGGCTTCGCACGGTTTTATTATATGTATAAACCTTCCTCTTGATTCAGTCTATCTATTAAAAAAAACCACTCAAACAACAAAATCCTTTGCGTAGTTTTAAAGATTTAAGCATACATACGGACAGAGAAAGCGACTTTGTTTTATATTATTGGTATGAGATCCGACTGCAGAATTAGCCCGCTCATCGCTTTTTGTTTAAGACCAAATTTATGTGTTTATTTGTAAGAAGGAGAATATATATATACCAGGTTGCCTATCAGAATTTGGCAAATTTTATAAATGTTTCAATATTATACTTGTTTATACCTGCCTGGTGCGACCAAGTGAGCAACGGCAACCGTGATTTTTTAGAATCTTTACATAAATTGCCGTCATGTAGGCGTTATTTTATTAAAAAAACCAGTGTAAGTAATTTATTTCCAAAAATCTAAAACAAAAAAATACTTGCAGCCATATTGTGATACATTTAAACATAAAAATATAATTTAAAGATTACAAATAAACATAAAAATTTGGTTTTAAGCAAAAAACGATGAGCGGACTAATCTTGCAGTCGGATCTGAGACCATATGTAGTGATAATACTGGACAATCCACACAGCATCGAAATTCCCATCGAAAAAATAATTTCTCACCTTTAAGCTGATGCTCGATTTGCACCAGCTGGCTCTTGATATGTTCTATTGCTGCGTTCTTGTTGCTTTCATTGCTCTCGTTACTCTTGCTCCTCTCGTGTGCTATTGCTTGCGTGTTGCTCTTCTCAAGCAACATGGAGAGAGTTGGCGCCGTTACTGACGGGGAGACTGTATCTGTTGGTATACATACATCTTACTATTATAATAAACTAGCGACCCGCCCCGGCTTTGCACGGTTTTATTATACGTATAAACCTTCCTCTTGAATCACTCTATCTTTTAAAAAAAACCGCATCAAAATCCGTTGCGTAGTTTTAAAGATTTAAGCATATAAAGGGATATAGGGACAGAGAAAGCGACTTTGTTTTATACTATGTAGTGATGGGAAAGTCTATGTGCATGTTTGTTATAAGTTATCTGCGTAATCACTTAAGATATTTAGATGAAATTTGGTACGTAGATAGTTTAGGACCCAGAATAGGACATAGGCTATTAAAATTTGGAAATTTTAACCCTTGAGGGGGTTAAAATATTCAAATTTTAATGGTAAAGTTTGTATGGAAAATATTTTTTCCTTGGTTCGATTTATTCAACACTCGGTATAAATCAACTGCAAAGTAAATAATTAAACACGTATTTTTTATTTTTACGAAACTACCCCTAGGAAGAGTGCAACAAATTTCGAAATTTGACAAATAAATTTCCATACGGGCGATGCCGCGGGCCGCATCTAGTATAGTAATAAATAAACTATCAAGACTATGTTTATTAGGAATAATATAGCATTCTAATGGTAAAACAAGTTTGAAATTTCTATTTATGTTTAGTATTTACTAGCGACCCGCCCCGGCTTCGTACGGTTATATTATATGTATATAAACCTACCTCTTGAATCATGCTATCTATTAAAAGAAACCGCATTAAAATCCGTTGCGTAGTTTTAAAGATATAAGCATTCAAAGGGACATAAGGACATAGGGACAGAAAAAGCTACTTTGTTTTATACTATGTAGTGATTTATAGTGTATGAGTAGATTAACAAAACAGTAAATACTAACCTACAACGGTCGCCGGATGCGGCATGTGCTGCGGAGTGGTCACAACCGGCGAAGACTTCAACAGAGACGTCAGCAGCGGGGACGAAGGCGTGGCCGTCGGCGTGGGGGCTGCGGGACAATACATTAACAATACTGGACAATCAAACAACAACAACAAACAAACAAAAAACATCAGTAGACCTTGGAGAGGGTGAGGTTTGCCTGCTCGCAAGAGATTGCGGGTTCGCGTTCTGCAGATTTTTGTTCCGAAACTGGCAGTTTTTGTATGTATGTATTATATTATTATTTTGTATGTATGTGGTTTTGTATATTTTTGAGGTATAATCTCATGAATTCATTTATTCGCGTTAATAGCGTACATACATTTAATAATATTGTTTAACAGTTTACCCTATGTTATTATTTAAATTAAATCTAAGCTATTGTATTTCTACTATTGTAATGTTTTTGTTGTATTTTGTATGTTGTGTCTGTAGTCCAAATAAATTCTTATCTATCTATCTACCCTGAATTTGAGGGCTCTTTAAATATACAGGTATAAAAGACAAAAACTGGGGGTCTATCTCTTTCCGTTGTCATGTTATTCACCATTTAAATTAGGTACTTCTTGTCAAGTACAAAGATCAACAGGAATCTCAACTGATTTAATCTAAATGGCAGAAAGTACCTAATTTAAATGGTGAATAACATGACAACGGAAAGAGATAGACCCCCAGTTTTTGGAGGATTTGTAGAATAAATTATGAAATTTAATACAACATGCAAAAAAGTACACCTCAATTACCCAGTTTTAAAGTTACAGAGAAAAAATAAAATAAAAATCGTTTTTTTTTGTCTTATTTCTAAAAAAATATTGTTTTTACTACGCTTATGTATCGTATTTGTATTTTTTATTTATTATATTAGCTAGGTAAACTATCTAGTTTTTAAATGAGACTATTTCGAATAAAATACACCATTTACTCAAAAAGAAACGAAGAAAAAATCAGATGAAGTAGTCTTCATTTCAAAAAATATTAAATCTGCTTTGTTTTTGAGATAAATAACATCTAATTTTTTTATCCTGATTTTTATCGATAAATATGTGTCATGTATCCGCACATTTCGTTTGATCAAGGTTCGAAAAATCACATTGTATAGTTAGATACATAAGGTCTGTTTACTTTGGGGTTAGATAATGCTGTGTGTCCAGATTGTCCAGTATTATTATGATTATTATTCTCTCTCTCAACATGTGTTTGTCTCTCTCCTCTCTCTCTTACAGCCAGGCGGCGCGACGTGCGTCTCTCTCTACTCACCAGGTGACGTCGGTGTAGACACGGGCGGTCGCCACGTGCGGTCCGCGCGCGCTCGTCTCTCCTCTCTCTCTTACAGCCAGGCGGCGCGACGTGCGTCTCTCTCTACTCACCAGGTGACGTCGGTGTAGACACGGGCGGTCGCCACGTGCGGTCCGCGCGCTCGTCTCTCCTCTCTCTCTTACAGCCAGGCGGCGCGACGTGCGTCTCTCTCTACTCACCAGGTGACGTCGGTGTAGACACGGGCGGTCGCCACGTGCGGTCCGCGCGCGCTCGTCTCTCCTCTCTCTCTTACAGCCAGGCGGCGCGACGTGCGTCTCTCTCTACTCACCTGGTGACGTCGGTGTAGACACGGGCGGTCGCCACGTGCGGTCCGCGCGCGCTCGTCTCTCCTCTCTCTCTTTCAGCCAGGCGGCGCGACGTGCGGCCTCTCTTTCCTTCGTACGCTGCGCTGACTCTATATTTGTCCATATCTCGCGCAGGCGTTCGTCAGTTGTAGCTTGGTTTCTGACTTCGTTTATTTCATTCTGTTGATTAAGGTTTGACATTGTAAAAAGAAGAACTCAAGAGAAGTTTAAGAGTCACAGTTTTGTATTTTATTTATTAATAACCAATATTCTTAATTTCAAGATATTGCAAACCAGAGAGCAAGACTAAATGTAGTTGGTGATCACAGAGCATGCTACACATTTGGCAAGTTATATTATATAGTTATATATTAGCCTAAAAGGTGATAAAACACAATGAGGTAAGGAACATTTACCTTCAATTGTTCATATTGTTGGTTCATCTCAGCCACCGTCTTCTGTATCTCGGCGATCCGATCCTGCGTGAGCTTCTTGACAATACTTTCTTGTGGAGTCTCCACCGCACCTTCAGAACTGCGCTTCTTCCTCTTTGGAGTCTCCACGTGTTCCAGTAGGGCTCCATATTGTGCTGCACAGCTGGGGAAATGTATCTTTAGATAATATAGTTTTTGAATTGTATGGATACATTGAACTTATTGAATTTTATGAGGCTTTTTATGTCTATGAGGCAAGAGGTTGTGAGTTATTTGTCACCTCGTAACAAATTTCTTAACGATCTGCAGAAATTTATTCTGTTGGTCTGGGTGTTTTCTGGGCATTTTCGTAGAAATTTGTCCCGGTTACAAAATGGAGTGAAAAAAATAAAGATCATTTTAGGAATATCTTACTTATTTAAAATGATTCGCCTTTCCTTAGAGATTTATGTGATAGCAGCAAAATAACAAACAAATAGCATTTTCAAAGGATATTTAACTTTTAAGAGATCAGGAGGTACACCAGGTTTCCATTTGGTTACTTTTTTTAAAATCAAATAAAATAATGCCACAATAATCCTCAATGAATTTAATATGTTTAATTGCTTTAAAAACATGATATTGAATAGAAAATAAAACCTAACGGTGAAGAAAAGCATTAGTTATTTTTATTTAAGCCAGAACATATCCACTTTGTTACTTTTGGGAAACTTTGCAATGAAAACATTGTGTTTTAAGCATGGTAAAGCAGTCCCAGGGACCGCATTTTTTTTCATCGAATAGCTCTTGTAATACTGCAACAAAAATAAAAAAAGTATCAGCGAGTGCCCTTTAAAAAAATTGAGAAAACAATTATTTTCCCAATTAAAAATATGAGACAGTTACAAAATGTAAAGGAGCAGTTACGTAATGGAAAACGTAAAGCTGGCTTTACAATGTTCGAAATTTTTCTCCTGAAAATCTATTATTCTTGTAGTTTTACTTTTTTCGGTATTTATTATTCCTAACACATTAATCAGAGAAATGTTGTGTCGTGGTTTATTTGTCGTGGGTTCTTCATCTTTATCAAGTGCTTCATCACCACAAAATCGTAATTTAAACATCAATAAAACTTCTAGATTTAAATTTAAATTAATTTTTTTTCATTTTTTTTAGCATATAAACGATTTAATTTTTGAAACCTCTTAATCAAAAATTTTATATATAATATCTTTGGATTTAATACGCTAGAACTCTTTGATGCTTTGTCAACAATTACTGGGTGAACTTGCCTTTATATTTCCATTTCGTAACTTTATCATTCCACATATACGTAACCAAACAAAATGGAAGTAACGTTTCTACGTCACCCGATCTAAAATTGCGTCTATTTTTATTTTCAAACAGTTGAGACCTTTGGAGACTCAATTATTCATTTAACACATTATACAGTAATCATTTCGTTACTTTTATTTTACAAAAACTCAAGCCTTATCAGTCTAAATCGCAGTTACAAAACTGGAAGAAAAAAACGCCACGGTAACGCTCTGCAAGTTCAGACACGAATAATGACAGAACGCTCTTTGATAACCAATTTTAAACTGGTGGTATCGATGAGTCATGTTACCAGGAATAATAAATTCTGTGATTACAGTAGTTTTTTCAAAATAATACGGAGATATTGCAGTTACAAAATGGAATTTCCACTTATGTCCAAAATCATGGGACACAATTTAATTGATAAAAAGTTATTATTTTTGTATGAAAAGTCCCGCATTTTACGTTTAAATATGATGGTCTTCATATATTTAAACATAAATAATCCAGTTTTAGCCTTCATCCAAACCGAGTTAAAAAATAATCTAGAGTCAAAAGTCGGTCCACCGCTGTAGGACAACCATTTTTAAGGGGTCTCGGAAGCTATTTTACTCTTATTTTACAATTTTTTGTATTAAAAAAGTTCTAATAATATGTTTTTTTATCGCAAATAAAACTATAAAACATAAAATAAGGATTTTTATATCTAGCAATGGACTAGTTTTTATGAAAAGTATTAATGAACTTGTAGGACACCTAAAAAAACGCAGGGACGTTTTTTAAAAAAAATGCCCTTCTATGTATTATAAAAAATTTCTATCTATGTATTTACTAGCGACCCGCCCCGGCTTCGCACAGTCTTATTATACATATAAACCTTCCTCTTGAATCACTCTATCTATTAGAAAACGCATCAAAATCCGTTGCATAGTAATAGATTAAAGATTTAATTTATTTATTTATATACTAGCATGATTATATCAAACAATTACACTTAAGCATACATAGGGACAGAGAAAGTGACTTTGTTTATACTATGTAGTGATTAGTAAAGTATCCAATAGATCAGATATCTAGTACCTATAACACAAGCTTTTAGTAGCTTACACTTTGGGGCTAGATGGTGCTTTGTGGATTGTCCAACATTATTATTATTTAGGAATGATGAACCCTACATCATTCTCACATGTATCCATCCATCGATCAGTATGTCTGCAATTCTGGAGGTAAATTCTAAGTGGGAGAACTATGATCTGACAGATACATGAGTGTATTGTGTAGTGCATCCTAAAATGGCGAGGAATTTTTTAAAATTTTGATTAACACTAGTTGTAATCTGAGTATTCAAATGTAGTATTCAACCAATATAGAGCGGAAGGCGAAGAGTCACTTGTGATACAGTAGGTTGCGTGTTTGATACCAGTCTTGGGACAAATGTATCTGCAAATATTTGTTCCAGGGTTTTGGGTGTTTTCTATTTATTTTACAAAATATCTATCTTTGAAATGTTATTGTCTTAACACGATCCGGCGCGATACGGCTGTGACAGTATTTTAGAATGATCACAAAATGACAGTACCGTGACCGCCGTTCATTTTTCTACTTTGTTTACATCAAGTACGGCTACCGCAGCACATAAATATTTTAATCTATGTTAGACCTTACTGCCTACGCAATAAGGCAGAGAATACGTTGCTGTATTACCGAAAATAAGTTGTATGATGAGTTCTCAATGTGTGTCATGAACACACATAGACAGATCTACTCAAAATGCTAGTACGGCCACAACCGGGTTTTTTCTATGGGATGTCGTAGTTATGTGAAGTTCGTCACGCGAGCAACGGTTAGAGTCGGTGGTTGGCGCGACAACATTAGGAAGCAGCCAAAGACACGTCCACACCTGAAGTATCGGAAAAAGACTATTAAAAGGCTATTTACGGTTACGGTCATAGCCGTCTACCGCTTTATTTTCCCTGTTATTGTCAGTACGGTGGTAGCAGTATTTTGATTTTGTATGAAAAAACCTACTGTCTTTTCCTACAATTCTGCCACCTTGTACCGCGCCGGAACGTGTTAAGCATAGTCATCTAGTAGCCATGACACAAACTCTGCTTCGCTTGGAGCTAGATGATGCTGTGTGGATTGTCCAGCATTATTTATATGCTTGGGGTCTTTTCAAATATACCTTTTCTGTGAATACCAGTCAGGAGGCCGATTTGATTCACCAACTGTTTTCAACGCTCGAGAAACAGACATCCAGTTTTGATCTCCGCTGCGTACGACCGCTGACGCTAAGCATAGCTGTTCTCGAATATTCCATGTGTCCAGTGGAACCCGCTTTAGCTGCAGCCTTTCTTGTATTGAGCTCATTTTAATCACAAAATACTGATGTGAATCTTATTGCCGTCCTGCAGGTTAATTTTGTTTACAGGGCAGAAGCAAGAACTGTTTGTAAGATTAGTTATTTCAGAACACGAGTTTGCTACGTCAGACTCATTTTATCAATATAATGTCCGTACAAATGGCATATTATTTATTTTAATTTTTAAATTCGCAATGCAGATACACAAAACAAACCGCAGCGCTCGAAATGGGCTTGTTTTATTTTTCAAAAAAACTAGCTCATTGATGCTATTTTATCGTTTTGTCTACCCATAGATAATAAGTGTCTACCACTTCCATGCTTCTATTTGTCATCCATTTGAGTAGCATTGCAAAATTTGGATAGTTCTACTACTCGACACTAGATGTCGCTGTATTCAATTCTCAACATGGGACTTTCTGGTCTCTTCTCTTCAACTGACTTCAAAAAGGAGAAAATTATCAATGTGATTTTTTGTGTTTTATGCGATTGCTATATACTGGGTGGATCGATTACGAGGATATTATTATTTTAAAGCGAGTGCTTCTAGTGTTGTTTAAATTTGATCAAGAAATAAATAAAATAATTTAATTTTTTTGACAAAAAAACTACTTAGGAGCATAGAAAAATACTATACAAATACAAAAAACACCAACATTTTATGGAAATATGCTCGACTTACAAATCATTCCGTTTGTATGGGAAGTTCATCATCCGCCGGCCAGTTTTCCTCAATAATTACAAATGTTCGAGTTCGAAGTGAACGGTAGTTTTAGAGTTATCTGCGTAAAATTGAAGCCGGTCGTACATTTTGCAATAGAAATAAAAAAATGTATTCAATTTTAATCCACAAATTTTGAATTGTAGTCAAACTTTTAGGTTTGAAACTACTGTGATTCCATTAAAAAGATCTGAAAAAGGTAGTGAGTGAGAGCCGCGTAGTCTATGGCACTGCTGCGTTAACCTATTACTCCTCATCTTTTCCGTAATAAAGATAATAATATTTCAAATCAATCACTCGTTTCGTTACATGACCGTCCTCTCTCCGCATAACATGCCCATACCATGCTAGCCTATTAGGTACTCTTCATCTTTTCCGTAGGTACTTAAGATATTAATTTAAAATAATAAATGACCTACGGAGTTGAGTCGTGCACACCTACGAAGAAATAATAATAAGTGGACACTCACTCACGGTAGGTCTGATCCACCAGTTCAAAGTCGCTCAGCGAGCTATGGAAAGAGCGACGCTCGGAGTTTCTCTGAAGGATTCATAATGTACATCCGACAGAGAACCAAAGTTATCGACATAGCTCAAAGAATTAGCAAGCTGAAGTGGCAGTAAGCCGGCCATATTTCACGAAGAACTGACAACAGCTGGGGTAAACGTGTTCTTGCGACCCCGACTCGGCAAACCTAGTGTATGACGGCCCCCGGCCAGGTGGGGTGACCTGCGGAAGACTGCAGGCAATGCTGGCTGGTCATTAAGATAACTAGTCTGATATCCTACTTACATAATAAATGTGAGGTTGTGAATGTTTGTAACCACGTATATCCTAGTTAGTTTACTCGACTTATTTAGAGTAAACTAGCAGCGCCCGCGGTTTGACCCGCGTAATTCCCGTTTTCGTGGGAATTCCGGGATAAAATATAGCCTATGTTTTATTCCAGACTATCACTGACCTGTATATATAGAGGTCAGTGCAGACTATAATCTATCTCTGTGCCGAATTTCATCCGTATCCGTTTAGTAGTTTTTGCGTGAAAGAGTAACAAACATCCATAATAACAAACTTTCGCGTTTATATTATTACTAGCGACCCGCTCCGGCTTCGCACGGTTTTATTATATGTATAAACCTTCCTCTTGAATCTATTAAAAAAACCGCATCAAAATCCGTTGCGTAGTTTCAAAGATTTAAGCAACAAAGGGACAGAGAAAGCGTTTTTTTATATACTATGTAGTGAAGTGATTAGGATTTGTTATGTTTAAGTTCTTGAATAATACAAAGCCTACCTAATCAAGTTTTGATTTAATAATTATAATTTTTATAATTCCTTGGTCCTCCAAAACAACCCCTAAGAACTGCAATAAATTTCTTAAATTTCCTCGCGGGAAAAGCCGCTGGGAACAGTTCATTAAATAAAACTGCAGAATTCCTTCTTATTTTTTTTATTTTAGGAACTTACTAGCTATGTTACACTAAATCTAGCATAAATTATAAAATATTTAACACTAAGGTAATATAGTATTACAAAAACTTGCCAGGCGAAATATAAAAACCCACACTATTTTTTTAAAGAATGTATTTGTTTTTTAAATTACTTTTATTTTCAAGCAATAAGCAAGATCCTCTAACAAGGCGGTGTTTTTTATATATATATCTTAAAAAATAAACTTGTATGTTAACAAAGTTAGAAGCTGCTTTATTGTCAGAATGTGTTAGAGATAAGAAAAATAAAAGGAAGGAAAATTATTTTTCTACATCAAAAATTGCTTACTTATGTAATATTTATTATAAACTCTTAGTTTTAGTTGACAATACATCTATAGTGTGGTTTGGTAATGGAAAATATATTTCCTATTTCAAACTCTATTAAAACAAAAAATTTCGACTTAAATGTAGCTTCAAGGTGAAAAAATAAATTAGAAGGATTTTTTCACATATCTTTTTATATATAAATAAAAATGATTTTCGCCGGCATAATTAAGAAATCCCACAGCCTATTCACCAACTATAAACATAAAATTAAGTGAAATGCTTACCCGTTGCCATTATTAAATAGACACTTACATTAAAGTGAAAGGAATAAAAAATCGCACCGTTTATATAACTTTAAAGACAACAAATAAACGAAGTTTTGAATTAAAATTATTATACAGGAAACAAGTTCAAATAAATAGAGATTTTTAAATTATTTGATTATTAATACATAATATTGAATTAACTGCCAGCAGTTTTTCTACTAACCATACACTAGAATCATTTAATTATCAATTTGTTGTCCTTAAAATTAACTTAAATATTGAAGATATAGTTAAGTTAAAACTTTCAGAAATAAAAACTATACTGATCTTTTGAGATACCCAATATACACACAATGTACCACAAAAACTAAACGGTTTATATTTTTATATATTTCTTTACAAAAACCAAATTGATTTTGTGGTGAGTCACTTTAAAACAGGATATTTAAAACCCTTTATACAAGACACTGGCAATTTTGTATACATTTTTTTTGTACTTTTACTGTATTTTTTTTATATAGACATGGCAACACCAAGTCCACCTTAACACTAGTGTTGCTATAATAGAAATTAAAAAGCAGTTTCAAGCAACGGATTTAACAGAATTCACAATTCTTCAAAACGATTTAATCCTAATTTAAAAAAACATAAATAAACAACTTAGAATACAATACAAAAGCGCTAAATTCTATGTTTAAATCTTATTGCAACTTTACGATGTCATAGACACCAACTTTTTTAATCTATCTTGTATGTAGTATAACATATCAGTCGATTCTGCCGTATAAATATTATTTATCTGATAATATTACACATTTTTATTTATAATTTTGAAAAACACACTTTCCGAAACTAAAAAAAGCAAACAATGGAATTTGTTGTATCACATTTTCGAATTTCGAGACGTCTTAGATATTTGACATGACAAATGTCAAATGAAATGGCGAAAATGCCATAGACAATTGTAATTAATGCAAGGTTAGGGTAACTATACTAGATAAAGTTATTATCTGTCAATTTTAAAAGCTTGGACTTGATAGATGCCCACGCAACAACGCCTAGAATAGACTGAATACTAAGAATTACCTTCGTACTTAGTAATTCACCCCATTCTTTAAGTACGCAAGTTATACAGACAGACATAATATCTTAAAGGCCTAACATCAACCGTTCATATTGAAAAAAATAAGGCGCCACTTACGCATTTAAATTGTAGCAAATTTGTGACAATAATCGACACTTATGTATATAAAACAAAATAAATGTCGTTTTAAATTCAAAGCCAATACGTAGAACTGTTAAAGCTTAGGCAAGTAGGCTGTTATATACTTTTCATAATATAGAGCTTTATAGAACTCTTATATACAGGGTGTTAGTGTGAACAATCTTCAAGACACCCGAACACCCTGTATATCAAATAATTTGTTACCAGCAATACAGGATGTTGATTAAGAAGTATCGAGAGATCATATTAACCATATTATTTTCGCCGTTTTTTGCAGATACAAATAAAAAAAAGAAAAGCCGCGAAAATATTATGATGCTTATAATAAGAATCCCTGTCTAACAGCCAACTTGTAAAATCATGATTGACAAATAGCTACTTCATAAGTTTTGAAATTAAAATCATAAGACCCCGTTGTAGACCGAAATTAAATAAAGAAATATGTTTTTTTTTCACTATGTTGGATGTAGTTAGGTTTAAAAGTGAAAAGCTTCATTTTAGGGTGCCATTACACCATAGATGAGGTTCAAATGGCACCTTAACATAAGGTGTACGAGAAATGTGGAATTATTGATAATGGTACAAGGTGTAAAAAAGTACCTTTATACTTTAGTTAGAACCAATGAGTCCTAGAATAATAGTAGAACTTTACCAGTAGATGTTTTAAAAAGATAATTTAATAAGTTCTGCTTTGTTGTTTTTAATTTTTATAACCTTTGTCACTTTGATAAACGTGAGGACTATCCAAATCGTCGTACGTTTAACCAAATGATTTAAAACACTTTTTAATCCCTTTAAAACATATTGCGTAAAATACTGCCATAATGTTGTACAAATGTTGTTTTTGGATAATTATAAATACACCATTTGAACATCCTATTTACATCAAACTTTTACTCTCTAATTACATTTTACATTTTTTTACAGAAACTAAAAACCGAAAGCAAATTTCATGCATGATTTAGGATAACTCAAAAACTACTGGTCACACCTATATCAAATTTATATGGGACCACATGAACGAACAGCCCAGTTTTCATATAAAATCATCAAAATTGGTTCACACAGAAAAAAGTTATAATGCCCTGTACAGTACACACATGAATGCGTTATCCGTTTTGATAGTTAAAAGTTTTTGTATTAAGATCCCTCTAGTATACATATAGCGTTAAAATCCGTTGTTTGTTATAAAGTTTAAGTTGCAGTAGTATTTCACCTTGCCAAGCTTGTAACAGGTAGTTAGAGGTATGTTGGACCAGTTGTTTTGTTACACCTTTTATTTTACGCCTTGTGCCAAGCTTGTGACAGAGTAGCTAGCAGTTAGGGGTATGTTGGACCAGTTGTTTTGTTACTATTTTAACGTTGGTCCAATCGTCAATGTTCGTAGTGCTTCGCTTTCCGATCCATTTCGTCGTCCGAAGTACGGTTCATGGGGTGATCTGCAACAAAAATATTATAACAATTAGTTATATAATTATAGTTATCTTAATATAAACCTATGTCTACATAGTATAAAACAAAGTCGCTTTTTCTGTCTATATCCCTATGTCCCGTTGACTGCTTAAATCTTTAAAACTACTCAACAGATTTTGACGCGGTTTCTTTTAATAGAGAGAGTGTTTCAAGAGGAAGGTTTATACTTATAATAAAACCGTGCGAAGGCAGGGCGGGTCGCTAGTACATAACAATAAAATCATCAAAAAACTATCAAGGGTTAACTCTCGCCTTTGTACATGTCCTCTATTGTTATGTTTTGTGTATAATTTTATTGGTGTACAATAAAAATTTTATGATTATGAACTATGAAGTTAAAATACGGGACTGGCATAGTCTATTAAAGACAAAAGTCCCTAAATATTGAGAAAACAAAAAAAATAACTATCAGTTTAAATTAAGATTAATTATTTTAATCTTCCTGGCCGATTTCGGCTACGGAGACTTGGCTTTGTGTATTTTTTCTTATTTTTTTGAAGTGTGGTGTATATGGCGATTGTACTGCCTAACATCTTGTACTCGTCAGAGACATGGTGTTTATATTTCATCTGAAATGCCTCCGCGACATTCTTAACGGTTGGTCGGATCGGGTTCGTAAAACCGATGTTCTGCGACGGGCAAATATACAATACAATACTCTTTAATGCACACCAAAAGACACGATCACGTCACGGTCACGTTTATCAAATATCTGCGGTATAGAGGCATAAGATTAAATATAATAAGGGATTACTATATTCTTCAATTTCTTGAGTACTGCATTTCTTACACTGTGGCCTAACTGGTTCGAACTTTTATTACTGCTGGCAGCCATTGTACCAGTAATCAACAACTACCCTCATTTTAAAAGAGGATAAAAATAATCTGCTTAGTTATCTTTTGTTGTCAACTTACGTGTAATACTTGTAATTTAACATAGGTACTTATCTTTAGTTTACGCATTAGGGTACAATATTTAGACTAAGTTTAATTTTTATGTTCTCTGTAAGTGAATTTTGTAAATTCTTTTGAGAATAAAATATCTAAAACCTCAATATAATTGTGACATACCTTGGTGCTGCGGCATCTTTGGCACTAGCACCACGTTACCGTCGGCCGCTTGCTGGAGCGAGTACGCGCCGGAGGATAGCGGCCGACCGTGCGGATCGCGCAGGTTCTGACAACAACGGAAACATTATTAATGAATGAACACACAGTAGTAAAGTGTTAGTTTGTAGGTAGACCTAAGTTATTAAGTATTTCTTTATTATTTTAATTGTTTACTTTTATCATAGATTAGTGTTTCCATTTTAAGTGTTCTTTGTGTCGTTTTCTAATAAAGTATTTCAAGCATTCATTTCTTCATTCAATACTTTATTGTACTAGACGAGTAAAAAGAAATCGGTACAACGTTCACACATTTATTTTACAAACTTGAGGTATTTACTAGCGCCATCTAGTTTAGCAACAGAAACTAACCTGGAACACATGTCTGTAGAGCGCTGCGAACCGCTCCTTAACCCGTTGCCTCTCCGCCGTGAGGTTGTGATGATCGCGTTGCGTCCGCAGCTTGCGGTCGCGGACGGTCTTCACTTCGTCCGCTAGAGAGGTTATCTGGTCCAGCTTGCGTTTGCGGCAGTTTTGTGCTGCCACCTGTTGAGGGGGAGAGGAAGTTTAGAAATATTATTTCTATAATATTCGCATAAACATAGTGTTTACAAAAATCCGAGTAGGTACATTCATGCTACATCATCTAAGAGTAAACAATCACAGTGTAGTCAGTGCTTCGGTTTAATTTAGACTGTTGTCTAACTGCTGTATTTTGAACAAATAAATAAATAAAATTCGTTTATTGCAGGCACAAACAATACCCATATCACACAGCAAATAATTATATATAAAAATACAGTTAAATAATTATAAAATAAAAGATAAGTAGGTAATAAACTTTTTTATCTCTGTAACTGTTGAGCAATTACTAATCAAACTTTGACGCTCAATAAAACCAAAACTACTGAACCAAATCTCATAATTCTGACACCAAAAGACGCAGAATTTTACTAAAAACAAAATCATTACAAGACCTACAATTAAGCTGAACATTTTTCGATGATTCTCACCTTATTCTTCCCGCGCCGCCGGATGTCCCGGATGAGGGAGAGCTGTGCCTCGCTGAGATCGTGCTTTGATAGTCGCTCGTTGAATTCGTCCATTGGCAGGTTTATTATGTCGTGGACTTCCATGGGAATGCCTGGGGAAGACATTGTAGTTGTAGTTATAGTCGTATTGATAGTTGTAGTGATAGTTGTAGTTATGGTTGTAGTTATAGCTGTAGTTGTAGTTATAGTTGTAGTCAATCAATCAACAGGTGTGTGTGTGCGAGTTCATTATCATCATCAGCCTAGTCCACAGCTGGACATAGGCCTAACCTAATGTCTTTAGCTGTGTGAGTTAATTATAAAAATTAATTTATTTCAGATGTAGCGAACTCTAATATGATGTGAGCTGAACTACAAAAGAAATAACAAAAATTCTGAGTGCAAAAAGTAGATCACGTGACCATTATTCCTAGATCGCGCAAACGCTGGTTTTCAACAACATCTGACCTATATAGAACTTTCCGACATCAACTGTTGACACAACTCTGTAACTCACCCAGTGCCTTAGCCCGTTTCTCGTCTCTAGACAGGCTGTGTCCAGACGACCCGGTCGCTGAAGAGCCTCCGTCTGATATACTTCCATCAGTCATCCGCCGCACTGGAATTCAATAGAGCTTTTAGATACCTTATTCGCACAAGAATTTTACAAAATTCACAAAAGATAGATAGATATAATTTATTGACACAAAAATATATATTTTGGTTAGATTTTAAATCCCATGTTAGGTTTATCTAGATACTAGGGTAAAAATAAACTTTTGCATAACCACCTCACCAATTTCCATAATTCTCACACCAACAAACGCGGAAAATATTCTACTTCCCATCATTAAAATTTCAAAACCATAGACAAGCCACAGAGCGTACACTCACCTCTTTTATCTCTGACCGCGCCGGGCCGTGGCTCGGACGCGAGCAGTGGCGCGGAGTACGTGTGATTGTGATGAATACGCTCGGGCGGGGCGTATGTGTAGCGGGGCGCGGGGGACGGGGGAGGGAGAACAGGCTGCAAAATACATAAATAATTAATAATGCTGTATAATACACACAGCATCATCTAACCCAGAGGTCGGCAACCTTTATAAATAGCTATAATTAATTAATTTTAAGGCTACCTTGCTTATTTATTTAGAAGTATAGATGGCTATAAGTAATTTATTTTAGGGCAACCCTGTGAATTTTGAAATAAAATCATTTTTATTCTTATTCTTTGAGATGGAAGAGCCAAAAGTTACAACTTACGAAATTTCCCTATTTTTAAAGAGCCTATAATTAATTATTTCTAAATTGAAATATTTACATTTTATTTGATTGCTTACAGTCAAAATTTTACTCAAGTTTGACTGTGATTAAATACGTTTATACATATTTGATTACTAATTCTAAATGGTACAATGTTGATTTCATTTACTCTGTGCTAGTCATTTGTGTCAACAGTTCTAAAGACATTTAATTTAGATATTGCTTAAGATACCTCTAAAGAGCCACAACTTTACATCGAAAGAGCCGTAGGTTGCCGACCACTGGTCTAGCCCCAAGCTAAGACATAGCTTGTGTTATGGGTACTAGATGACTGATATACTTAATCCTACTAATATTATAAACACGATAGTTTGTAAGTATGGATGGATGGATGTCTTTTACTCTTTCACGCAAAAACTACTAAACGGATATGGATGAAATTTGCCACAGCGATTATAGTCTGGAATAACACATACGCTATATATTATCCCGGAATTCCCACGGAAACGGTAATCACCTTGGGTAAAACCGAGAGGCGCTGCTAGTGCAATATACAAGATGCTTAAAAAATAAGCATCTTGTATATTGCACTAGCAGCGCATTGTACGAAGACAACACTCTAAGCAAATATCTGCAGATCGTAAAATCCCGAGGCGAGAATCGAACCTGCAATCTGCGTCGCAGGCAGACCTGAAGTCATTCTGTTATGTTATAGCAAATGATGGACGAATCCAATAAATGTAAACTTGTAAATGTAAACAAATATATTACAAAAATATAGGTATCGCGGTAGATTCCGGATCTAAGATGTTTGGAGGAGCTAGACTTGTAAAGTAATAAGACGTTACCTGTAAGAGTGGATGAGTGGAGTGTGAGTTGAGGTCGAGGGCGGGCTGGAGGGATGGCACTTGAGGCGGCGGCAGGTGGTGACGCCCGGAGAAATCTACAACAATTATATAAAACATCTTTAATCATATCTTATATAATTAATTAACAACGAAAATTACAATCAAGGAATAGAAAAAAATATAACAATTGAAACCATTGAGCTAACTGCAGACGGTTGCTAACAGTCTAAACGTAGCTCAATTGATCCATGTCAATACCAGTCGGAAGCGTCCTTAAGACACTGCCTGCATTACCATTATCTTATAAATTAAAAATAAGTAATTGACTCACAGAATTGTCAGAAAACGCACATTATTCATTTTAGGGTAAAAAAACAATTTTGAAAATTCGTTTTCTAAGGGGTTAAAAGTAAGTTAAAAAGCTCTGTATTTCAGTAACCGTTGCAACGGTTAACCCAACGCGTTGGGTCGGCAGTTTTACTCATACATTATTGGTACCTATGTAAATTCTTTGATCTGTGTTCTCGAATCTTCAATGAGTCAAGAGGCCTGTTTGAGTCAAGGTGCTTATATGAGTCAAGCTGCCCGAATGAGTCAACTTACCATTATGCATCTGCTGCATAGTATCATGGTGGTAGGTGGTATTGTCCGGGCATTCGTATTTGACGACCGGCCGCGGCGCGGGAGGCTCTAGGGAGGTGGCTTGATCCTGCCAGGAAAGATTTTTGTTTAACATAAACATAAATTTGTGCATCCCTGTTAGAGGTGCACATTCTATACAAAGGAACTTTTATATGTTCACAAATGAAACATTATGTGTAATGTCGCCTTTTTTAGTTATTCTTAAAACATATCTTAAAGGATAGTTAATTTCAAAATATTTTTTTCTAATTTTTTCTAGTTTAAAATTTGACCTAAAATGATGAACTATGATTTCATCAAGGTACTTGATAAAAAACATTCTTCTATGACTCCAAAATGTCATAATGAGTCAAATGGCTTACGGCGCCAAATCATTCATCGAGGTAATTAATAAATACATTTTTCTATGAGTCCAAAATCTCATAATGAGTCAAATGGATTGCTGTGCCACACCAGTCATCAAGTAATTAATAAAAACATTGTTCTATGAGTCAAAAATCTCATAATGAGTCAAGTATCTCCGAGCTAATGAGTCAATGTGCTGTAAGTTACCTGGAAGCACCTCTTCCCGAACATGTGGTGTTTCTTCTGTGGCTGGTGGGGGGCGCTACGCTCGCGACCGTACCCGCCTTCGTACGGACGGAACTTAGAACTGGAACAATATTGTTCTTTTAGCTTACATCTATATATTGAACGTTGATTTCTTTTATTTATGTTAGATACTACATCTTACTATTATAATAAATGGGAAAGTCTGTGTGAATGTTTGTTATAAGTAATCTTTGTAATTACTTAAGGTTTTTAAATGTTGGTATGTAGATGGTTTTGGACCTAGAATAGGACATAGGCTATTACAATTTCGAAATTTTTACCTCTGAGGGGTTCAAATAGGGTGGTAATGGAAGTGGGGTTTGTATGGAAAATATTTTTTCTTGGTTCGATTCACTCAAAACTCGGTATAAATAAACTATGGAGTGAATAATTAAACACGTATTTTTTTATTTTTACATAATAAAAATTAATAAACAAACGATTTTACAATTAAATATTATACCTCTTTAATTAATGGAGAAACTATTATTTCTAACTTAACTAGCTAGATAGCTGACTATTAAAATCTTTTTTGTACATTTTCTTCATTTTAATGAAAATTGATAGTGAAATGTCATTACAAGACAATTAATAAACTCTACACGACCGAAGCTGCGAGAACGCTACTTATAAATACAATACCTGTGGAACTCCTGCGCAGAGTCATTCCCATCGCACCACTCTCCGTCGGATAGAGAGGGCACGCGCTCAGAGCCCATGGAGGACACGGCACTATCTGACGCCGAGTCACGCTCTGTGGATTAAAGTATACAATGAATAATGCTGGATAATACACATAGCATCATCTAGCAACGAGCTAAGCTGAGCTTGTGTTATGGGTACTAGATGACTAGGAAACGGCACTGTCGGACTCAGAGTCACTCTCTGTGGGTTAAAGTATAAAATGAGAAATAGAATAGAAATAAAAAATCATTTATCACTACATAGTATAAAACAAAGTCGCTTTTTCTGTCCCAATGTCCCTTTGACTGCTTAAATCTTTAAAACTACGCAACGGCTTTTGATGCGGTTTTTTTTAATAGATAGAGTGATTCAAGAGGAAGGTTTATACGTATAATAAAACCGTGCGAAGCCAGGGCGGGTCACTAGTTTATAATAATCTATCATCTGTACTTTGTACTAACCAGCCAACATCATGTGTGAATGCGAATGCGGCGCAGCAGGCGGCGCGTGCGCGGCCGCTCCGTCCAACATTCGCATCGTGTACATTCCTGCAACAACAAACAAGATCAACAATGCTGGACAGTCTTCACAGCATCATCTAGCCCCAAGCTAAGCAGAGCTTGTGTTATGAGTTCTAGATGAATACAATAGAAAATCATTTATTGCCTTTAAATTTCTTAACCTAAACTAGAATTAAAAACAACATAAAAACACTAATCATAGGCAAAAGGAGTAGATTCAGCTATGTGCTGCATGCAGAAAACATGCGGCGCTGATTTTCAATCTACTCCCCTCAGGTAGGTGGTCACCGAGAAGTTATGTGATGGCAGGTTCTTACATATACACAATTAACATGTTTACTTATTTCTGACTGATATACTTGATACAGTACATTACATAGATAGATATTTTTAGTTTTATTATACATAGACAAGATAAAGAAATAATGCTGGACAATCAACACAGCATCATCTAGCCCCAAGCTAAGCAGAGTGTTATGGGTACTAGATGACTGATATACTTAATACAATAACAAAATACAATATCACTACATAGTACAAAACAAAGTCGCTTTCTCTGTCCCCATATGTGCTTAAATCTTTAAAAGTACGGAACGGATTTTAAAGCGGTTTTTTTTATAGACAGAGTGATTCAAGAGGAAGGTTTATACGTATTATAAAACCGTGCGAAGCTGGGGCGGGTCGCTAGTTATACTTAAAACCCAGAACCCCGGAACAAATATTTGCAGAGCGTACAAATATTTATTCCAAGGCGGATTAGGGATGATTTATATTAGACCGGGCCGAGTCCGGGCCGGGGCGGGGCCGGAGCAAGGCCCATCCATTTCATCCCGGACGGGACACGGATCATGCACGGTGTAATATTAACTGGTTCATATAAAATGTATGTAACGTTTTAAATCCGTGCCCCGTCCGTGCCAGGTATACGGCCCGGCCCCGGTCTAATATAAATCGTGCCACGTATACGGCCCGGCCCCGGTCTAATATAAATCAACCCTTAGATGACTGTGGTGATTTAAGCATGATTGGCATAAATAAATGTTTACAATTTTATCTTATTACTGCGTTAAAGAAAGACGTTTGATTTTCCAAAATATCAAATGTTTTACCAATCATAAGCTATTTTTAATGCCTCTTTAATCATTTTATTTTGTAAAGCACTAGCGACCCGCCCCGGCTTCGCACGTTTTTATTATTAGGGACATAGGGACAGAGAAAGTGACTTTGTTTTATACTATGTAGTGATTGAATAGGAAGAGATACAAAAACAAAGTTTGTTGGCCACCAATATCAACTTCGTGCACCCATAGTAATAAAATATATACCTAATCGAATACATGCAATAAATAAATTCCTAATAAAAAATGTACATATATATGTATGTAATTACAAAAAATATACTTTTATTTGCAATTACATATTTTTTAGGAGGAGGTACAGGAGATTGTCATTAAAAAATATTATACAAAAAAATACAGGGCAGTAATTTAAAAAACAAAGTTAAATTCAATTATCCCGTACCCATAACACAAGCTCTGCTTAGCTTGGGGCTAGATGATGCTGTGTGGATTGTCCAACATTATTTATATATATTTTTATTACACAAAAATATTCCAGTTCAAGCAAAAAAGTACTTAGCAACGATGATAACGCATTTTCAGCTTTAAAGCGATAAGATATAGATAACAATATACCTACATTGTAACAGTGACTTGAGTTCTTATAAGTCCGTATGTGGCGTGATTATTCGACCAATCAGAACCTTAGTATCAATATTAAATAATTTGGCGTGTTAAAATGTATAATAACTCCAAATTTCTTCTTCTCTCTATTTTGTTCTCTTTTTAGTATTATTTGCTATAGCGGCAACAGAAATCAAAACATCATCACTACATAGTATAAAAAAAAGTCGTTTTCTCTGTCCCTATGTATGCTTAAATCTTTAAAACTACGGAACGGGTATTGATGCGGTTTTTTTATTAGATAGAGTATTCAAGAGGAAGGTTTACACGTATAACAAAACCGGGCAGATCGCTAGTTACAAGTAAACCTCATTCTCCCGAAACAACTTATTAGAAATGTAGACCTCAATGTAAAACTTCAAGTCAACATGACAAGACATTTCGTGTTCCAAGTTCAACTTTAGGTAAGTACCTGATAACATTGATAAGAAAACGTTTATCAGAAACGTATTTCTCGATATTCGCATAGTAAACAATATGAATTTTATCTACTGGGGAGAAGGTTCAAATTGTCTAATTACCATTATCATACTTTGGTCGTAGTAAATAATGAAAGTGTGGATTATTAGACTGAATACAAAGTTCTACATAAATTGCAGTGAAAAAGCTGGTCATGATAGATATAAAGAAACAATTATCGGTACAGCCTTGATACAACACTAAGAAAACAGTACTTTAAACTTACAGATAATTACACAGACTGATACTGAAATAAACGAGAGATAATCTCAAACGGTAAAGTCGAGATGTATGTAACCTTGACAGGTTGCTCCTGATTGGACTTCTGGAAGGGTATTTTAATTCGTCGGGAAGCCCTTCCGGAAACTTTTGACTGTGATTGCTATTTGAAAAGAGCATTTCGATAATTTTGCCATTTGTATTTGGATCCTTAGTTCCTTAGTTTGGATATGAAATCAAAATAGCGTTCTAAAGATCTGACGGAAATGGAATCGAATTTGAATTTGACTTTTCCGTTACGGAAACTAATCGAATGAATTAAAATACCCCTTCTAGAGGTTTGACGACGCATTCTATAAAAACTATAGCACGATGATCTGCTGTTTGATTGATACCATAGCGGCTGGAATATAGCATTACCTCCATACAATAACCACCAAAATCAATACAACGTTGAAGGAGAAAGCGGCGACAGTACAAAAAAGCTGCGAAATCTGTTAAAAATATAAGAGACCTTTTTCCAGGAGGGTAATGTCTTATCATTTTCCATATCTAGACTTGTTTTTTCAGCTTTTGCCGGTTAAGCTCTTTTCTTACATACTGTAGATATTCCCATAGTCTGTCTTTTAAGATAAACACACGACGAATGGAAGGAGTAGATTTTAATGAAGGGCCCATCACAGCAAATTTAAGCTCCGTGCTAATGGTGATGTTTCTTTTTTGACCCACTGCTGGACATACATATGCGATGACGAGATAAGATTGTTGTCAAGGTTGCTCCTGATTGGACTTTTGGAAGCATGACGAGACAGGCTATGAAAACGATAGCACGATGACTCGCTAAAATGACTGATACTATAGCGGTTGGCAGGAGATATCTTAGCAGATAGCATCACCCTCTATACACCAGCATCTATAATCACTAAAATGGGAACAAAACGACGGAGAAATCGAAAACAGAAAAGCTGCCAAGTCTGTTAAAAATATAAGAGACCTTTTCCAGGAGGTTAATGTCTTTCAAAATCAAGACTTATTTTTTTACAGCATTTGCCGGTTACGCTTTTTTGTTACATCCTGTAGATATTGCCTGTCTGTCTTTTAAGATATCCACAACCCAGTTGGAAGAGTAGATTCGAATGAAGGGAGAGTCCCTTTCGCTCCCACATTTCTGTTGTCAAGGTTGCTCCTGATTGGACTTTTGGAAGCATGAAGAGACAGACCCTGACAACGATAGCGCGATGACTCGCTAATGTCTGATACTATAGCGATTGGCAGCTAAAATCGCAACTGATGGAGAAATCGGCGACCATACAAAAAAGATGGGAAGTCTGTTAAAATCATAAGAGACCTTATTGTCCAAGAGTGGAAAATTCTTTAAAAGACTTTCACAGATTAGAACTTAGGCTTAGAAGTATCTGAATGTTCTTTGCCAGTACTAATTTACTTATGTCGGTTATGCTTTTTAGTTCTGTTGTAGATATACCCATAGTCTACTTTTAAGAGCTCCACAGCCGAGTTAAAGGAGTCGATTCGAAAAACGTGACTATCACGGCTCATTTACGCCGTGCTAATGGCGGTAATTAGTTTTACTGATGATATGAGACTTATTTAGATTACTTTACTTCATCATCATTCCTTTTCGACCCACTGCCGAGCATGAGCTGATGTGTTCATGACATTCATCTAAGCCCTAAAATAGTCTGATGGTGTGGGATGGATGGAGGTGTAGCCCACTGGGTTACTCTTGTCCAGCAGAGCGATTACGGTAAAATCTCCAATATTTCACATTGGAAGGCCCCTTTTGATGGCCTTCACGATTTCCATCCATCCAAAGACGATTGTCAGTCCCAGCCGAATTGAAGCCCATATATGAACGAAATAGTGTTTTCGACTGAAAATAGAACGATGGGTCAGCAGATCATTCCCATTACCTAGTGTAAATTTAAAAAGGAAGGATATACATTACAAACAATACTATTTCAGTTGATGAGGGAAAGTTTTAGGGACAACATTTAGGCAAAAATATACAGAACGAAACGCAGGAATCCATTTTGTTCACTTCATGTTCATTCACATTGACTAATCTGCCATAACGATTGTGTAATTCAATTTGGCCTTCCATGGAATCGGAATGTTTATTACAGTCTCTCATCCATGGATCCATTGAGAATAGCGTGATTGCTCTGATGTAGCCAACTGAACTAGCCTTTTCCAGGAGTAGCCGTTTTGCTGACTTTGAGCCATAGCGCCTTTCGACGTACCTACATCTATCTCTCTGATAACTTACCATCGTAATATTTATAGTAGCTGAGATAATCAGGCTCCGGATATAAGAAAGGACTCCTCAAATATGGCGTCACAGGGTAGAGCGGGTGCGCATACAGCGGGAGTGACACTGACAGATCCATTTTTCACTAAATATTCACTTTTCAGTCAATTAGTTCAACACAATAATAATGTCACACACAATATTAATGTCAATTTCAGATCGTTTTTCATAACTATTCGTAAAATATTTCAATCGTGCAATATTTTGTTGATAACAGTCCAATTTTGTACCAGTCACTTTTACCAGTTCTAAAAACAGGTTTATAGTACCTTGTCAACTTCACGCGGAAATTAAGTTGCTAGCAATTATTTTTTATAATTACGCGTAATTTGCTATTAGAATTAGAGCCAAAAGATTTTGACAATTTGTATTCAAATAATATAAGCAACTCATGCAAGTAATACTGATGTACTGTATTACGACTCGTCTTTGGCCGAATTATTTTGCAATGTCTGCGTGACTAGTGAATTGGCTTTATTGTTATTATCTGAAAGCAGCATACTTATCAGATATATTCTGATTATTCGGTATCGGATTAGCGGCTCGGACGTGACGTAATGTTTTGTTATTTCATTCCAATTATCACGTCATCAATGTACTTTCTCAAAATGGCCGCGATGTCAGCTTATTTCAAGATGGCTGCAAATTTTCCGCTCGCAATTTTCAAGACGGTAAACAGTCGTCATGAAATCCTTTGATTCCAAATCAAATAAGCACATGACATTCGAGTCTCCATTGTTTTATCTGTACTCTTATCTTTGTTTGCGAATCTATTTCCACCGCAAATTCTGTATTCAAAAGTCCATAGACAATATCTGTACAGGTTTTTTCACCGGTCGCAGAATCTATACTTAAACGACCAGAGGCAATAGTTGTATCGCTTTAGAACGGCGACGGGGACTTTGATGAGAGAATCTGCGGTTGTCCTTGTTCGTCGTAAAGCGCAACAGAACCGACACAGACAAAAAGAACATTCAGAGTTGTGCACCTTTCTGCTCTTTGAAGAGGTTTTATACATTACTGGCATAAGTAGGCTTTTTAAAAACGGAATCTCAAGCAATCCACGCACTTTTCTAATTTGGAAAGAGTCTTATAAGTCTATTGTCACTGTTCCACAGTTTTCACTTTTAACACAAAGAGTTTCACTTAATGATCTGTCAAATAAACAAAAAAAAGTTTATAAGGATAATTAATAAAATTCTGTCCTTTTCAGCACAGACAACAAAAGTTTTCGTATCGATGATCACTTTCACTTAAGAATGACTCGTTGCATGACGAATAGGCGGTACACATATGAAAAGATTCCCATTGTGGATAATAAATATTGATTTAATTAGATCGAATCAGTCTTATGACACTGCTTTGTTGATGCCACTGTCTCCGACTTCCAATTTTATCTTATATTATCTTTTGTCTATGGTCTTGGATTTGTCTTTGCACCGAAAAGGAAAATTGTCAAATCTTAGGTTTTCGTTGAATATTCCTTCTACTCTCAGAGATATAATAAAATTCAGTAATTAATAAAATATTGGTAGAATTGATTCTCTTTATCCGAATGCGAACAATAATGAGCGAACAATGATATTAAATCTGAAGTGTAGTCTTAATAACGACTTATATAAGTAAACAGAGCTATCGTTATCTTAATATTTGTTTTCTTTGTTGACTGTGTATGCGGCGCCTATTCATTTGTAGCAACAGTGGCCTTAGGCACTTGTACCTACTATTGTTTGCATCTTTCCGACGCACAGTACCAGAAACGCAAAATATCTTATACGCGGATGACCAGATGCACAAACACGCAGAAGACCTGATACTATATTTCTTTCTCTATTCGCATCTGCAATCAGTATCACTACATAGTATAAACAAAGTCGCTTTCTCTGTCCCTATGTCCCTATGTATGCTTAAATCTTTAAAACAACGCAACGGATTTTGATTCGTTTTTTTTATAGATAGAGTGATTCAAGAGGCAGGTTTAAATGTATAATAAAACCGTGCGAAGCCGGGGCGGGTCGCTAGTAATATATATATATATATAGTATAATAGTATAAAGTAATATTTTTTTAATATAATTATTTTTAAAATTTTATTTTATCTGAATGAAGCTCTTTTTTATATTTTTTTTTATTTTAAAGCAGTGGCCATAATATAAAAGCACATAAAGAAGAAGTATATTAATTGAAATGTAAACGACCTGCAAAGGTTATTGCGCAATACGATCCTTATCGTACAAAATCAGTATTTTGACTGACGTGTGTGTTTAAGGGTTAACAATTTACGTGATGAGTGAAAGTATTTGTTTAGTTTGAAACTAGTTAATACCAGTTAATTTATATAAAATAATTTTCGTATGGTTTATATCAAAATTCTGTAATTATCAGGATTTTTAAAACATTAGATAATAGTCGCCTAGGAACAAATGTTTGACGATCTGTAGATTCAGGGTTTTCTGGGAGCTTACTACGTATGGTAAATATATCTGTGTAGTATAAATTATTAAGTACTAGCAGTGCCTCGCGGTTTCACCCGCGTAATTCCCGTTCCCGTGGGAATGCCGGAATAAAATATAGCCAACTAGCGACCCGCCCCGGCTTCGCACGGTTTTATTATACGTATAAACCTTTCTCTTGAATCACTCCATCTATTAAAAAGAACCGCATTAAAATCCGTTGCGTAGTTTTAAAGATTTAAGCATTCAAAGGGACATAAAGAAATAGGGACAGAAAAAGCGACTTTGTTTTATACTATGTAGTGATTGTCGTAACACAGATATAACTAACTAACGACCCGCCCCGGCTTCGCACGGTTTTATTATACGTAAAAACCTTCCTCTTGAATCACTCTATCTATTAAAAAAAACCGCATCAAAATCCGTTGCGTAGTTTTAAAGATTTAAGCGTTCAAAGGGACACAGGGAAAGCGACTTTATTTTATACTATGTAGTGATACTTTGTTAAAATCAAGTTAAGTAATATAAAAAAAATATTTTTACTTTAACTTGTGCACGACCTGCAGAAATTTGTTCCGTTGGTTTGGGTTTTTTCTATGTATAATAAAAAATATCTATCTATGTAATTTATTGTATTATGTATATCAGTCATCTAGTACCCATAACACAAGCTCTGCTTAGATTGGGGCTAGATGATGCTGTGTGGACTGTCCGGAATAATTTATTTATTTATTTAATTTTAGGTCTACCCTCAGGTTGTGCGTTGTTAGCTCGGATTTTTTTCCAATTACCAACAAGTTTGTAACCTTAGGAAGATTAAACACTGTTACGAAGGAGTTTAAAGCCCTAAGGAGGTTCATCACCAAAGCCAGTGTCTAAGGAGTTCAAAGCCTTTAAAATATTCAGCACCGAAGCCAGTTACTAAGGAGTTTAAAACCCTAAAGAAATTCAACACCGATAACATCCTCGATACTTTAGTTACCAAGGAGTTTAAGTCTTAAAGAGGTTCTAGCAAAACGTACATCCTGTGTGACTTACATACCTTCGTTCATCGAATCTTTGAGTTGCACGATATTAGAACCTCCTTTTTTTATTTGCCAGAAGTTTGTGTTCTAAAAAGGTTCAACACTAATAAGATCCTTACTTTCCAGTTACCAAGGAGTTTAAGCCTTAAAGAGGTTCTATATCTATACATATGTTAACCTGTATGACTTACCTTCGTTCATGGCCATATCCATGAGTTGTAAGTCTTCATCGTTAAGGATGGACTGGAGAAAGCCATCTTGGTTGTTCGGAGGTGCCATCTCACCGGTGGAATTCTGGACAAATAAACATTCCCATTCAGGCCTATGTCCAGCAGTAGACTAGTATCTGCATAAGAGTATAGGTTGATGATGATGATAAACATTCACTGATATACAATACAATACAAAAATTCTTTATTGCAGACCAAAATATATAAAAACAGGACAGGAAAAAATAACAAATAATAAGCTGTACAATGGGCGGCCTAATCGCTATGAGCGATTTCTGCCAGGCAACTTTTGGATGGACATGGAGTGGAAGCGTAAATTTAAACTATAAATAAATACTGAAAACTATATGTTGCGAAGTTAACTCATGAATCGTTTATAAGTGTTTTTTAATTTGTATTTTATGTTTCGAATAGTTTTTTAATAAGATGTAATGTAATATATTTACACAAGAGACGAAATCGCTGAAGCTAGAAATTTGGAATTTAAAAAGTAGCTTTCTTTACTTGTAAAACCACCCACTTAGACTGGATTTTTCCAGTCTAAGTGGGTTCTAAAATCCTCTAAAGCTGTGAAAAGGGATGAAAACGAGAGATGATACTTTTTAATGTATTGTAAATTTGTAAGTACACCTACCAGTCATCTAGTACTCATAACGCAAACTCTGGGGCCGAATTCCACTAATTTCAATAATACTATTGTAATGGTGAAGCGATTTATTTAGTGGAATTCGGGCCCTGCTTTGCTTGGGGCTAGTAGCGATTTTACTAACTAGAATACCAAAGATTAAAAATATAATTCCTAAACGTATTCCAGGATTTCGTGAAACTAGGTACCTAAGTGGTAAGATGTTGTAAATTCGGATGAGATTTTTAACGCGTAGTGAGATTTTTTAAAGTAAGTATATGTATTTCAGGATTTTGCGAAACTACTTACTATTATCAAAAGGGGGTTTAAATTCGGTATTTTTAAATAATCAAATTGTAAGAGGAAAAAATCAAATGAAGTCGCGGTGTAGAGCTAGAAAGAGTAGAGAGAGTATATTTTACCTGGTAGTAGATCCCATCGTGTTGTTGGGGATGATGAGCTGACTCCACCTTGTAGGCACCTTCCAGCGGAGCCGCGGCGCCTGCAAAGAGATATTAATACTTAGTATCAAGTATATCAGTCATCTAGTGCCCATAACACAAGCTCTGCTTAGCTTGGGGCTAGATGATGTTGCGTGGACTGTCCGGAATTATTTATTAATGCATGCGGTGCTACGAGCGAAGGTTGACCTGCGATGGAATAAGTTGCGGGTTCGATTCCAAGGGCTAATAGTTGTGCATATAACACAAGTTCTGCTATTTGAGGAAAAAAGTAAAATATGCCCGAGGCGGGTTTTTATTTAAGTCCCCTGTTATAAATAGCATGTATGAGTGGGATAAATATATAATTATCTTATTGATATCTTGAGTAAAGCTTATAGAAAAATGAGACGTCTCAATCACGTTTCAATGTTATCATCTGCTGGACTATGGGATCTGAATTTTATAGTAGGTAAGTAATTATTTTGTACATTTACGTACCGTTAAGATTGACGCAGCACTACTACCGCACAGTACAATGCATGAAAATATGGGATTTATCTCGTAATGTTTAGATGAATTTTATATTGACAGCATCAGATAACAAACAGCTCGCGGCCACTCGCTTGAACCCAAGCTTTCTATTGTATAGAAAGCTTCAGTTAGAAATTCCATCACTGTAAAATTGTCACAGTAAATTATATCTAAAGATTACGAGTTTAAGTCCATAGTTGTATGATTAATGTCGTGGTGGCAGCGGTGCTGGATATATAATAAATATCCAGCACCGCTGCCACAGGACATTACTAACTACGGATGGACTTACCGTAGCTTTCATTGTGTTTCTCGGGAGGCACGGCCGCGATCGGCGCGTGGGGGTGGTGGTAGTTCCCTGGATATCCAGCCGCGCCGTGAGCGCTGTGGACAGACGATAAAAATAGTTAACACACTGACATAATAATATTATGATAAATGAGAATGTTTGGATGGATTAATCGATGTTTGTTACCTCTTCGCGTCAAAACTACTTGTATGAAGCGGTCTATGAATACGAATGTAGGTATAGCGGTATATATATAGGTATGGACCTGGAATAAAACATACGCTACTTTTCTCTGATTAATCATTTCCCATGGGATTTTAATACCCTTTAAACATTTCCATTGAAAAAACGCGTGCGAAGCATATTTTTTGGTAAACAGTGTCACAAGTCCTAAATTAGTTATACCGAGCGAGACACTAGGCTAATAGGCGATTGATAACCGCAGTTGTTAAATTAACCACAGAAGCTGATGCAATTAATTTGGCAATTTCCCTTAGTTGGCTCCACAGGCTGAGTTGGAGTGGTTCAATTCTAATGCAAATACTTCATGTTATGCGAATATACTTGCCTTATGTTATGCGAATACTTGTCTTTTTTTATGCGGATGCTTGCTTTATGTGATGCGGATACTTGCTTTATGTTATGCGGATACTTGCCTTATGTTATGAGGATACTTGCCTTATGTTATGCGGATGCGGGTGCGAGTGCGGGTGCGCATGCGGATGCGGATGGTAATGCGGGTACTCGGCCCCGGGCGGTGGCGGGATCGTCAGCAGAGAGGCTAGGTCTTGCCAGCGTTGTTCGACAGACATGGACCGCATCAACGACTGGAACGAAGGAAAGAGAGATCTATTAGAATGGAAATAAAGACTACCTGGACATTTTATACAGCATTGAGCTTGTGTTTGGGACATTATCATTATCAACCTATACTAGTCCACTGCTAAACATAGGCCTGGGTACTAGAAGATTAGTATTAATATAGGTACTTAGGTCTCTACTAAATTAGCTATTCGACTGACAGCGGTAAAATTTAAAAGTTCAATGATTTTTTGAAGCAACTTTTTTAACATAAAACATTGCTAGATGTTTATTTATTTATCTATTTATTGGAAAACCAGAAGCTTATTTACACAGAATAACAGTGAAATATATCCTAGAAAGCTTAAATTAAGGTTATTTAGGTTTAGGTTAGGTGTTGGTATGTTGCCGTTGATATTGAAAATTCTTCATCTTTTCGCTTTGTCAAAGCAAGACTAAAACATTTGGAATTCTACATTTTGTCTTAGCATAATAACGTGCATTCTTAAAAAAAACATGTCTGCGTTCGCGGATAACGGAAAATCGGTCTGCTGCGTTCTATAAATATTATTCGCGTCGCCATTTTACCTCCTGATACGAATAGAAACATCATTACCTTAACAAGGTTATCTACTATTTCTATTTACTGTTCGAATGTATATAAATCCTAAAGATGTTGGTACATGGCATCGAAATTGACAGTTTGTCGTCAAAAACACGTTTCCACCATAAACACAGAAATCGTGTTCACCGTTCATTCTGTTTGTTAGTTTAATTAATATTTGTGAGGAAAGTCGCCATTTTGTTTGCCTTCCGCGATTTCGCGCCAACATTCGAAAGCTTCGTGGGCGGGGTTTACTTGACTATGGTAGATTTTTTGTTTGTTTACCGGTTGGACCAACAAATCATTAACAAATAGGTACCTAACCTTATTTATAACGTTTTTTCTATGGTGTTATTTTGAGCTTCAGTTATTATATACGTTATAATCGCTTTACCAGTGCCATTGATAATCTTATATTCTCGAAGTTACTTAGGTACTTCATCGTAAGAGGTAAAAGTACTTCATATTGTTTGTAATTTCAAACAACTCAGCATTTTGAAATTAGAACATTTTTTCCCGCCACCCGCGTCTCGCGTGCCAGTATGCAAACACCATAGACAAACGGTCGGGGCTATTTACACGGCAAACAGTTTTACAAGTGTTCTGCCAACAACTGTCTTTTCACCGGTAGTCTGTGTTTTTTTTTGTATAAGGTTCTGCCCGAGACTTAGTTAGCAGGAAAATATAACTACAACTCTATCCTTTAAGGAATTAAGGTGCGATGTTGAAAGCGTGTGATTGTTTTAAAAAAATAACAACCAACTTAAAATTTGGATTCGTAGCGAGATAAATCTGTATCTAAGTTAACAACTGAATGTGAATGTGCACCCCTAAAAAGGGGGTGTTACCTACATACATTATATTATTTACTACCTACTTATACTACCTATACTTTATTTTATTACTTAAGGATTTTTTATTATTTATTATACTATTTACAACTTATAATTATATTATAAACCTTCCATGTATTTTAAACGCAAAAGTTAGTATACATATATGGACTTTGTTACCTCTTCACGCCAAAACTACTGAAAGGATCGAGCTTTTGAATACACTTAGTTCTAGCCCTGGAATAAAACATAGACTATTTTCATCCCATAAATCAACCATATCAACGCAAAAACTACGAACTACTACTGAACGGATTTGGATGAAATTTGGCACAGAGATGGATTATAACCACAGGGAATAACTCATAGGCTTTATTTTATTTAACCGCCATGCGCTGTTAATTTTCTATAAATCACTATACTTACAGATTAATGATCATATTTGAAGTATTAAAATAAACATAAGGTAGCCGATACTTTTTCTGATTAGTTCCATTAGTTGACTCTTGGGTTGAATTAAAGGCGTCAATTCTTACGTAGAACCGGTATACTGATGCAAATAGTCAATAGTCATTTATTTCGTAAATTACTAGAATTACACGTCATTTTTTTACTTTACACTTATAAGTAAAGAACATGAAATAGTAAATATCTAAATACAAATTAAATTAATTAAGATTATAATATAAAAATTCAAAGAAAAATATAAAATTAGAAGTATGTATCTTCAGATACTAATGTTTATTTCCTATTACTTAAAGGTTAAAAGTTCCTCATAGCTGTGCAAAAGCAGTACTTTTACCAAATAACGGCTACCTCTAAGCAGATTGGCCATAGAGAATGACTGTCAGATTTCCAGAGACTCTTCAATGTAAGCGTTTCAATTCGCTTTCTAATCGAAGTCAAATAATAACATGTCTTCACTGTAGAGATTTACAAGGTACTTCAAGTACATACGTAACGTTAACATTGACAAATTCGTTTGCCAATTCACGGATCTTGATGTTAATTACTTGATATAGCGATAAGGCCGCCCATTGTACAACTGTTTTGTATTAGTCTTTTTATTGTTCCTATTTATTTTTACTGTGGTGTACAATAAAGAGTATTTGTATTGTATTGTATTGACTTGGGGATATATAATTGAGAAAGTAAATCGTTTAACATTATTTTAATGCACCGTTGCTTCCTTCAGTCAAATATGATTAAAAGTAATCAATAACTTAATTTCTTTAAGCTTACGAAATAAACACTAAGACAAGTGAATATTGAAAAAATAAATAATTATAAAATAATAATACCTACAAGCTCTGCTTAGCTTGGGACTAGATGATGCTGTGTGGACTGTCCGGAATAATTATTTTTACTATGGATCAATTGAGCTACCTTTAGACTGTTTGCAACCGTCTGCAGTTAGCTCAATGGTTTCAATTGTACATACTAGTAGTATTTTTCTATTCCTTGATTGTAATTTTCGTTGTTAATCACTACATAGTATAAAACAAAGTCGCTTTTTCTGTCCCCATAACATTATGTCCCTTTGACTGCTTAAATCTTTAAAACTACACAACGGATTTTGATGCGGTTTTTCTTAATAGATAGAGTGATTCAAGGGGAAGGTTTATATGTATAATAAAACCGTGCGAAGCCGGGGCGGGTCGCTAGTAAAGTATATATTTTTATTATTACATACTTAGAGATTACATATTTATAATCACTACATAGTATCAAACAAAGTCGCTTTTTCTGTCCCTATATCCCTATGTCCCTTTGAATGCTTAAATGGTTTCATCATCATCATCATCAACCTATATTAGTCCACTGCTGGACATAGGCCTCCCCCAATGAGCGCCATAGCGCCCTGTCTTCAGCTTGACGCATCTAGCATCTGCCAGCAGTCTTTCGCAGATCGTCATCCCACCTGGCCGGAGGGCGTCCTACGCTACGTTTACCGAGTCGCGGTCTCCACTCAAGAACAAGTTTACCCCAACGGTTGTAGGTTCTTCGCGAGATATGGCCGGCCCATTGCCACTTCAGCTTGCTAATTCTTTGAGCTATGTCGATAACTTTGGTTCTCTGTCGGATGTATTCGTTACGAATTCTATCCTTCAGAGAGACTCCGAGCATAGCTCTTTCCATAGCTCGCTGGGCGATGCTTAAATGGTTTATGGAAGGTTTATACGTATAATAAAACCGTGCGAAACCGGGGTGGGTCGCTAGTTTATAATATAACTGTGATTTAACGAAGTAGTGGTCTCAAGTATCTAAAATTCAAAGTGTGTCCACTACGGTTTCTGTAAACCACTCAAAATATACAAAAGTTGCATTTAGCTCTACATTTTTTGTAATTTTAAACCGTTAGCTCTTATGTTGTAAGTGTACCAAACTTTTTAATGTGGAGTAGGCATAAAGTCAAGTATTTTGGTTTATTTAAACTGCCCCTTGTGTGTAGGCGTTTTACTGTTATTTTAAGGTATAGATTTCTAAATTTTATCATTTTCGGTTAGATCTGGTGAGGTGAGATCTGGATTAACATTATACTAGCGACCCGCCCCGGCTTCGCAATTTTTTATTAAAAATTAAAAAAAAAAGATTTAATGTGAAATGACTTTTAAATGATTTTACCAATAAAATGACTATCTCCAATTTAATGCTTTGGGTACGAAATCCACTAATACCTATAGCCAGGGCCCGAATTCCACTAAAAAAATCGCTTCACAAGCGAGTCCAGAAAAAAAAGAAAATAAAAATCGCTTCACCACTACAATAGTATCGTGTCAAAATGACAGTGTTAAACTCTTTTTGGTATTCTACTAGCAAAAACTTTTTGAGGTTCATTGATAGCTGTGACGATTACGTTTATGACTACCAATTTGACATTCTAATTATGAAAGTCTCTTCAAGCACAAAAAATAGTAGAATACCAAATGCTAAAACGTCATTTTAGCCATCTTGATAGTATGACGCTATTGAGACCTTTGTTTTGAAATTAGTGGAAATCGGCCCCAGGACTTTTATCCTCCGAAAGACATGTATTTTCCACATTCTTCGTCATAAACTCAACATGTCCCGTTACCCTTAGGGTAAAGGGCCCTAAGCCAGCCCACCTAAAGCCAGGACTTATTTCACGTCCTCAAAGACATATATTTTCCACAGTCGTCACAAACTCAACATGTGACGACCCCACGTGACTACAATTAGGGTCGGGCACACGTCGCGTGCGACTGATTATACAGCGAGGGTATAATCTCACGACACCTTGAGATGTAGCAAGGTCGGAGTACATACCGGCTCCAATTTACTGGACGGTATAGAAATGTCTTTGTACAGTATCATACGTGTAGGTAACTATAGTATGCGGGCTAAGCAAAGCAAGAAATGCGTTGATGTGATTTTCTAGGGTAGAATCACTACATAGTATAAAACAAAGTCGCTTTTTCTGTCCCTATGTCCCTTTGTATGCTTAAATCTTTAAAACTACGCAACGGATTTTGAAGCGGCTTTTTTAATAGATAGAGTGATTCAAGAGGAAGGTATAAACGTATTAATAAAACCGTGCGAAGCCGGGGCGGGTCGCCAGTAGACAATAAAACTAGCCAATTGCAATTCGGAGTAGAATAGACGATAAAACTGGTCGAGTGCTAATCGTCTCGCGTACTAAGTTAGGGTAAGGGTAAGGTTTCATCCTTCTAATATTATAAACGCGAAAGTGTGTAAGTGGATGGATGGATGATTGTTACTCTTTCACGCAAAAACTACTTAACGGATATGGATGAAATTTGGTACAGAGATAGATTATAGTCTGGAATAACACATAGGCTATATTTTATCCCGGAATTCCCATGGGTACGGGAATAACGTGGGTGAAACCGCGAGGCGCTGCTAGTAGATCTATAAAAACAGCAAAAAGTTCATGTCTGTTGTATGGGAGCTTCGCCTTAATAAACATCTTAAAAGACTCTCGATAGGACGTTGGATTAAAGGCCAGATCCAAAAAGCGGTTCCTGGACTCGGCGCGTTTCGTCAGGAAGTTCCTCTGTCTGCAACCCTAGTCACCGGCTGCTTGAGCCTAGCTTCGCGGCCGGTGATCCACCGAATTAATACATTTTTACTAAATCATAGTTTTATTATTGTACTTTCTATAGTAAAGGAGAGCTTGAGGTACTAGATGACTACTACTAGAACAAGATGAAGATAAACTTAAAACAATACATTACATTGTGGTTCTGACGAAAGCCAGCGATGGTAGCTTGCTTGTTAGTTAACCTACTCAGGCTGAGGCAGAGCACATTTTGTTTATTCTTTATTAATTACTAGCGACCCGCCCCGGCTTCACACGGTTTTATTATACGTTACTTCCTCTTGAATCCCTCTATCTATTAAAAAAAACCGCGTTAAAATCCGTTGCGTAGTTTTAAAGATTTAAGCATTCATAGGGACATAGGGATATAGGGACAGAGAAAGCGACTTTCTTTTATACTATGTAGTGACTAGATGCGCCCGCGGCTTCGCCCGAGAACCAGAGTTGTTTTCATACAAATTTCATAAATTCATTGCACAACCCCCTAGGGGTTATTGAGTAAACATAAAAAATACGTGTTTAATTATTCACTCCATAGTTTATTAGTACTTACCGAGTTTTGAGTGAATGGAACCAAGGAATAATTATGTTCCATACAAATTTTACCACCCATATTAACCCCTCAGAACTTAAAATTTCCAAATTTTTCGGAAGCGTTATTTCTAACGTTTCAAGGCTATTTCTATCCCATTTGAACTAACTTATGGGATGAAAGGAGCCTACGTGTTATTCCATGTGTTAACTACCTCTATTCTAAAGTTCAGCCTGTTCCGTTCAGTAATTTTAACAAAGATCTTTACATACAAACTTTCGCGTTTATAATATTAGGAAGGCAGTAAGGATTCTGATGCGTAATTCTTCTAACAAATAAATATTTATTCTTCTTAAAAACATTTGTTCCGAGGCGGGAATCGAACCCGCAACCTCCTTCTTCGAAGGCGGATCTTCTCCCACCGCGCCACCGGGTCTTCAATCAGGTTTTTTTAATATTATAGAACGGATGTTTTCAAACAAATAGATAATTCCCTCGCAAAAACATCAAGTAAGTAGATATACGAAAAACTAATATGACCTTTGCCTTATTACGGAAACTACACCCAAATTATAAGCTAAGTACATTTCATGACAACCATAATACATCATTGTATACTTTAATTGCACTAGATTAAGACTCAAAGTACATAACATCCCGTGCGCACAGCAATTTGGCTGAGTGTAGGGAATACACTGGTAATTTAAAAAAAACACAATAGTTTTTGTTCGGAATTTAAAAAAGACTAATTGCGTGTCTATGGTTTGATTTGACATACGTCGTTTGGACTTCCTGTTATTTTGGAAGTTTGTTAAACCTTAATGGAGGACCAATGTCAAATAAGACGATTTCTAAAAATAAGGCTAATCATGATAAAAAGACAGTTATAGTCCTAAATATAATATCGATATTGTTCTGTACTACTAGCTGAGCCTCACGGCTTCACCCGCATGAAAATTGTTGAAACGTAGCCCAAGTTTTATTCCAGATCTAGAACTAGGTATACCTATTCAAAAGGTAGGTAGGTAATCAAATTTCAGCCCGATGCGTTCAGTAGTTATGGTGTGAAGAGGTAACGAGCACCCATCCATCCAAACTTTCGCATCACTATCACTACATAGTATAAAACAAAGTCTTTCTCTGGCCTTAAGTCCCTTTGTATGCTTAAATCTTTAAAACTACGCAACGGATTTTGATGCGGTTTTTTTTTAATAGATAAAGTGATTCAAGGGGAAGGTTTATACGTAAGTATGATAAAACCGTGCGAAGCCGGGGCGGGTCGCTAGTTTATAATATTTGAAAAATGTTGCCGCCGTCAAATACCTATTAATCTAGTAAGAAGATTTTTACTGTAACATTTATTTCGTTCAGTACACAATCTGCTGTAAACTGTAATGTTTCAGAAGACTTAGCGGCCTTATTTTTGATCTATGATATTACGAATTGAAGAGATAATTAAAACAAGAACAAGAAATCCCTAATTGCTTTAAGAGAGAGAAAGAGCTATCTTCGTTTTCGCATTCTAATTCTGATGGTATATTTTGTAAAAAAACGGTTTCCAATAGGCAAACCCAGAGATAAGTATCTAATCTTTCATAAATTAAAGAAATGGAGACTAAAATCTAAGAATTTACGTGTCACTCACCTGATACTCGTGTAAATCCATCATCATCTTATCGTTAAACATTACAAAAACTTATAAATATAAATAAAAAAACTACACTAAATAAATTAATATTACTATTGCACTCAATCAGACTGCCCACAAAGTGGAATATTGCACATAAATTCAGGTACCGTTGGCGGTAATTAAAAAAAAATCACATTGTCACTAAGCTGTCAGATTTGACAGTCGCGCGCGCTTTTTCCCCGCTTTTTTCATGACGAACGCGCGCGTCGCCTCGCAGCGTTGCGTACTCAGTACTGGCCATTTGCAAAGAGGTACGGTACAAGATCCGTTGTACAAAAAACTGGTCAAGAGCGGTCAAGATTTTGAGAGGAGAGTCCCGTATGGGACTTTCACTGACCGGCGTTATTGGGTCCCGAAGCACATGTATTTTTTCATCATTTCGTGTATCGAATTCGTCTTTTTGAAGATGACAAATTGTAAATCTTCACAGCTTAGATACTTCAAATTAAAGTTTTGACCAATTTCAAGTATGCGTATACGATTTAGGTAAAATTATAACAGATGCCCGCGACTTTGCACGCGTTTATTGTTGTTCATGTCGTCCATAGTTAATTCAAGGTTATTTCTATGTCATGGGAATTGATTCATGAGACGAAAAGTAGCATTGTAATTAATAGCCTTTATGTTTAATTGTGCAACTTTATGATATTTCGCGAATTTCCCTTTGTGCCAAAATATTGGTAAATCAAATATCTAAAAGAAAAAATGCCAGCATGTGCCTAAGAGTTGAGAATAAAGTAGCTAAATGATGCTGTATTTTTATTTCTGAATATGGAGCAGATTACAGATACAAATAAAATGTGATATAAGACCAATGTAATATTAACAACTACCTAATTTATACAACAATAAATCCATTCATCATTTATCAATTTTTGAATTAAGAAAACCAATACTAATTAAACAGTTTTTACTAAGAAAATTGACCCAATTATCCCTACTAAATTCAAACAATCAAATCAAGATGGAACTTACAGAGCGCGCTAAGATAGCGGACACTAGACAACTTCTGATTTATAGTCGCTTAAATTAAGAGCATTGTAAGTTTTTTGACGAATAAGGAAACACAATACAAATTAAACAGTACTAAGTCTAATTAGAAAAGTGACCCAATTATCCCTAAAACTGCCATTGTGACTAAGAATGACACTTTTAAGTCTAAAGACAAATTACAACTGACCCAATTCATCAGATCAGTACTACAAATTCTCGCGTTCAAATCAAATCAAGATGGAACCCACAAAAAGCTATCACCCAACGTGTGTGAAATCAGTAGAACTGCATCGGGCATGGCCGTCATTTTCTAACGGTCCGTAAGGAGGTTGAGGCGCGCACACACGCACCGAAATTACCCGAATGCACGTTTATTGTGTCACTGGACTGCGTACTGTAGTTTTGAAATGAGAACACTTTCCGACAGTTTTGCGTTCGTTTTTGTAATAAAGGACTTTTGAGTTTGAGGAAATGGAACGTCTTGATTTGGGCACATTTTTGGGTCAAGAATCAATCAATAAGTCAATTTACTACACACATATTTACATTTTGAAATTAAATTAAAATAAGTTCTTAATTACAAATAAAAGTAACATAATTAAAAAGGACATAGAGATAAAAAATTATAGTTTGCTAAAATCGACTCTATTTATTTGTCTTTTTATCTGTCCGTCTGTCATCATCAGGCTGTAGGTAGGTGCTGAAATGTTCACGTATTATGATCATGTATTTCTTTTGTCATTATACCAACAAATACTAAAAAAAACATAAAAAATAAATATTAAAGGGCGCTCCAATACAAAAGACATGATTTTTTTCCCGGAGCCTTTCGTACGCGAGTCCGCCTCACTCTTGATCAATTATATTTATACTCAGACTGTTATGATACTGATTTTTTAAATTTTAAATCAAGAATCAATTTCAAAAATAGAAATTCGATCGACAATTTCTATTTTTGAAATTGTCGATCGAGTATGACAATTTCAAAAATAGAACGTAAAAGTCCCGCTGTGTCCATGCCTTTAGTTTGACTTTCTTCTCTCGAAGCGAGTGTACAAAGTAATTAGAAATACATTTGGATTTTGATTGATTGTATACGACAGTTAGTTTTAATCATATTTTTTGTACAAACTATTTTACAATAGATTTGTGATTGTACCGAAAATTCGCACTTACCGGTCGAAGTTCGCGGGCTTTTGATTGGTTTAAAATTGGAATCGACTTTTTGTAGATGCAAAGTCTTTGTCAAATGCAAATGAAAGTTAGGTATTCGAATGAAATATTTATTCGCAATAAGGGCTCCCACACAAAACTGCGATGCGATGCGAAATACAAAATAACGAACAATTACGCTATGCCACTAGTTGTCCAACTCGGCAAACGTAGTGTAGGACGCCCTCAGGCCAGATGGAATGACGATCTGCTAAAGACTGCTGGCAGATGCTGGATGCGTCAAGCTGAAGACAGGATGCTATGGCGCTCATTAGGGGAGGCCTATGTCCAGCTGTGGACTAATGTAGTGTGTATCATAAGCTTTTTTTTAATGCATCTGTAGTAGTTTCATTTTGTCTATTTTAGGACGAAATACATAATATGAAAACGGTTTGGTGGCCACCAAAGGCAACTTCGTATCTCTTCCTAGAATTGACAAAATAAAACTACTACAGATCCATTAAAAAAAGCTTAAGATAGGTTCAATATACTGTATGAGTGAAATTTCGATAATCCTTTGTGTAAAGGAATTATATCATAAAATAAGTGTGGGCACCACTTTATGTGCTATTTGCGCCTTAAATTTAAAGACATTATTGTAGTGTGCATGTAAGTAACATAGCTTCAACTATACTTCTAGATCTTGTAAGACATAGTACCTACTATAATAGCAGTAGATCTGGGTATATAATTATGTACTATTAACGTATTAAGAGTAGATAATTATCAACCGAGATCTACTGCTATTAAGGGAGGTACCAGTAGCACTGTATAGGTATTTAGTAGCTTTAGTTTACGGTTTTGTTCGTTTCTAAGCACGCCACGATTTAGTTTACTTCAAGATTTTTTGTAAGATATATTTTTCTTACTAGTTTACCTTGTACCAGGACTCCTACTCTCAATCGGGCTCAGTCGCAGACAAGTAAAGCCACGGACAGAAGCCGTTTCAACGTAATTTGTCAAGAGAAAGTAAGTACCTAGTTAAGTTAAAATACGGTTAAGTTTATGTTCCTAGGCGGACTTAGTGTTAATACTTAAGCTGTAAAGGTAGAACCACACTATTGTGTGATGTTTTGTGGCGTGTTATAGTCTTTTTCACATAGGAAGCGTTCCCTGACAGATGGAATGCGTTTCATTTCAATTGACTAGGATTTTGGCAAATTGAAATTTCGAAAATTCAAACAATTTTTATTTCATCTCAAACATATGAATTAAGCTATAGAAGTGTAGCACGACAAACAAATTATCCAAAAATAAATTTATTTTAGCCTCCACGCCTAATAAAAAATAGAAATCAATAATTTTATGAAATCCGAGGCAATTTGTTTTGCGTAGAACAGAACGTAATAGAGTTGAGGCAAACAAATATTATTCCAGCAAAACTATAAATCGATTATCGCAAATTAAAATCGTAACTTTCAACATCATCGTTTTAAAATTTTATCACGCAAGTACATACCTATGATTATTGTTGATTATTTGTTAATGATTTTTAATTACCTACTTATCTGCTGATATTATTTCCGTCCTATTTCTAGGTTATGACGCATTACCTATTGGAAATGTGGATTTTTACTATTGTTTTTATTTATATAGACCTAATTTAATGTTTTACTTTGTTAAAGTCATTTAAAATTAATGAAAATATTTTACGAATAATTGATTTTCGATGCTAAATCAAGTCAAAAATCGAATCAAATTTTTACGATTACAATTAGCTCGTTTCTATAACTGTCAAACTGAAACGTCACGGAACGCTTCCTAGGTGAAAAAGACTATAGAAGCATATCGATTTCATGCCCCTTTACAGCAGCTTATCTTTACTATGACATAAGTATATATTTTGTATTTTAGAGTACCTTGCTTTATTTTAGTTTATTTTGACAATGCCCTTAGACAGCAGCTTTTTTTGTGTTTTTCTAGGTTAACCGATTTTGATTTATTTTTTTTGAAAGCTACTCATCTGACCAGTAGTCATTTAGTTTTCTTTATATAGAATATTTTATTGACTTCGACTACATTTATGATGTTCTTATTCTCTTCAATTGAACTGCCTTTAGACTGTTTGCAACCGTCTGCAGTATTTCAATGTACTAGTTGTAGTTTTTTCAATTCCTTAATTGTAATTGTCGTTGTTAATAAAGATTAATTTTTCTTATTCTTGCTTACTGAATTTGAGGTAATATTTTTAGTTTTTCTTAAACACGCCAAATCATTAACCATATTAAAGTCTGAAATTGCCACAATACAAAAAATCACAATGAATAAATAAATGTTGCTGGAAAATCCACAGAGCATCATATAGCCTCAAGCTAAGCAGAGCTTGTGTTATGTGTACCAGATGACTTAATACATTATTACTGATATACTTTGCGAATAGGTACATTACAATACAATAGTGTGGTTCTAGCTTTAGCGATGTCTTTGTATAACTGCTTTACAGCAGTGCCGTTTTCATTTCGCAGTTTATGGATATTTTGATAAAAGAGCGAACATTTTATATATTTTGACGTATATTTTCTTGGAAAGAAGAATTTCTTTCAATAGATAAGAGGTACGTATGAAAGCCAGAAAATACATAAAAAAATATTTTTTAAAGAAATTCTGGTTGATTCTTGTTTTTTTTTAATTCGGATTTGTTTACATAATAATAATAAATAATAATAATAATAATTCTGGACAGTCCACACAGCATCGTCTAGCCCCAAGCTAAGCAGAGCTTGTGTTATGGGTACTAGATGACTGATATACTTAATACAATATACTACATAGATAGATATTTTTTATATAATATGTAGTTACTTAACTCCAAGCTTAACATTATATATCTTTGATAAATCTGATCGGTCAATAATATCTTTCTTTCTTCGAATAACTGGAATTGGCAACACCTGTTACTTCCGTTCTAAATTTGATTATCCCTCTACCATCTATGGTACACAAAGTGTCAATTTCCATGATCATTGGAATGGTTTGAAATTAGAATCAAATTAGTTCTAAATTTGAAATAAGTATGAGACGAAAGTGTGTCCATAGTTGGCGAGTGACCGCTACCTATAATAACAGATAGGTATGGTTTTATGATATCGTTAGTTATTTTTTTTTGACGACCGATGTGACGCGGTGGGCGAAGGTCCGCCTGCGACGCTGGTCGACCTTGGACGAGGTTGCGGGTTCGATTCCCGCCTCGGAACAAATTTGTGTACGATCTGCAGAAATTTGTTCCGTTGGTCTGGGGGTTTTCTATGTTTAGTTACTAAAAAATATCTATCTATGTAAAATATTGTTCTATATCAGTCATCTAGTACCCATAACACAAGCTCTGCTTAGCTTGGGGCTAGATGATGCTGTGTGGATTGTCCGGAATTATTTATTTATTACTAACTGCGCCTAGCGACTTCGCCCGCGCTGCTATATATTTGTGAAAGGGAGAGCAATATGGATTTCGAAGATTGAGATTAAGACATTTGATTCTGTGATGCAGGATTGTATCGTTGTATTGTGTGGCAGGATTGTCATTCCTTATGTTGTAATCATCACTACATAGTATAAAACAAAGTCGCTTTCTCTGTCCCTATGTATGCTTAACCTATGTATCTTTAAAACTACGCAACTGATTTTGATGCTGTTTTTTAATATATAGAATGATTCAAGAGGAAGATTTATGCATATAATAAAACCGTGCGAAGCCGGGGCGGGTCGCTAGTTTTATTCTAAAACTTCGTGCGCACGTGCATAATTAACCCCTTCTCCCAAAGCGGATAGAAACGAAACTGACACATCAAATAATGACATAAAATTTCCCCGAGTACGCATTTATCTTATAACGGCGCCCCCGTTACAAAGATCTCGCAAAAAGCGACGCGATCGATTACAATAATGATCCGTGAATCATTTGCTGCTTACCTATTTAGCGGACATGATGTATGGCGTGTATCATGATTGGAAAAAGCATTTCGCCTTCCACTTAAGTGTCTCTAAGAGCTAAGACGTAATATTAGAATACTTGCTTACGTAAAAAAATGGTAAACTAAGATTTAAATTAGGAAAGTATTTAGACTTAGGTTAATAACAATTTATTTTGAAACTAGCAGCTCCTCGCGGTTTCACCCGCGTAATTCCCGTTCCCGTGGGAATTTCGAGATAAAATTAGCCTGTGTTATTCTAGAGTAATATCTATCTCTGTGCCAAATTTCATCCAGATCCGATCAGTAGTTTCTGCGTGAAAGAGTAACAAACATCTATCCGTCCCTCTCAAACTTTCGCGTTTATAATATTAGTAGAATTGTGTATAACATTAAAAATGCTTAAGTTTTCATCAATTTTCACGAAGGTGAATCCGCAGGGCCCAGCTTATAAACAATATTTAATATCAACGGTCAACAAGCAAATTCCAATAAGACTTTGGTTTATTCTAACTTTCCACAAAATATAATAATAAACCAACACTAATAATTTCCTACCATAGACAAATACATCATCTACCTACACGTAACAGCAGAAGTCACTTACCGTTTGAAATTCGAATTAACGTTCCAAATATTCAAATAATAACGAAGTAAAATCAAATGCAACTGTGCGGTGTGTAATTTGAAATCAAACACAATTATTAAGATATGAAGAAGAAAGTTCGTAAATTGTACCGCGTGTATGCTGCGGGTACGGTGCGAATACTGGCGTTTAAAGATGTTACTAGAATTTCACTAATTTTACATATAAAACTAATTCAGTAAATAATGCATTAGGCTAGATAGAAAGATGAAAAATATTTTGATGGTGGAATTAAAACTTACGCGAATTAATCTTTGAATACGATTCCAAAGGTCTTCTTCTTTTTTTATCAAATTTATTTTGACGACAATGCTCTATCTAAGAGTCTCAAAAAATTATCAATATTGAAAGTACCTATTCAAATGTCATCCTATTACTAAAACGATATTATAAAATAATGTTAGACATTTCACACGAACATAATAACCCAAGTTACACGTATATGCCTCATCATCAGCCAATATCCGTGCACTGCTGAACCTTTACATCAATATCGGTACATCCGTTTCTGGGAAAGCGTGCTCCATGTTAAGCCACATCTTCACTTACGTAAGTGAGATAGTGTTGATAGAGTTGTTTTCATTCCATTAATCAGTTCCTAAGATAGAAATAGCCTTGAGACGTTTCCATAGAAACAACGTGGGCAGATACCTCCTTGTTTTCAATACAAAATAAACACTCCCGACCCATCGCAATATAAAACTAGTCATATCTCCACATGCCCATCCGTTCACACTAAAGCCGCAACATAATAACACCGTGCTCTCTGAATAGGTGCATAATTGCTGACCTCGGCTTTAGATCGCGATCTATAGATCAACGATCTATAGATCAATGGTCTATAATAAGGATAGCGGACATGCGCAAGAGACGTACGAAAGTTTTTGCTAGCGGTTGACATATTGACGTTTGCATTATGAAGAAGAATAGGGAAGAATGGTGTATCTAATACTGATTGGTGGGAGAGATGGAGAATGTTGTTGGGGAAATGTTTTTTATTTGTCTGACCTGTGTAGTTACACTAATATTATAAACTAGTATCTGTCCGCGGCTTCGTTTTTGTTTGTTTTTTTGTTGTTTATATGGAAACGTATCAAGGCTATTTCTATTCCGTGGGAACTGATTTATAGGAAGACGGTAGCTTGTTTTATTCCGAACTAGCTGCGTTTCCTGCGGTTTCACCCGCGAAAATTAATGAATTATAACAGGCCAACAAGTATATATTATTCAGACCTACCTTTAGAGGTAGGTAGGTAAAAAAATAGCCTCTAGATCTAGAGGCTATTTTTTTTTTTTGCGAAAATAAATTTTTTTTGAGGTTAATTCAAAAACTACTGGTCACTATTGATCAAATTTGTATGGGACAAAATTAAAAGTACTAACTTTTAAATAAAAAAAAATCATCAAATCGGTTTCTCAGAATCAATTTGATATATTTTTTTTAATTATTTAAGCCGCAAGCCACGAAATTCTCAAAACACTATTAGCGGCAACGAAGAAGATCCCAACAATGGCCTCCAAAAAGTGTTTAACTTCAGGGGTTGTCAAAAAAACTGTTTACCTGTCACCCGCGAACTGTCAACGCATCATTTGTCAGTTTAAGTGGTTGCGGGCAGGTATCTAAAAACTTGACAAGGAAAATTCTAGAAGTTTCGTTTTGAACATCACTACATAGCATAAAACAAAGTCGCTTTCTAACTCCCTATGTATGCATAAATCTTTAAAACTACGCAACGGATTTTGATGCGTTTTTTTTAAAAGATAGAGTGATTCAAGAGGAAGTTTTATACGTATAATATAATAAAACGGTGCAAGCCGGGGTAGGTCACTAGGTAATAATATTTTAGTTTTTGGAAAAATCTATATTTGTCACTTCTTTATTATTATGTATCGGCTTCACTCGCGTTAAAAGTGTCGGAAGCCGTGTCCGGGCCGGATGCAAAGGCGTGCGGTTTCCTATTATCCTATCCTATGGTATCCTATTGGTACCGCGCCGCCACCGCCTCCGGTGTGTGTGTAGTCTTTCATATGATTCAATAGAATACAACTCGCACGGCCCGGCCACGGCTTCTGTGTGTGGCGGCTTTAAGGGATTTTCTTCCCAAAATTGCTTAACACGAGTGAAGCCAAGAGCAGTACCTAGTTAGTTGAGTCGATCCTTTAATATACAATTTGTCATTTTGTCTATTCGTCGCAGGTGGGCCCGTCTACATGTCAAAACATCATTTGTCAATGTTCATCTGTTTATATCATGCCGACTGTCTTTTAGAGAAACTATATCTACAATTTTAGTCACACTAATATTTTGAATTAGCGACCCGCCCCGGCTTCGCACGGTTTTCTTGTACGTATAAACCTTCCTCTTGAATCACTTTTTCTATTTCAACCGCATCAAAATCCGTTGCGTAGTTTTAAAGATTTAAGTATACCTACAAAGGGACATAGGGACAGAAAAAGCAACTTTGTTTTATACTACATAGTTCGTAGAATATTATGATCTACCCACGGCTTCGCACGCGTTGTTTTCATGGAAACGTTTCAAGGTCATTTCTATTCCATGGGATGAAGAGTACCCTATGTTTTATTCCAGCTCTAGAACTACGTATTTTAATAGTAGGTATTTAGTTTAAATAGAAATAACTACAGACTATCGGTTCAGTAGTTTTTTCGAGAAAGAGTTACAAACATCCAAACTTTCAAACTTTAATGTATTGTATTAAGTATATCAGTCATCTAGTACCCATAACACAAGCTCTGCTTAGCTTGGGGCTAGATGATACTGTGTGGACTGTCTGGAATTATTTATTATTTATTTTTATTATTATTTCGCATTTATTATAATAGAGTGATGCGAAAGTTTGGTTGGTAAGATGTTTAAGTTTGTTACCTTTCCATGCCAAAATTACTGAACGGATAGAGCTGAAATTTTGAATACACATATATCTAGGCCTGGAATAAAACATAGGCTACTTTTCATCTCAAATATCAGTTCCCATGGTGTAGAAATAACCTTTTATTGTTTCGATAGAAACAACGCGCGCGAAGCCGCGTTTAGAATATAAGAAAAAATATAATTTCATACATTATTTTAATAATTAGGTACTAATAGTTTAAAATTTGACTTATCTAAGTTTGTTCTTATTTTGTAAGCCTAAAGAAATCAAATTATTAATTTCTGCCTAAAATAATAAAAAAACTCGGTTTCAGTTCAATTTCAGTACAGGCAGATCCATAATTAGTACCTAAGGCCTTATTTACATGCTTACTGCACCTATGTAATTATGTTCATATACCAACATACACTACATATCTACAATTAGATGTAGATAGGATACGGATTGTCGGCGAGATGAAAGGGACGTCGGGTTTCTAATAATGAACCGAGTCGTAGGGCTGTCCCAAACTTCTTAGATTGGAGCTAGATGATTTTGTGTGGATTGTACAGAATTAGATAGATAGAAAATACTTTATTGCATACTAAAAGCTAAGAAATATTTTTTAAATGTAAGCTAAAATTGGCGGTCTTATCGCTCAAGAGCGATCTCGAGATAAGATCTCTGTTAGCGATAAGGTTGCCGATTGTGCCACTTTAGATGTAATTTGTATTAAGCTGCTCTATAAAATATCTATCATCTATCTATGTAATATATTGCATTAAGTATATCAGTCATCTAGTACCCATAACACAGCTCTGCTTAGCTTGGGGCTAGATGATGCTGTGTGGACTGTCCGGAATTATTATTATATTTTATTGATGGTGAAATGAAGAAATTATCTATCTTTATTATATCTGCCAGACAGAAAATTCAGAAAATTTATTTCATTAAGTATTTTAAAATTTATTGGTAATAAATCAGCATTGCCATATAGCGTGGTAATGCAGCCATTGTCTTGGGGACGCTTCCGATTTGTATTGATAAGAATCAGTTGAGCTACGTCTAGACTGTTTGCAACAGTCTGCAGTTAGCTCAATTGTTTCAATTGTAATTAATAGTTTTAATTTGTTTCTTGACCTTGTTGCTAATTTTCTTTGTTTGTAATATTCACAAATCCACAGTATTTTTTTTTCAAATGCTACTTAACCCTCAATCCTCTCAAGTCTGGCTTCATCATGGAAAACTAACTCAAAAAATTTACAAAATGATTCCTTTTTCATGTATTTTGGTTGTTTCTCGAGTGGCAACCCTATCGGCCAGGTCGTAAGTTAACCTAAGCAAGTCTTCCGCTTTCTGTCCTCAAAGAATCTCTTTTGTTCAGCGCATTTTGATTACCATCTGATTTTGATTAAATACTTTATAACCGACTCCAAACGAGATGTACCGTGAACCTACTTATGAGTGGGTGTAAATTCACTAGTAGGTCTCGGGAATAGATTTTAATTCGAATTTTTAAATCATTATCATCAATATGGTTTGTTTTGAGAATATATAAACCGATTTACCGACTGAAATCAGAATTAAATTCATTTCAAAAACAAACTAGACAGCCAAAGTAACTAATTTAAAAAAGTCAAAAAGTGTAAAACTGGCTTATATTGACACAGATTAATCAAGTCAAATCCGCATCACTTAAGCACTAACACGCCCTATGACTCAAAGCACTTAGGCATTCCATAATAACCTATCTTACAAGTCTCAAAACCTTAAGGTTTCTACATGACTCCACACTTATGAAAAGACTCAACCCGCCTTCCCTATTATACGTCAGTCGAACTGTCATTAGATCGCAAGATAGGGCTTGCAATAAGGAAAATAATTTAACTATACAAATTTATATATATTTGTGTATATATGGACAATAGTGATGTGAATAATTATGCAATATCATCCACTAAGAAATAGGACTAATAAAATGTAAATGAATCGTGTAATATTGCAAGATAGGTTTTGCCGGTGATTTCTCTCGCTTGGTATTACAATACATTATATATACAATATTAATCAAAATCAATATTATATACAAAAATATAATGTAATATTGTGTACATGTAATATATACATGATGCTGGACAGTCCACACAGCATCATCTAGCCCCAAGCTAAACAGAGCTTGTGCTATAGGTACTAGATGACTGATATACTTAATACAAAACCTTGCATAGATAGTTTTTTTTTTATTGTTCATTTATACTTTACACTAGTTTTATAGGACACCAACAAATATTTGCAGATCGTACAAACATTTATCCCAAGACGAGAATAGAAACCGCGACCTCCTGCGTCCAAGGAGGACATTCGCCTGTCGCGCCACCAAGGTCGTCAATATTTCGTAGAAAAACAAGATTTTCAGGTAAAATATATTTATAATCAAAGAAAAATACAATCAAGGAATAGAAACAAATTAAAACTAGTATGCACAATTGCAACAAATGAGCTAACTGCCGACGCGGACGGTTGCAAACAGTCTAAAGGTAGCTCAACTGATCCATATCAATACCAGTCTGTGCGTCCCCAAGACACTGGCTGCATTACCACGATGTATGACAATGCTGATGCGCTGAGCGAGATACTCACCAGCTAGAAGGTCAAGCATCGCATCAACCAGACGCTCAGATATTTTTTTCTTTTAGGTATTTTAATCCCCGACATTTATGAGTCACACCGTGCAAGTCTCAAGTGTAGACCTAAGTCAACAATCGGAGGAATTCGGATACATTCGAGCGAGCACTGGTTCAGCGAAATTATTGTTGGTTTAGGAAGGGAAGGGTAAATTATAAATTGGAAATTATCGATAAAAATATGACAGTTTGTGCCGGAGATTTTAATTATCATTCAAAGAAGACTGATTTGTTGAAATAAATATATCTATCATATGACATTTGTATTTAGTGAAAAAATATCTAAGTAGGTAATTTATATCAGTTATCTAGTACCTACCCATAACATAAGCTCTGCTTGGCTTGGGGCTAGATGATGCTGTGTTGTCTTTGTACTACAGCAATATTTATTTTTAATGAATTAGTTTGTAGATTAGCTTTGATTTTCCAGAGGCTTCGTTTGATTGAAGTACCTACTATTTGAGCAAAGCCGCACGTTACCTATGCCTACTATTTACCTACTTTCCTTGCGTGATAAGCCGCGGTCAGATACTAGTAACCCATAACACACGAGGGTTAGTATCGATGGTTATATTTAACCTGTTTTAAAATTAACCAAAGAAATCCTTACTTTGACCAAAAACTAAAAAAACATAAAATCAAGCTACCGTATTCCCGAGCACACAGTTTTTGCCACCTTATGTCCCGAAGCTGCGTTTACTTAGTATTAACATTCTTGAGCACGGGTAAACATTGGCTGGCAGGTGTGGAATTGTCGAGGATCACACCAATTTATACTAGTAAATGCCTGAAGCTTCGCACGCGTTGTTTCTATGGAATGGAAACGTCTTAAGGCTATTTCTATCCGATAGGAACTGATTTAGGGGATGAAAAGTAGCCTATGAGTTATTCGAGAGCTAGATCTATGTAATATATTGTGTTAAGTATCTATCTATGTAATATCACTATCACTACATAGTATAAAATAAAGTCGCTTTTTCTGTCCCTATGTCATAGTGTCCCTTTGAACGCTTAAATCTTAAAAACTACGCGACGGATTTTGATGCGGCTTTTTTTAATAGATAGAGTGATTCAAGAGAAAGGTTTATACGTATAATAAAACCGTGCGAAGGGGCGGGGCGCTAGTATTGTATGAAGTATAGTGTAGTATTTTTTTTTTGTTAAGTATATCAGTCATCTAGTACACATAACACAAGCTCTGCTTAGCTTGGGGCTAGATGATGCTGTGTGGATTGTCCAGCATTATTTATTTTATTTTTATCTACGTCTATTCAAAATTCAGTAGGTACGATCCATTCAGTACTTTTGCTTGAAAGAGAAACAATCATCCATACATGGAGGATGCCAAAGTTTGGATGGATGTTTGTTTTTAACATCTATAATGCTATAAAATCCACAGCATCATCTAGCCCCAAGCTAAGCAGAGCTTGTGTTATGGGTACTAGATGACTGATATACTTATGGATAGATATTTTTATTACATAGACTAAACATTTAAAAATAATACACAACCTAGATTAAATCATATTATCTTTAAGCTTAGGTACCTAATCCTAAAACATCAGTGCTAAGATTGCGTTGATACTTTTAAGAGTTAGGTAAGTATTTAATTAAAATAAACTAAAAAGGTGCATAAAACTAACAGAAATGGGAAAAGCAATCGGTAGCCAAAACAAAACCATAGATAGAATCAAGTGTACAATTTGTCTCGAGAACATCCGTAATTGTCTATTGGTAGAATGATTGATGCGTTTCACGAAAGGCTCAAAAATGCAGCGTTTTCCAAGGTTTTTGTTTGGTACAAGTTATAGGCTTTATGCGGAGTTATAAGCTAAGCTATACCGTAAATATACCAATACTACAAAATAGGTACACGAGTCATTATTGGGAACAGATCATAGGTTTGTGGTAAAAATTGAGGGCTTACCTACTACTTAGTTTAAAAAAAAGTGTGCGTGTGTTTAGTATCAAAACAGAGTTCAGTAGCAAAAATAACTTCGTATCTCCTATTCTCTTCTTATTTACACGTGCAGTCTGTGGGTCTCGTATAGCAAGAAGGCAGTCAATGCTATACGCGTCCAATATAACAACAGCTTCAGGGCGCTGGTGCGGCTCCCTAAGTACTGCAGCGCATCCGGCATGTTTGCGGACGCTCAAACAGACGGGTTCAGAAGGCAAAAACTGCCTTCTGAAGGTCTTGGCGAGCAAAGCTGATTGTCCAATTTTGTGGCGCTTGTCGCAGCTTCACGTAAAAGGCAATAAATTTGCATGACTTAGATTATTAATTTAAATTTGACATCATCTTTTTTATTATTATTATTTCATTCTTTTCATTTTAATATTTAATTACCATGTTTTTAAAATCAAATTAGTTAAATTTTATTATTGTTTGTTTACTTATTTTTCAGTGTCTTTGTAAGAAAAAATTATGACATTTTTATTTTTAAGTATTTTTAGTTTTAAGTATAAAATTGTAACTTGTACCTTCCTTTTTGTGTTGTACTATTTTTAAGTGTGTATGGCTTAATGGCTGAAATAAACGAAATTATTATTTTTATTATTCATCGGTATACAAAAAAATATAACAGAGACATTAGAAAAAGCCTATGATATGTGATACGTATAACAAACTGCCCATTTGATATTTTAAAAACTCCTTCGTTTAACGTAATAATAAGATTATATTTCGTCGATTCATCCTCTATATAAAATCATTTAGTACTATGTAGTACTTTCAAACTAGAGACAGCATTCGCATTTCGCACATAATGCCGGGTTTACACTTTGTTAAGCATCAAGTGGATGCAGCAAGCTGAAGACAGGGCGCTATGGCGCTCATTAGGGGAGGCCTATGTCCAGCAGTGGACTAATATAGGCTGACGGTGATGATGAAGTATCAAGAGTAAGTGACAAGTGACACCTGCGTCTTGTAAGCGCCTTCAAATCGCTAAACTCAAGACGCAGATGTCAGAAAGATGGCATACGTCTTACTTCATAATGTTCCGTGAATAATTATCGAAAATCATAACGTCACTTGCACTTGTCACTTCAACTTGATAACCCATAGATAGAATCAAGTGTACAATCTGTCTCGAGAACATCCGTACCGTAATTGTCTATTGGTACAAAATACAAAAATACCTAACAAAGTTTAAACCACTTATGCCAGGTTATTAAAATAGGTAGCGGCGCTAGTGTGCCTGGTAACGCTTTAAGTTTACAACTTACACCACACCTACCCCGACGTGTGTGGGATGCGACCCGGGTTGACACAACCATTTATCATCAGTTGGTAAAACTAACGTAGGCAACCTTTGATACTCGAGATACCGCAGGATTATAATCTAACAGGTTTAAAGAATGTAGCAAATTTTGATTATTGAATAAATGGTAGCCCAATAGCGTCAGGTGCCGCGTCAGAACCAGGAAGCGATGGCGTGACGAACTGGACACCTATGATGGCCTATGACGGACACCTATATGACAAAGATTAGGCCTCGCTGGATGTGGAGGAAAAAGGAAGGCATTTGCCCAGCAGTAGGTCACACCAGGCTAATTGTTATTGTAAATAATTGGTGTTGGTAGTAACACTCATAGTAAAACCTAAATTCGTAGGTGAATTTTTTATATGAAATTTTTCATTGTTGTTGGTAGTACCTCTCATAGTAAAACCTAAATTCAAAGTTGATTGTGAGAGACAGTTACCATGGACCTTTTCCATTGGTGTTGGTAGTAGGTACCTCTCGTAGTAAAACCTAAAGTATTAGACTCTTACCTGGTTGTGGTAGTGCGCCATGTGGTGCGGCAAATGCCGCATGGCGGGGTGCAGCATTTCGCCCGCGCCGCTGCTGCTTCCCTCTACCGCCTGCTGGAAACATTACATCTGAATATAGAAGTGTTACTTAAAATATATATATATAGCTACTGAATTCAGAAAAAAGTAAGCCTCTGACTGTGACTATTAGTTTTATTTATTTCTCAAGTTTACCAAATGTGTTACACCGCGCAAAGACTGTGGACACTGGACAAACCTTCTTTGGTTTATAGTGTTTTATAATAATTAAGATTATTGTTAAGTTTATTGCTAAATAAATATACTTTATTAACAACGAAAATTACAAGCAAAGAAATAGAAAGATTACAACTAGTATTTACAATTGAAACCATTGAGCTAACTGCAGACGGTTGCAAACAGTCTAAAGGTAGCTCAATTGATCCATCTAAATAAATACAATACAATCCAAATATGTGACATAGGGATGGGGTAGATTCCGAAAATCCCACTAGAAATGTAGATTTTTAGGACAGGCTCACCTTTTTTTTTAGGACGCCCAGAGCTCATAAACCTGGATATTCGTTTTAAGCGAGCTTAATTGTCCCTGGACCCTGACGTGGTAAGTTTCTGGCAACCCTACTCGCACTTGATACTTAACAAAGTGTAAATCAGGTATATTATAGCTTACTTTGGGGCTAGATGGTGCTGTGTGGATTGTTCAACATATTCTTTTATTGCTATAATCTGAGGGCTCACCTCAACCGGCTCATCTTTAGGCTCGGCCTCGTCTCCAAGTTCCACCAGTTGCAGAGCCTCCTCGAGTAGATCGAAGCGGGAGTCTTCAGTGTTCACCAGCTCGCGAGGTAAGTCGCCTTGGAGTACGTACTCGCCTGAAAAGAAGTTGTGTTATAGATTTCATAGAACCTTTTTATCTACAAAGAATTACAATGAAGTAGGTACGTGTAGCTGCTGAGAAAAGAGGTTGTATTAGAAACTTCTTAAAACCTTTATATACCTACAAAGAATTACAATCAAGTATGTAGATGAAGACAGGGCGCTATGGCGCTCATTAGGGGAGGCCTATGTCGAGCAGTGGACTTATATAGGCTGATGATGATGATGATGATGTAGGTAATAGAAACAAATAAAAACTAGTAATGGTAAAACGGGGTGAATAGACTTAAGGGTGAATAGAAATGGACGATATACTAGAGCAAAACCTCCTTTTGCAGAGGTCAGATCCACTGAGGTGGTGAACAGTCACGGACTGAAGATACTTCCACTGCTACCAGCTAGGTTATGTCTTGCTACAGTATTCCGACCATTTCTATTCACCAAGGAGTCTCTGTTCACTCCATTTTACCTTCAATTGAAACAATTAAGCTATAGCTGCAGACGGTTGCAAACAGTCTCAAACCGTGGAGAAAATTATATAGACACTATTGCCGTAGAGTAAGTAGTAAGTGGATCAAAACTTCATTGAAAACCTATAACTCTCTCTCTCTCTAAAACACGATATTTTTCACTTCACCAGACGATAAAAAATTACGAAGAAAGGATAGTTTTTGCTCGTTGTTCTGGCTGTTGGTAAGTACTTATTTCAAGTTTATTAACGTTTTATCTCTAAAAAGCATGTCTTAAAACAGGCATAGAACACGTTTAAATACAGAATATTTACGTCGGGAAGAGAGATCTCGAATGAACCCAACTGCGCTAGAATAACCTGGCTTTAAGAAGTACCTAGATATCTCCTTTTGTGTAGAATTTGGTCAGTCAGATTGTTGAACTTTTTAACGCAGTTCCAATCTCGAATTTTAATTTAACCTCGCAAAATACTACTATATAATGACGTAGCTCGCAGTTTTGTGTGGGAGCCCTAAGTTGTTAAATAAAGAAATAGATTCCAATCCGAACACAATCATAGATAGAAAAGATTCAAGAATTCTAAGTAAAAACACACTTTTATGAATGATAGAAATATGATTATGTTGATATGGTTGATATTAGTACCTATACAAAATTCATATTCCCCTTTCTCTCATCAACCTTCCCCTTTTTTCTCCTTGCCCTCAAGTCGTAACTCCGAGTGACTTTTATGTTGCAGATTGCGTGTCGAATTGTCTTATGCATCACCTATTGATGACATTTAGGTACCTACTCTAGTATATTTTTAATTGTTTGCTCTGTATAAGTTACAGCTTATTTTTCCCGCTAACAGGCTTTCACACAGGCATGTCCATGCCTGGTAAGCCGCCAGTAATGTGTAGGTATCTTATATGTGTTTAAAAATGAGTTTAAATGGTAAATAAATCATTTATTTCTATTTACATGGTTTTTTTCAACTCTACCTGAGCACCCAACTAGAGACACGCCAAATTATATACTTGTTTCTTTCAACTTCTTGATGATTGGTTAGCTATGAGTATGCTACAAACAAAATTCTACGAGGTAAAAAGTTAAATATAAACAAAGGTATAACAAGGTATATCTATATCGAATCGATTATGTACAATTCACAATAATTCCGCCATCATAAAAAACATGTTAATTGTTTTGCGCGCCATAAAAAACGACGCCATTTTGTGAGCTAAATCGGTCCTTCACGGTTGACCAATAGTAGAGCGGGATGTGTAGGTAATTAAAAGTTTTTTGTCTATGTTCTGTGTCTTTAGGTTATATTTAAGAGTGTTCTACTGTGTCGACCATTTTTAACAAAGATTAAAACAAATTCAACATATTTAAGGCCGAATTCTACTAACCAAACGCGACACGAACACTACGACATTATAATAAACTTTAAGCTTGCTTATTTAATTAGATTATTCTTTATGGCCTAACATAAACCTCTCTAATACTATCAAAAAACAGATTAAAAAAGTCAAAAGTTCAACATCTTATTCTAATCTGAAAAGTAGCCAAAACAAGGTAGCTATCAGCAACCCGTTAAGGCGGCGCGCGTCGACGAATGAAAAAATTGTCGCCTGGTCGTTTCGACCACAAAAGAAGGATTACCTTTTAAATCCTTATTGTTTGGCACAATTGTCGAAGTAGCTCTGTGCGGTAAACCAATATTGAATAGCTGTTTTTTTAGCTGTAAAAATGTTAGTTGGCGTTAATTTTTCGATTAGATATTGATTTTGTGGTTTTGTTTTGGGTGTTAAGATTTTCGGAATGATTAGATTGACGACTCCTGACATTTTTGTTAAGTGGTTTATATTAAAGTAGATTGTTTTACAAGGGACTAAAGCCTCCCATGATAAACGGGGTCGTTACATTCACGAGCGCAGCGAGGGTGAATAACAAGACGGAGTTATAATGAGTAGTTTTGTCCCGAGTGAAAAACTCTACATTTCACATTGATTGTGAGAAATAAAACAAACAGAACTTGTCAAAAATCCAATTAAATCATGTTAAACCATGTGTACGTTTGTTTCTTTAATTCTGTTTTTGGTTACTGTTTAAAAAAAAAACTATGTCTATGCTACCTATTTCCATACAAACTTACGTTTAGACAAACTATTCATAGAATTCTTAATGATTTACGACTTCGCCTAATATTGACCATCCTTAGCTTAGAGCTACCGTGTATAATTGTAAGCTGCGGGCTTTTAAGACCCCTATTGACAGTTAAAGAGATTATCAGCCATTCAAAGTCATTGAAAGGGTTACTTGTTTCTTTTTCTGCGGTCAGCCACTGGACCAAAGCCATGATTTATTGTTTTACGCCATTCATGAAAATATTTTAGCGAAATTCTATTGTATTGTACAGATTTTAGAGTTGTATATTGTAAATCAGTTATTGATTTTTGTGTATCGTTGACAAATGGTTTTTGAATAATATTCGGTAGTTTCGAATTTTGGGAAGTTGATTCCCTAAGGGCAATCGTCGGGTTAGCAAAGGATGTCGGCAAAGTCAAAGAAAGAGACGGTGAAATTCTAAAAATATCCTTTTACATGCGAGAAGGCGATGTGAAAGAGACATTTGCCATGTAGAGGGAGGAAATTGGCTGAAGTTTAAAATAAAGGAAACATTCGAACTTAAAAATGATTGATATTAGATAAAAAGACTAAAATAATTTTAAATCCGAAATAATCCATCCCAAATAAATGAGTTTTCTATCTACACATGAATATAGGAGTAGAAACCAAAAATATTTTATTATGATAATATATTCGTAAGTATCTATATTATGGGGAGAGATACGAAAACAGAGTAGGGTAGTTCTAAATACTAAATAAAATTACTACATTTCATTAAAAAATCTTATGATACCTAGGTATAACAAACTGATCGTTTCATTTGTGAAAATTCCTTTGTTTAACATAATAAAAATGATAAAATAAGTGTATTTTATCATTTTAGTTAGCGCCTTAGGTAGAATAGGTAACAAATACAAAATTAAAACCTAAATCGATCGATGAAAAAATGGCAACATCCGATGATCCGCATCGAATAAACAATCGATACGTTTCGACACGAAGCCGTGACATTACAACTGTCATTGTCAATATCAAGGCCTAGTACCAACCAACCTACCTACTCTCGTTATGCAACGCTTTGTAATAGATGTAATAGTCTATTTTTATAAGAGCTTGAACATTGCTATAGTTTTGAAAAAAGTTTCGAAGACATTTATTTCTGTACCCGATTAAATTCTTACATAATAATATGTATTATAAACGTGAAAGTTTGTATGGCTGGATGTTTGTTTCTCTTTCACGCAAGTACTGAACAGATCAGGCTGACATTTTTAATAGGAATATTTCTAGCCTGGAATGAAACATAGGATACTTTCATCCCATTCATCAGTTCCCATGGGATAGAAGCTACCTTGAAACGTTTCCATACAAACAATGGGTGCGAAGCCGCAGGCATATACTGGTTAAGAATATTTCGAGTTATTTAGAACAAAGCAAAGTTACAAATTAAAGTGCAAACGAAACAATAAATTAATTCCAATCACCAACCGACCAATGGGGAGGCAATATCAATTCAAACAATTGTCCTCATCTACCTTCATTAGACCCATCCGCCATCTTGATAAAAGTCCCACGAACATTTCATTTTCAAATTACATCTTGCGTCCCTCTCTGTCGCAAGGATCGGAACGAAATAGCGGATATTTTTTTCGAATCATTTTTAAATTACATCGTGGCCGGTCCTTTTCTGTGTTCGAAAAACGAAATTGTTTTTTATGTTGCCTGTAGCAGCTTTTTGATTCGCCGCTTTTGGAGTTTTTTTAGGTTATATTTTGTGGTTAGTTTAGGTATTTAGGGTTATGTATAAAGATAGGTACCTAAGTTGAATCATTGGTGTTCCAAGAACAGGAAAAGGAACCTGGTACCTAACTAATTCCAGTTTAGTATGTATCTAAGGATTTTTGTTACATCAACCCACCCATCATCATCATCAGCCTATATTAGTCCACTGCTGTACATAGGCCTCCCCTAATGAGCGCCATAGCGCCCCGTCTTCAGCTTGCCGCATCCAGCATCTGCCAGCAGTCCTTCTATGTATTATAAAAATATCTATCCATGTGTATTCAGTTTAGCAGTCATCTAGTAGTTATGTACTTTGATGAGTAAGGGAGTTATTTTAGCGTTTTTTATAAACCTTAAATCCTAAATAAATAGCACTTCCTGTAAGGCTGTTTGAGGTTGTTTGCATTTACATAATTCAAAATTCGAAGCCACACGGACGCACGTCACAGTCCCAGTGGGTTGCCAGTATTGAATGCAGAAAAAAAAGAATGACCCCTGACAGAGGTCCTGTGTTCACACCCTTTAAAATTATCGATGTAAAAGACCAAAGGAAATTAGTTTTTGTATTTCGATTACATTTTTGTTTTTTTTAACTGACTTTTTACAGATTTTTTCATTTGATCTGTGGTATTCTTACTAATAACTGCAGCCTTCTGCAGTTAGCTCAACTTGGTTCATTTGTAAATCTGTAAGTGCTTACTTTAATTTGATTTCATTCCAAGATTGTAATTTTTTTTTAAATAAATAATTTGATTTATCTGATTATTTATCTCTTTTCTTTTTTACAACACATTATAGAAGCTTACGTATCTTTTAAATAAAAATTGATTAGCCAGTTGTCTTATCGTCGAAATAATTTTCGATAAAACTCTAAACCGAACTCAAATTCTCTACAAAAAATAATAACTCGCTTTAAGTTTTACGGGGCAATTACTGTTCAAAATCCCTCGTTTAGAAATCTTGGGAGCATTTTCTATAGGCAATCGCAAAATAATCATCAAAATCAGTCCATGATTGGCGGAATTATCGGAAATAATGCATAGAAAGACTTTCTTGCAAGCATACATCCTCCTCCTTTTTTAAGTCGATTTAATAAGATAACACTTATCTAACGCGCAATTTAAACTGATTCACCTTAAAAAAGCTTGTTTTTAAGTCTCAAAGGTCTCAAGTCAAAATGATTCTCTGAGTAGGTAGGTACTTCCTTAAATTTAAAAAAGGCTTTATTATAGCAATAGTACTTTGAGTTCAAAAATCTTTAAAACCTCACGCCTCCGCTCAACTCGACCAAAGAGAAACATTGTTTTTTTTATTCAGAGCAAGGGCACTAAACTGCGCCTCTTGAGACGAACCTTTTCAATTTCAACGAGTGTGGGATGTTCTTATTTTGAATTTCTTGTCGTTCGTTCTTATTCTTTTTCGAAATTCCCGAACACAATGGTATTGAGTGTGACCAGCTTAAAGAAAATTCCCTAAGTCTTACCGGTATCACCCGGTAAAAGTGCATTCGAGCTGAGCTGAACCACAAAAAAAAATCTACCTATAAATAGCAAAATGTTTGTATTAACTTAACAAAAATTTATTTTACAGCAAACCAGCCTTGTATAACTAATCCAATTTCAAACTTGGCAGTTTTTGGTTCAATCTGAAGGACACTTATTTTGGTTCTGCGCTTTGGTCGTTTGAATTTACATTGTTATCTAATAAAAAACTATGGTAGAAACTTTTTAAGTTCTTTTTTCTGAAAATACCATAAAGTCAGCCCCGCTCCCTGGAGGCAGGCACAGATAGGTTCAATCAAAGTAGATATCAATCAAAACCTGGCAATATTTATATCTCCCGGGAAATCACCGCCTGGACTTTTGTAAAATATTTTGACGTGTGATTTGTCAACCTTGATCGATCGCTGTGACAGATTTGAAAATCGAAATCACATGGGATTAAGTTGCACCGATCTAGTCTGTAAAATCAGTATTGATCCATTGTACCTACTAATCGATCACAGTATCAGAACGAAAATCTTTAAATGAAACTATTTTTAGCAACAACCATTCTGAATGCCGATATTGACTTGATTTTGTAGACTATCGTAGGCCATAATATGGCCACATATTATGTGAGCTTAGAATCCGCACCATCCTTAAAGGTCTGCGCACATTAAAACAACTCAACGGCGACTCGACTCTATGCCAAATATTGAAATTTAAGCCCTGTGTCATATGTTCAAGGTTTAATTTCAAAAAATAATAAAAATAATATTAAAGTAGTGTACGACGAGTAGCCTACGCATCGTCAACCCCGACACGTTTGTCACGAAATGACCACACGTTGTCCACACAACGACCACACGTTGTCCACGCAACGACTATGCGTTTGCGACTGACGCGTTTCGGACAAAATTCAACCGAAAACTGAGGTTAGACGAGTTGTCTGTTGAATACGCATTACCCACTCGTTGACAACGCATTGCCCACTAGTGACCGTGGGGTGGATCAACTAGTTGACTACTCATCGAGAGTGTGAGTAGAGTTGTTGCCGCGTTGGCGTGGAGTTGTTTTAATTTGCGCAGACCTTTATGCTATGGATACGTTTTCGTCCCATTTTGATTAGAGCGGAAAATTACGACGAATAATCCCGGCCTTTCAGAGTAAAATATATAACTACTTAAGGGGGCTTCTATACAACAGACATGATTTGTTTGCTGTTTTTATAGAAACACATCGTGCGAGAATCCAACTCGATTTTGTATAATGCCTCTATGTAGTCCATGCGCCTATTCTAACTGAAGAAAATTCTATTTAATTCAAAGATGACATTATAACAAGAGATCATAATTTTGGATCTCTGTAACTTAGAGAATTAACAATTCTAAATAAGTACAAGTACAGTAAAACGCAGTGAACAGAGACTTGCGGGTGAATAGAAATAGACGAAATACTGGAGCAAAATCTCCTTTTGCAAAGGACAGATCAGTGGACGATCTCTGCAAAAGGAGGTTTTGCTCACACAGCAAGTGAACTGAACAGTCACGCACTGAGGATACTTCCCCAACTGCTACCAGCCAGGCAACGTCTTGATCCAATATTTCGTCCATTTCTATTCACCCTGGAGACTATGATGACCCTATTTTACTATACTTTTAAGTTAGTTATTTCAAATTGTTCATTATGGAAGTTACCGAGATCAAAAATTATGATCCTTTTATAATTATTTAATCTTTGAAGTTTTATAAGTTTTACTTCAATTAGTATAGAATACGTCTATAAATACATAGAGGCATATACAGTATTTCGTCCATTTATATTCACTCTGGAGTTTCTATCCACTCCGTAATGAGAAAAACAGTTACGATTATTATAACAGCCCTCGCGTGTTGAACGGAGCGAGCGCGTTCAAATCTTTTACTCTAAATAAGATCTTTAAAAATGATAAAATGATAGATTTTTTTTCTTTTTGACTTTTAATGGAAATGTTTTTTAATTATTATATTTAACTGTTTATAGATTCTCAATTTGGATGACATATAAGCTAAGCTAATCCTAAAATTAGTTTTTAATAGTTTTGAGCTATGCGTCTATAGCGCCCCAACGGGGTCCATGTTTGGCTTAAATATTTATTTACCTAAGACCTATTGTAACAACATGAAGTAACTGAATAAATAATTCTATATATATTTAAACTACATACACTGTCTGAAATAAATGATTTTAATTGAGTTGAATTTTACAAACGGCGGAGCGGGTGCTATGGCTTGGCTAGTCTACGCCGACGGAGCTGTAACAGCTAAGATTTAATGTGTAGTCCTTTTAAGAACCGCATTTTTTTCATCGTCATCATCATATCAGCAGCTGGTTGTTATTTGAGTTTAGAATTATTTTTTTAGCAAATTATTGCAGATACTTTTTTCTGCTACTTTTTTTTGCTATGGGCAACATTAATTTCATAATTTAAATTTAATTCCTATCAGGTTTATTTGTGGTTATTCCATTTTGGTACCATCTTTTTAATGCAAATCATTGTACAATTTTGAGCAGTCGATTTGTATCTGCCTTAAAATAAAAAATATAAGTGTTATTTCATTAGGTTTAGCATAAATAAAAAGTTTATTAGGAAAAGCAGTTTCCTTTATACTTTTAATATTATAAGAGTCATTAAAAATCGTAGGCATTTTACTAAAATAAAAATTTAAATTGCCATTTCCTTATAAAAATAAATAAAAAAACGAGCCACTACAACACAACTGACTATTTTATTTTTAAAGCAGCAAAAATCCGTTTTTATGATACCTAATCTTTCTAATTTCATCACATTATTCATTTGTTTCAATGTTTCAATGTAATCAAGATGGTTTTTCCTACAGTTTAAGTATAAATATAATTATAAAAAATATGAAACGAAATGAGAAATACCTCACAAGTGTTGGCAAGTTTTTTCAGATAAGAACAAACGAGTACTTTATTTAATAAAATGCTGTGGTCTATCTACCATTAGATACGATACAGGTTTTAAAATACGAACTAGCATTCCATGCTACCATGCAATATAAAATGCAACATACCAATAGACAATAAAAAAAACAACACTTCTTTCACCGTACTAGAAAAAAAACAACACTGTCACTTCCTAGTGAAATTGTCCAATTTTTTCGCCAATGACTGGCGAGTAAAAAAGCGCAAACGTTAGATGACCGAGCAATTCGAAAATGGAACGCGCTCCGAGCAAGGATCGTTCCTTACGATCGCGGTATAATAATGGAGCCTGGATCGAACCTTTTTGTCCCTTGGCTCATACGTACTACTTTTTTCACATTGTCTCGCCCAACCCGCGGCCTACTATATCTCGTAGGCGGAGCCTAAGCTTACGTGGAGTATATCTGTCTCTTTTCAGCTCTGACTAAAGCATTGTGTTGGATAAGGACGGATGTATGTTTGGTATGTCGAAATGTTGTGCAATGTTTTCTTAAAGGATGTAGGCAGGATTCTTTCCTGACTCGGGTAATGGAATTGGTCCTTTTTCATATTCTATGTAGGTTTTAATGTGGTCATTCTTTTTTTTATTTCTTTGGTATGTAGGTTTTTGACTTACTATTAAAGGCATTTTCTTAAATATTATAACTTAACTTATCAGAGCGTGTTTCTGAGGTAGATAGTAATTACCTAAGCGTCAAAATGAACTGAATAGTAGCTGAGCTGGTTTATTTTAAATTAAACAATAAACATGACGATTCGTTCCTAGTGCCTTAGAAATAAATTAATAAGAATTAAAATTCTTATTAATTTGTTCCATTGTTCTCAATTACAATTTATTGTTTGTTTTAAGTTTGTTACCTCAGATTTTTTTTGTAGATGTACTGAGATTTTTTTTTAATTTGAAATCGTGCTTCTCGTGGTGGTCCCATTTAAAGATTTAGATTTGTCCAGTACTTTTTGAGTTATCCTTAACAATAAGTAATTTACTGACTTTGTCTACATTGGCGATATTCTCATTTTTGCTTCAAATAATTATAAGCCAGCTTATATTTCTCAAAACACACCAAATTACATATAATTCCGAAAATAAAGTAACTTAACACATAACTTGGGGACGATATATCTATCATTATGGTCAAATTGAACGGATCTGGGTAATGCATAAAGGATATATCCAATTTCCCCCCCCCCCCCATTTCTCCCATCACCCTTAATAGGAATTTCAAAAGATTTCATTGGTCTGTCTATGTCATGTAGTACCTATAACACAAGCTCTGCTTAGATTGGGGCTAGATGATGCTGTCTGAATTCTCCAGAATTATTTAACTATTTATTTATATCTCAAAGTTCAAATCATCTGGTACCTATCATATATTCAAAACCTAACCGAGTAGGTTATCTCTAAAGAGAAAATAATCACAAAACGTGTTTTTGTATGCATTGACAATCTTGATCTTGAGTTTTAATTGCATATTGTATAGGTACCTAGGTACTGGCTTTCCGAACGCCGCTTCGGTCGCATAGTTTCTAAAATACCTCACTTACTTCATCCCTCCTTTTACTTTTTTTATGGGTTTTTTGAAAATTTTTGAAACTCGTTTTAATTTATGGCTATATCAGTACATACTAAAATTTTCAGGTCATAAGCATCCTACATTCAAACGTTACAGATATTGTAATACGAAGCCATCCCATGATGAACCCATCTCTAAGTTTGATAACTCGTCCACGGCCTACCTCTTTTTAGGAGTTTATAATAAAAATCCTGAAACACGTGTTCAGTATTTTTTTATGTATTCTCTGTACCAGCATTCATTTGGTAGGCATACATTGACTAGGCCCTTAGATGGCCCTCAGTAAAGTATTCAGCATCGAGCTGGAAGCATATCTACCTAGACTACATAATTTTAAAAATGAAACCTAGAAAATTTAGCATTTGAACAAACCATTTCACTTGACCATACACAGCATTAGAATAGAAAATTTGAAAGCTTCTTACTCATGAGTTTTAAAAAGTTTCGTTCAGAAAAGGCTAGAATAATTCAGCACTAGACCAAAAGCCAAAGAACTCCATAGACAGCATTCAAATAGAAAACTTGCTGATCGACCATGACTGCGGCGCTCTCGGACCGTCATGTCATCATGAGCAACGCTTCCGCCAGTGAAAGTGTTAGGTTTATTTTTAAAAACCATAGACAAACATGCCGAGTGCATTGCTTGCGCTTTTTGACGTTGACATTTCGGGATTGATTTGTAACACTTCAAACATAGGTAACTACTTGTCGGTCTTATAAATGACTAGCAGTCCTCCAGCTTCGTAGTAGTTCTTAAAACAATAATATTATAATATTTATTTATTTATAATTTCTTGGATTTTTCGGATAGGAATCTTTTTAAGAAGTAGATATAGAGAGGGTACGAAAACAACCCGTTTTTGAAAAGTGTGCTCATAAAAAAAAACAACTTATTCAATCGATAAGTGCCATAAAAATGCATTTAAATTTGACATCTTCCTTCATGCGCGTAACTTGAAGAAAACGCTAGACGCAGTTGGCTGTGTAAACAAATGCACTGGTACCTATGTATTTTGTAAGTTATATCTTGTTCTTATTGATATTACTTTTATGGTGTTTTATATACCTATATATTTTAATGCTATCTTATGGCTTCAGCGTTTGAGGGTTCAATTCCCGCTTTGAGTCAAATTTTTGTACGATCTGCTGATATTTGTTCTGGGTTTTTCCTATGATAAAAATATCTATCTGTGGAGTATAATGTCTTTAGGTAAATATGTCAGTAAGCTAGTACCCATAACACAAGCTCTGCTTAGCTTGGGGTAACTGTAATAGTCTTTTAAAGAATTTTTTTAAGAATTTCAACTGCATTTCAAACTCCAGTAAACGATGACCGAAAATACTGAGTACCTACTGTATGTGTGTACCTACTAAAATACTGCTACCTGAGAATATGCTCTTAATCGTCTAGGATTATTATTAGGTATATAAACTGCAAATGACTTAATTCTGTCCGATTGAACAGTTTTTTTGTTATAAAATAGTGTTTTAATAAACTGATTGTAGAGTGAAGTTAAGTGATCGAAAGAAATGACGAGAAATTGGGGGGCTTATGGCTTTTTAGGGCCATTAATTAAATATTCCCCTTCCTATTTCCCATTTCAATCTTAGATTTTGACTTTAGTTAGCAAAAAATTTTAAGAACCTTTCAAACAGAAGCATTATAAAAATATTACAACTATACCCGTTACCAAAACTTACGAAAAACCATAAACAATTATCACCCATTCTGCCACTAAACGGTCCTAGACAAAAGAAAAAAAAAAGGTTGTCATATTTTTTGCCACTACCTGACCACTAATTTCATTTTATGATTTCGGAAGCTTTTACAAGATAGAAGGGCTTTTAAGATAATAATTTGTCAGGGTTCTTCTCAGATAAATAACAGAAAGGTTAATAAAATGTTTAGTGATTATGAAGATAAATTATTTTATTAACATTTCAGGGCTATAGGTAGAGCCTTCTTGAAAGATAATGTAAAAAATAATTAGATAGGTACGCACAAAATTAGAAGATGTCAAACAATTTAATTACTAAAACTCGCAACTTTATGAAAAATGCTCTTAATTTTTAGCAGCTCGTTTTCATGTTACCTACCAACCTATACCCTTTTTAATTTAATTTGGAATCTACTTTATTTGTAGAGTACCTACCTACAATAGGTAGTAGGTATATTTAAAAAGAAATAACTATCTCATGGATTATGTATTGTATGGGCGGTGCCAGTAGAAGCTGTGACTTTTCTACCATCGCTATAAAAAGTCGATTCAAGCGCTCATTTGATTCGAAATAATTGGAAAACCTGTTCTGATACTGGTAATACCCGAGAGCTACCAACCTCTTTGGATTAATCTCTATGTTGAGTTCTACATACCTTCAACAAAGGGAATGTAAAATTGTATCTTATATCAATGTGATAGAGATTAATTGCGTTCAAAGCGATTTAAATTAGTTTCTAAAACAATTCTAAAGACAAAGAACGAACAATTAGTTTCGAATGCAACAAAAACAGCCTAATACATACTAACTTAGAGTCAGTTTTCCTACACACAGTGTGTTGTTATAATTCTTAATTTAAATTATGTACCTGCAAGATATTTTCAAAAGAGGTTCCGTTAGGTATATTCCGTTTAAAATTCGAATTCGAGAACAGCCTGCGATATAATTGCGTATTCTTTTGTTTCGTGGGTTAGTAAAATCGAAACATAAATTTGAATTTTACTTGCTCCAGGATAAGGACCAGAATTCCTACAAAACCAACCCATGTTGTTATCACCTTTTGACTCGAAGGAGGTTCATATTGATTAGTAACCGAGCCGTCCAATCAGAGGGCGGGTCATGACAAGATGGCGGACAAGGGTAGGTCGCCCTTTCTGGAAATTTATATCCATCTAATTTATTACGCATTGTGTTCGGCCGACATTAATCTTTTTCTGCTTTTATTAATGGTTGGAGCTGTTTTATTTTAATGAAACTGTTGCGGGTTGATTTTCCCGCGCGTTTTCGTGGCAGCCATTTTGTTTTGGGTCGAGCGAGCTGGGTGTTTCTATTGATTAGATCGTTATTTGTTTGCTTTTTGAAGTAGATTCTTTAATTTTTGCTAGTTTTGTAACTTATAACCAGATCGTTCTATTTTTTTCGGACCAAGAACTGAAATGATGCTAAAATGGACTAGGTACCTATGGAAAAGAAGTTCCTTGAACATAGAGTACCTACTAGAAGGTAAGTACCTAAGTATTTATTGTTAAAAAACCGTTGTATTTTGGTAGGTACCTACGATTAAATGTTACTTTTAGTAGGCAGGCAAAGAAGCTAGGTATACGAACTGCAAAAGAAAACGAATTTCGTCTATGGGTGCTCGTAGACAAAAATCAACTCATAGAGGAACCTAAATCATATGGTGTCTAACCATACATTTACCTACCTACTACATGCACACACTTACACCAATATTTGTGTCAAAATCAGCCTATTGCCCAAAGATACGCAGGATTTTGTGATGCGATGATTTTTCTTAGTACCTAGGTAAGTATATAATACTTATCTGCCTGCCTACCTACGCATATTAATTAGATAAGTACTTATTATTTACACCTACAATTCTGTAAAATACTATTATCCATTGAAATAATAAAAATAGCAATGCGGAACAATTCAAACAGCATCATCTAGCCCCAAGCAAAACTCTACTAGTGACTCTCTCAGTCTCTCTAGTCTCAAAATAATTAAGAAAAAAATAAATAACATGTGATACTTTGTTTTGCATTCCACTATTTTAAAACAGCAATTAACTGTGATAAACTCCGTACAACTGTTTACACCAAACTTAACATGACGAAGAATTAAAATGACTTAAAACCATAACCTATCTTTTTTAAACCTATGCTTACAACAATTCATGATGATCTAACATTTTGTTATAGTGATAAGTCATCCAAACAATGATTGTAAAGTCGTTGAACTCACTTGCAATGTCTGAGCACTTGTAGAATAAAAACCTTTGTATATTGTTTTCTACTAGCGACCCGCCCCGGCTTTGCACGGTTATATTATACGTTTAAATAAACCTTTCTCTTGAATCACTCGAAAAATAATATAAAATATTAAAAAACCGCATCAAAATCCGTTGCGTAGTTTTAAAGCATACATAGGAACATAGGGACAGAGAAAGCGACTTTGTTTTATACTATGTACCTAGTGATAGTGATGAAGAATAAAAAATATCTATCTATATATTATGTATTAAACATATCAGTTATCTAGTACTCATAACACAAGCATAAGTAGCTTACTTTGGGGCTAGATGGTGCTGTGTTCATTCTCCTACATTATTCAGTTATTATTATTTATCATTGGATCTAGCGGCTAATTGGACGAAGGTCCGCCTGCGACGCAGGAGGTTGCTTGTTCTATTCCCGTCTTGGACAAATGTTTGTACGAACTGAACATATTTGTTCTGGGTGTTTTCTAAGTATATTAAAAATATACCTATCTGTGTAATGTATTGTATCAAGTATATCAGTTATCAGCTCTGCTTAGCTTGAGGTTAGATGATGCTATGTGGATTGTCCAGCATTGTTAATTTTTTTTAAATTTTTATGAAACAAAGATTCCAAATTATTTCGAGTAATTACTAATATTAAGTAAAATTCTTAAACTTATATTCTTTTTCTAATTAGTTTATTTTTATTACTAATATTTAGTAATATTAATTTTAAGGATTTTTTTACCCTATTACCAATCGACCATGTTTTCTGTTTTCCTAATTTAATTTCCGAACGCAACGACAAATAAAAAAAATAAGACCATAGAGTATAAACTCGGGAATAGACGCAACCTCCGCCCTCCGAATCGATTCCCCACGGATTTACCATTCTACCCCCCGCGTGTAGATGCTGTATCATTTGTCATGTGATTCAGCTATCTTGCCCTTTGTTTCGTGTTTAGATTCCGAAGAATGGTTTGGAGTATAATTTTTTGGGTAGGTTTTTATTTAAAGTAGAGTGCAACGAAAGGAAATTCAGCCAAGTTATTATTTCTATACCGATCTGCACATTTCAGTGAAATTAAGGTAGATGTGAGTGAATGTCCAATCAGTAGGTACTAGGCACAAACAGAAGGTAGGTATACTCGCGCCGTCACTTATCACTATATCACTATCACTACATAGTATAAAATAAAGTAGCTTTTTCTGTCCCTATATCCCTATGTCCCTTTGAATGCTTAAATCTTTAAAACTACGCAACGGATTTTGATGCGGTTTTTTTTAATAGATAGAGTGATTCAAGAGGAAGGTTTATACGTATAATAAAGGCGGGTCGCTAGTTTACAATAAATAGCAATTCTAAATACTTATATGTTTAATAAAAAATTATAAATACTAACTTTCTAAATGTGTATATTGTGCTAAATAATGTAAATCATGGTAAAACTTACTACTTATTAAGTACCTACATACTTCTTACTAAAATCAATTTAAAATCTGCATGAGATAGTAGAATATTAATTTTAAGACCACATTGTTAGATGTAGATTCTTGCAACACATTTCATTTCTGCACGCCAAGCGTGGTGATTGAAAAGCCACCTTGTTTAGAAGGGGCATTTCCAACCGTACATTATAGGAATTCTAAACATAGGAATAGAAACCTTGAAATCTAACAGAAATATCACCGTCACAGTCTCCCAAACTTTATAGGTACCCACCTTAAAATAAACTTTGACAACCGCACTCATACAAAAATGCTTTAATACGACAACAATAACGTAATTAATGATTCAACTCCCTCAGGATTGAGATGTACGTGTACAATGGCATCCATACAAACATACATACGTACATTAATCTTATATTGTATGTGTGATGCGAGCGTAGGGTGGTTCAATGGGCTTGTAAATAAGCTAGAGTATGTTTCTGATGGTATTTTCCTTATTTTCTATGTTATTAATTACTAGCAGTGCCTTGCAGCTTCACCCGCGTGAAAGTTGTTGAAAAGTAGCCTCTGTTTTATTCCAGGCTAGAAATACGTCTAGTCTAAATTTCAGCCCGATTCGTTTAGTAGTTTTAGCTAGAATTCATCAAACGCGCGAACTTTCAAACGCGCGAAGTTAAAATAGGTTGCCACTTTTCCAAGTATTTTATGTTAAAGTTAAAAACTAGAAAAATCTTTATCATTTATTATTACGTACATCATTTAATAATGTAAATCAAAAAGAACAAAACTCATTAAAATTTCTGCTGAGGAAATATATTCTTAACCATGTATTTTTTATTATTTTATACGTTTGACATATTTTTTCAAGTTATGTAATTAATAGCCAAACAAGAAACAATCTGAACTGTTTTACATAAGTTTTTTTATATGTGCATATCCTAACTACCCAACTAATCCTCTATTTAAATCAAATGTGTGTATGTGGCTAAAGTAAGTAGAGCACATTTAATTCTTTTTCAGGCAGCCATCTTACAGAATCAGAGTAATATCTCAATTTGAAAAAAAAAGACCAAAAAAAAGACAATAAAACTTTAATCATAAAGCTTTTTTGTTTGAATACCAATAAGTAAAAGGTCGATTATCTTTCAAATTTCGAATTATCTTTTAAATTTGGAAAAAGACACGTTCGGAACGAAGTTGGAGTTACAATAATGAGCTCAGTTTACGACCAGACTAAAATGAGCTACGGGAAATTTAACAAACTGTGGTAAGTATGAACCGTAAGCAAAATGATCTAAACTATCCCGCTTTTCAAGGGAAAAGAAAGGTATATTTACCAATTACTATCAAAAGCTGTATTTAATCACTCCGTTAAAATAAATCTGCACTGTCTTTCTGTCAGTTCTGCGTTTTATACAAAAACTAAAAACCGACTTCAAATGTCACGCATTATTAGGAATAACTCGAAAACTTCTAACCAAAACTATAAATTTAGATAGGTCTAAATGAAATCAAATAAATGAATAAAAGTTTAACAAATTTACATGACATTGGCAATTTTACAAGATAAATGAAATTGTTTAGTTTTAGCGGTTTATTTAATGAAAGCTAAGTTAAGCAGCAATAGCAAATTTGTTATTTAAAAATAACATCAGATGAAAAGATTAGGTTAATATTGGCTTTCTCATACAAGGCAGGTGACATAGGAAATCATTAGATAGATTAGATATTTATTTTCAGAGATCTTTTATTTTCTTTCTTTAGCATTGCTTCTAAACAATTCATTAGATATTTTGGGTAAGTTGCTGAGATATAACGATGGTTCTTAAAAGCTAATTGAACGATTGAATCTTTAATCATTTTAACATCTTCTCTACGACTAACGATATGAACTATCTTCTATGAGAATCTGTTACACTTAATTAATTAATCTTTTGGACTGTAGATCAACCTGTACACTATTTAAGAAAGATACATACCTACATGAAAGGTATCGAGAGTTTTTTCTAATTCCTCAAATATCATAAAGACTATGAACAGTACAAAATACGCACCAACTTGAACAACTCAAGGGTCCTTTGAAACTGGCGATCGACAAGAGTGACAGCCGCGTTCGAAATTCAAAAAGAATCATTCTTTTTTCGAACACTTTTCCACAAGTCATCGTTTCGGCCAGTGTTCTCTGTGATTAATACTTTTTTTCCGGGCATAGACTACGGATATTTTTTTCGAAAATCGAATCCCTTTGCCTTTAGCGGTACAAAATTGCTTTTTGTTCACTAATGGTTTTATTTTGTTCAATAACACATGTCCTTTGCAATCTTAGATCAAGATGTCACCAAAATCGAAAGAGGATAATGTTTTGTACTATATTGAACTAGTTTATTTCTACGGCTTCACATATTATGATGTGGAGCAACCGTATAAAAACTACATTTACATTTTGGTTTAGATCTTAACCATACCTACTTACTTACCTTTTTGTATAACACTAAAAATTAGTAGTAGGTAGTTGAAGCCAATAAATACGCATATTTAAGGATAACTCAAGAACTACTGGAATTTATATTAGACTAGCGACCCGCCCCGGCTTCGCACGGTTTTATTACGTTTAAACCTTCCTCTTGAATCACTATTAAAAAAACCGCATCAAAATTCGTTGCGTAGTTTTAAATATTTAAGCATACATAGGGATATAGGGACAGAGAAAGCGACTTTGTTTTATACTATGTAGTGATCATAATAAGAAAGCACCAACTTTCAAATAAAAAAGAATCATCAAAGTTTATCTAGAAAAGAGTTCCGACATAAAAACACAGTCGAATTTTGAACCTTCTTTTTGAAATAGATTAAAAATAAATACAGGATTTTCACCGACCGTAGACTCAAAGAGGGTATTACAGCTGTACATCAATAATTGAGTAAAAACTCGTAGCGTTTTGTAAAATCGTGTCGGTTTTATTTTCACAAATTTTCTGACCAGCAAAAGAAAAAAAAACAATTGACAAAAGCATGAAAAAGAAAAATTCAAATTTCTTACAAAAGAGGTATTTACCTACACTACTTAAAATCTTCCAAAGAGGCCGTCGTCTACAGAGGGGTTGGATAAATAGAATACATAGGGGTCCCTACCCCTTATATAGAGGGTAGTGATATAATAATACATGTAATTTGGTGAAAGGCACGACTTGGAGTCAGGGGAAACAGACGGAAACAGTTGGTTTAGTATATTTATTTGGCAAAGATTTTTGGTAATTTATTTTTGGTATATTTTTCTTTTCGTAGATAGATATCATCAGCCTATATTAGTCTACTGCTGAACATAGGCCTCCCCTAATGAGCACCATAACACCCTGTCTTCAGCTTGCTGCAGTCTTTCGCAGATCGTCATCCCACCTGGCCGGAGGGCGTCCTACACTACGTTTGCCGAGTCGCGGTCTCCACTAAAGGACACATTGATACACTTAATAGCGTTATAAACCCATTCTAGTACCCATAACACAAGCTCTGCTTAGCTTGGGGCTAGATGATGCTGTGTGGACTGTCCGGAAATATTTATTATTTTTATTTATTCTCTGCCCAGTCCACCTCAGCGAAACATCGAAAACATTGGCATGTGAATCATGGACACTGTGAGTGTTAATTTTTAAGGCGCAAACAGCAACTAAAGTAGCGCCCTCACTTATTTTATGATATCATTCCGTTGAATAAAGGAATTTCTAAAATTCACACGTACAGTTTGTTAAACCTAAATAAGCTTTTTTTAATGAATCTGTAGTAGTTTCATTTTGTCTATTTCAGGAAGAGATACGAAAACAGAGTAAAGGCAATTTCGTATCAGTTGACAAACTGTACGTGTGCATTTTGGAAATACCTTTATTTAAGAATAATATCATAAAATAAGTGGTAGGTTTTTGTCATTAACCCATTCTCTGCCCAGCTTACCTTTTCATCCGCAGCTACAAACTCGGAATGTGACATGGACACCGAGAGTGTAAGTCATTTATTTTATTTATTTATTTTATTTATTTATTTTATTTTAGTTTATTCGGAGAACAAACAGTTGTACAAACAGAATACTTAAAAATAAATTAAAATAACTCTTAACTATTAACATGTCCTCGCATAGAGACATATATGTCAGGTTTGTCTGTAAGGGCCTTAAAAGCAATCTTCTATCCGCGGCTTTACCCGCGTTTCTCCAGGATATAACATAGGTATCCTAGATAAATCTTACCAGCGTTTCTCCAGGATAAAACACTTCTAAATATAATTTCATCATCGTCATCAGCCTATATTAGTCCACTGCTGGACATAGGCCTCCCCTAACTCGCGCCATAGCGCCCTGTTTTCAGCTTGACGCATCCAGCATCTGTCAGCAGTCTTTCGCAGATCGTCATCCCACTTATCCGATATAATTAAAGCACTGAAATATAGTTTAAAACGTACCTGTTTCAGTGTCCACGGTGTAAGATAACCCAGCCCACGGATCGTCCTGCAATAAAAATATACTTTATATAATAATTTGAATTAGTTTATTTTTCAGACGACCAATGCGACGCGGCGATAAAGGTCCGCCTGCAACGCAAGAGGTTGCGGATTCGATTCCTGTCTCAGGGCAAACAACAAACAATAAGTTACATAGTTAAGTTAACCAAATTGTTTTTTTCGATATCATCGAATCAAATCGGAAATATTTTCAGGTATTCATTATCTGAAAATATTTACGATTTGATTCGAGCTTTTAAGTATCGTTGCATAGGTTTCGCACTAATTTTCGAATTCGAATTTGAATATTTTTCTCTGCGTCTGCAATTATACTATTGAATTTTGCGTTTTGATTTTAGTACTAATTTCTTTGTTGTTTCTAATTGGTTTCAGTAATGTGTTTGTGTTAAGTTTTCATTCTATCTATAATAATGTACTGTATTAAGTATGTCAGTCATCTAGTATCCATAACACAAGCTCTGCTTAGCTTGGGACTAGATGATGCTGTGTGGACTGTCCGGAATTATTTATTTAGAAATTTCATTGCTGGCACAAATATATCGGTAACTAATACCATTTTATAACTTTAAACCAACCTCTTATACAAATGTTTGTAATTTCGTTCACAATGCTCATGCATCATAGACAATATGGTGAAGCCTCCTTTGAAGTAAAGAAAACTTGTACTAGGAGGTTTCGGTCTTCCTCAGCCATTAAGTTACATCAAATATATCGGTATAATGGGGTATTACACTACACGGTATTCAGGGACCCTTGCCCTAACTAAGAGTGGTGTAATAATATTTAGGGTCCCTAAGGGACCCGGACCCGGACGATATTCAGGGCCCGGTAGTTAGGGCCCTGAATCACGTGTAGTGTAATACCGCTTTAACTAATACCATTTTACAATTCTACATGTGTCGACACACTTGCTCCTTCCCATCTTTCAAGGACATCCACTAGGGCTGGTGCGGCGGCAGATCTGGCCGAGGATCTCAAGAGGCGCAAATATGCAGGTCTCGACAGAACCTACGCATTTGCTCCCCTTGGAGTCGAGACCCTAGGTCCGCGGGGCACCGAGGCTTTCCGGGTTTTTAAAAAAATATCTGAGCGTCTGGTCGATGCGACGCGTGACCCGAGAGCTGGTGAATATTTGGCTCAGTGCATCAGCATTGCCATACAGCGTGGTAATGCAGCCAGTGTCTTGGGGACGCTTCCGACTGGTATTGACATGGATCAAATGAGCTACCTTTAGACTGTTTGCAACCGTCTGCAGTTAGCTCAATGGTTTCAATTGTAAATACTAGTTGTAATTTTTCTATTCCTTGCTTGTAATTTTCGTTGTTAATAAAGTTAGTAAACTGTGTTTTACAAGTTAACCTTAAACTAACCTCTTTGATCTCCGGATCAAGCAAAGAGGCCTTAACCTTCTCGATGCCGGCCTCTTCCGTCTTCTTCTGTTGTATCTTCTCTTCAGCCAGTCGTAGTTCTTTCTCAATCTCGTCTCCTAGGACCTTGGTGGCTTGAGGACCTTCCTGGAATACACAATGAGGGCTTTAATTATCAAATACTAGCGACCCGCCCCGGCTTCGCACGGTTTTATTATACGTATAAACCTTCCTCTTGAATCACTCTATCTATTAAAAAAAACCGCATCAAAATCCGTTGCGTAGTTTTAAAGATTTAAGCGTTCAAAGGGACACCATGACATAGGGACAGAGAAAGCGACTTTATTTTATACTATGTAGTGATTTATTTGAAAGAATAATGTAGTTTGTTTACCAAGAAGGCTCTATTATTTTGAGAATATTTATTTGGAAGAATAATGTTGTAACTAGTTTGTTTTTTAATAATATGGATTATCATTGTCCAGTAATTGACGACCGAGATGGCGTGGCGGGCGGGCAGCGTCCGCCTGCGACGCAGGAGGTTAAGGGTTCGATTTCCGTCTTGAGACAAATGTTTGAACAATCTGAATATATTTTTTTCCGGGGTCTGTGATTTGTGTTAATAGAAAACACTGCTGATAAAAATACTCTATGTAACTGTCTGTGATATATTGAGATTATCTTATCAGTCATCTAGTACCCATAACACAAGCTCCGCTTAACTTGGCTAACACAAGCTCCGCTTAGCTAGATGATGCTGTGTGGATTGTCCAGCATTATTTATACTATTGTATAATTATTCGAAAAATCGTCAAAAAGAAAGATTCGAGTAAACTTCGAGCATGGAACTATTCTACCGCTGTCATACAAAGATAATTAGTTTCTTTTTACCCGGTAGAGGCGCTGCAAGGCGCCAAATGTATTGAAATAAAACCTTTTTCTGCACCGTAAACTAATGCCCGTAAGAAAAACCTTTTTCTGCACCGTAAACTAATGCCCGTAAGAACTAAAGACAGCTGTGTTACTTCGAAAATTTATTCCTCTATATTTTTTCTTATTTTTCCATACACATGTATGGAATAAAAAAAAAATCTGCATCGTACACTAATTCCGGTAACTACTAATGACTCAGTAACTACGAAAATTAGTTTCTCTCTATCTTTTTTATTTTTTCCATTCACATGTATGTAAGGAGATATAACCTTTTCTGCATCTCAAACTAATTCTGGTAACTACTGTAGTTACCGGAATTAGTTTACGTAGTTACCGAATTCGTTTACTTAGTTATCGGAATTAGTTTACGTGGCAGGAAAACGTACTGAGTAACTACGAAAATTAGTTCCTCTCTATCTTTATTATTTTATTTTTTATATAGATTTATTTCCATACACATGTACATATGGAAATAAAACCTTTTTCCGCTCATAAGCTAATGTCCGTAACTACTAATGACTGTGAGTAAAAACGCATGGAAAGACTTACCGGCTGAACAGGATCTTCGATGGAGAATCCCATATCGACATCTTGCTTCCACAGCACCTCGATCAGGTCCATATCCTGAGGACAAAACATATTCACGTGAGAAGGGTCAAATATAATTGGTATCACTACATCTTACTATCTTGCTATTATAATAAATAAATAAAATAAATAAATAATGCTGGACAATCCACACAGCATTAACTAGCCCCAAAGTAAGCTACTCAAAGCTTTGTTATGGGTACTAGATAACTGATATATTTAATACATTATATATTACATAGAAATAAATGGGAAAGTCTGTGTGAATGTTTGTTATAAGTTTATTCCTTGTAATTACTTAAGTTATTTAAATGAAATTTGGTACGTAGATAGTTTAGAACCTAGAATAGGACATATTTTTACTTGGTTCAATTTACTCAAAACTCGTTATAAATAAATTACAAAGTTAATAATTAAACATGTATTTTTTATTTTTGCGTAACTAGGAGGCGTGCAATAAATTTCTGAAATATGACAAATAATTTTCCATGCGGGCGAAGCCGCGGGGCGCAACTAGTAATAAATAACACAGTCTACAAAAGTACAAAACAGTCAGTACAAAAAGGTCGAACTTTTTTGTAAACTTCTTTGAGATTGCCTGAATATAGAGAAACACTTCATACGCCATCTTGCGATATTTTAGCGTAAATTTAAAACAACTCATGTAGCCAGCACCATCTATCAAGCTGTTGGTGAACTCAAGCCGGACTAGTGCGTTGCCACGTGTGATCGAGAGATGGCAGTTTTATGCTACTAACGCCATCTATTTGATGTTACTTAAAACTTTAATAACTTAAAGTTCACAACTACTCGGAATAGGTGGCGACACATCCAACAACACCACTGGATTCAGAAATATTTTATCAGTAATAAATATAAATAGAATATTCTTATGTCATAAACGCGAACGTTTGTATTTAAGGATGTTTATTACTCTTTCACGCAGAAACTTATAAACAGATCGGGGTGAAATTTTGTTTGCTCGTAGTTCTTGGCCTGAAATAAGCTACTTTTCATCCCATAAATCAGTTCCCATGGGATAGAAGAAGCCTTTCAATAGTAACAAAGCGTGCCAAGCTGGAGCAGATACTAGTAAATTAAAAATATTTTTTGAGGCTGCAATATAAAAGTACTACACTTTATATTGCAGCCGCTACTCAACACTAGATGGCGTAAACGTTGCATAGAGTAGAGTGGTTTTTTCTGATTTCTCTGTTTAAGACCTGTATTATTATTTTTTTGTGGTATGAGGAAAAACTAATTCCATAAAAATATATAGTGAATCATTTCTCAAAACTAAATGAGTGCTTAAGAATTCTAGTTCTAAAAATATCCGCTAGATGGCGCTGTGGCTGTATTATAGTAAAATCGTTCTAGAATAAATCCCCCGCGTGTTTTGACAAGTTCGAGCGCGGTCAAGGCGAGGCAAGGTTATTTTTTATTGGAACAAAAATAATCTACGAAAATCGGAGCATTAAGGTAATAAATAGATAATATCCATAATTGCTTTCGGCTAGGTGGTGTTTGTATAGCTTGTATAGCTGCGCCCCGTGGCTTCGCGCGAGTGGAAATTATGTAAAAATTGTGAAATTGCAGTAACATTCACTTACACTTACACTGCTGTATAAATTAATATTACTTTTTTTTTCTAGGGGTTGGGTGTGTAATAAATTGTATTTGTATTTATATGCACCCCCCTTATAATTATGTACTACCCCTAGGATTTTTTTTAATACGCATAAATTTAATGATTTACTTAGTTGTTCATTTATGCCGAGTTTTAAGCGATACGGACCAAGGTAGAATATAGATATAGGTATTTTTCTATAGAAACTTTGCTAGTTACCCTTTTTAAGCCCCTCGGAAGTTAATCTTTTTTAGTGTGAACAAGTATTTGGAACGAAACAAATTCACACTTTTAGCCGCTCTATTCTAGAAGAACATATTTCTTATCACAACTTGTAAATTATGGAATCATTGAAAATGACAAGTCACTTATAAATTGCATAACTGCCATCTCTTTCGCTCACACTTCACAAATAGACAATTTAAAATCTTCCCTCCTCTTCTACCTACTGTCTGACGCTATAGGTATATTAGGTAGGTACACCGTTTTCTAAACAAAGCGTTCTAAAACTAAGATCATAATAAGAATAGTTTTTATTTATTCGCTGAGTTAACTTCTTATAGCAAACCTTGACCCTTTTCAAGTAACATAAACTTATATAGGGAACTTGCAATAAATATATGTAACTAGCGACCTGGCCCGGCTTCGCACGTTTAATTATACGTATAAACCTTCCTCTTAAATAACTCTATCTATTAAAAAAACCGCATCAAAATCCATTGCGTAGTTTTAAAGAATTAAGCATACAAAGGGACATAGGGACAGAGACATCGACTTCGGTTTATACGTAGCGATGTAAAAAAAACCAATTGACCTAAGAAAAAAACCTTACAAAGAATGAAAGACGTACGACGAAAATCATTTAAGTACCTGATGAAAAAATATACCTTCATGAATTTGCTACCTCTAGACTGTTTGCAACCTTCAGCCGGTAGCACAATTGTTTTAATCAAAAATAAACAAGTACCTACTACTTTTAATTTGTTTCCATACTTTGATAATAACTTTCAGACGTTAATTCCTAATTTGTTATTTGGCTGCTAAGTGGTAAGTAGCCGCCGGTCTCGCCCCTGACGTCAATTTTAATTACCACTTTCATATTACCACGTGTGGCGCATGCCCCGTGGACCTACCTCAGTTGAGCCTAGGGTTGCCAACCGTATTCTTTTAAGAATACGGTACTTCACTACATTGTATAAAACAAAGTCGCTTTTCCTGTCCCCATGTCCCTATATCCTTATGTCCCTTTGAATGCTTAAATCTTTAAAACTACGCAACGGATATTGATGCAGTTTTTTTTAATAGATAGAATGATTCAAGAGGAAGGTTTATACGATAATAAAACCGTGCGAAGCCGGGGCGGGTCGCTAGTTATTTATAAAGCTAATAGAGTCTACATTACTAATAGAGTAAGCCAAAATACTCTTTTTGTCTCAATGTTTCCTATATTAGTGTCAGTCATGTTTAAATAATGGTTACCCACTATCATAAAATGAATATGAAGTGGACATTATGAGGCAAGAGCTTCATGAAATAGGTTAAAAATGAGCTCCTGATGTATGTAAATTTAGAGTTAGAATGTTTACGAGTCCTAAAAATAATGAAAAATTGTTATGAGAAATATTATTTTTTGTGTACCATCTTCTAACATGTAATTATGCAATAAATATAGATACCTACTTTGACTTTGAGCTGAAAAAGTACCAAAACTATAATAAATTATATTTTTTATTTATTGTTACAGTCTTTTTTCATGTATAAAAAAGGTCTATCTATGAATGTATTTATTAAATATATGAGTTACCTAGTACCCATAACACAACCTTGGGACTAGATGGTACTATGTTGATTATCCAAAATTATTTATTTATGACTACGTGCTCTTTATTTACCTCCTTTGAATACGAAGTACTCTATTTCTTCTTATCAAAGTTGGCAACCCTAGTTGAGCCACGTGTCAGAGTACCAAAGCAATTGCCGAGATTGTTCCAATACAAATAGGTCAAAACGTACGTCACGTAGACTGTCGTGTATTTGGCGCCAAAAAACATTTTGTTTTGTTGGTAAACAGGTACACGTGTATTGAATGTATTGTGTGAACGACCGGTGTGTGGTGTGTTTATCGAATTTGAGGGTTATTTGTAATTTGAGGCTATTCGAGTAGTTCCTTGGAAATTCCCAATGGTTCAGACTTCGTGGGGCCTTAATTTCCTTGGATATTCCCAATATGACAAACGTCGTGGGGCCTTAATTTCCTTGGAAATTCCCTATAAGACAAACTAAGTGAGGCCTATGTTATTCTCAGGTCTCAGCAGTGGAAAATTGAGATGCATACAACGTACTGAAATTGAGATAACATGACGATTAAACTTACTTGTAGAGTTTATATGGCATCCCACAACATTTAATCTGTCGTGAAAGATTCCTGCCATTGCCATCGTAAAATCATTTACTCGTGCGTAAACAGCATATGTACTACATTTTATGTTTTACATAATAATATATTAATGTTTAAGCATTAAAAAAATACTACCAGGGAATGTGAACAAATTCATGAAGATCATCTATAATGTAAACAAGTGGTTTAGTGCGCGTTGGAAACGGTCTATAAACTACGATTTGAGTAGTTCCAACCATAAACCGAATTAAAAAAAAGAAGATCTCATATCAGTTTTTAATTTTTTTTGTTCAACCTCTTTGTTACCTCTTAATTTTTTTTTATGAGAAACAATTTGATAACTCTTTTTTGAGAATTATATGGATTTATTGTATTCAGTCTGCATACAGACGTGCAAATATTGTGTTAAGGAAATGTTTTCGCCTGAAACTTTCAGCTGTATCTTTCAAAAGGTCAAAGGTGAATGTCTAGACGAGCATTAAACCAGACAAGATCCATTCCAGACGGTATTTCAGGACCCCTGCAAGGTCATTGACAGAGCAAAGATAAAGGCAAAGCCCGACTGTGGCAATTAGGAGGTATTGGGTGAAAGCCTTATTACGGACTAGTATATTGGAACGTTTTGTTTCTATGGAAACGTTTTAAGGCTATTTCTATCCCATGGGAACTGATTTATGGGATGAAAAGTAGCCTTTATTTTATTCCAGTCCTAGAATTACGTCTATTCAAAATTTCAGCCCGTTCTGTTAAGTAGTTTTTGGTGTGAAAGAAAGAAAGAGAAAGAAAGAAAAATATTTATTAGACAATACGACACACACAAACTTTCGCGTTTATAATATTAGTAACTAGCAAAGCAACCCACCCCGGCTTCGCACGGTTTTATTATACGTATAAACCTTCCTCTTGAACTACTCTATCTCATATCTTTTAAAAAGAACCGCATCAAAATCCGTTGCGTAGTTTTAAAGATTTAAGCATTCAAAGGGATACATAAAGGGACATAGGTACAGAAAAAGCGACTTTGTTTTATAGTATGTAGTGAAGATTTACTTAGGCAAACCTGTGTTATTTATTATACCATGTCTAATAAGCATAAACCATTTAATTTCATGTTTTATAAAATTAAAAGAAACTCTACGGTAGAAAAAATCACCACGATCTAGTTCGATAACTCAGTAGGAACTAATTCTCGCTTTCTATTTACTACCCTGTAAAATATCAGAGCGTCTGGTCGATGCGACGCGTGCCCCTCTAGCTGGTGAGTATCTGGCTCAGCGCATCAGCATTGTCATACAGCGTGGTAATGCAGCCAGTGTCTTGGAGATGCACAGACTGGTATTGATATGAATCAATTCAGCTTTCTCTAGACTTTGCATCCGTCTGCAGTTAGCTCAATTGTATTCTATTGTATGGGCATTTTTTTTAAAAAACGTCCCTGCGTTTTTTTAGGTGTCCTACAAGTTCATTAACACTTTTCATAAAAACTAGTTCATTGCTAGATATTAAAATACTTATTTTATGTTTTATAGTTTTATTTGCGATAAAAAAACATATTATTAGACCTTTTTTAATACAAAAAAATGTAAAATAAGAGTAAAATAGCTTCCGAGACCCCTTAAAAATGGTTGTCCTACAGCGGTGGACCGACTTTTGACTCTAGATTATTTTATAACTCGGTTTGGATGAAGGCTAAAACTGGATTATTTATGTTTAAATATATGAAGGCCATCATATTTAAACGTAAAATGCGGGACTTTTCATACAAAAATAATAACTTTTTATCAATTAAATTGTGTCCCATGATTTTGGACATAAGTGGAATTCCATTTTGTAACTGCAATATCTCCGTATTATTTTGAAAAAACTACTGTAATCACAGAATTTATTATTCCTGGTAACATGACTCATCGATACCACCAGTTTAAAATTGGTTGTCAAAGAGCGTTCTGTCATTATTCGTGTCTGAACTTGGAGAGCGTTACCGTAGCGTTTTTTTCTTCCAGTTTGTAACTGCGATTTAGACTGATAAGGCTTGAGTTTATGTAAAATAAAAGTAACGAAATGATTACTGTATAATGTGTTAAATGAATTATTGAGTCTCCAAAGGTCTCAACTGTTTGAAAATAAAAATAGACGCAATTTTAGATCGGGTGACGTGGGAACGTTACTTCCATTTTGTTTGGTTACGTATATGTGGAATGATAAAGTTACGAAATGGAAACATAAAGGCAAGTTCACCCAGTAATTGTTGACAAAGCATCAAAGAGTTCTAGCGTATTAAATCCAAAGATATTATATTTAAAATTTTTGATTAAATATTGGTTTCAAAAATGAAATCGTATATATGATAAAAAAATTAAAAAAAAATTAATTTAAATTTAAATCTAGAAGTTTTATTGATGTTTAAATTACGATTTTGTGGTGATGAAGCACTTGATAAAGATGAAGAACCCACGACAAATAAACCACGACACAACATTTCTCTGATTAATGTGTTAGGAATAATAAATACCGAAAAAAGTAAAACTACAAGAATAATAGATTTTCAGGAGAAAAATTTCGAACATTGTAAAGCCAGCTTTACGTCATCCATTACGTAACTGCTCGTTTACATTTTGTAACTGTCTCATATTTTTAATTGGGAAAATATATTTTTTCTCGATTTTTTTAAAGGGCACTCGCTGATATTTTTTTTATTTTTGTTGTAGTATTACAAGAGCTATTCGATGAAAAAAAATGCGGTCCCTGAGACTGCTTTATCATGCTTAAAACACAATGTTTTCATTGCAAAGTTTCCCAAAAGTAACAAAGTGGATATGTTCTGGCTTAAATAAAAATAACTAATGCTTTTCTTCATCGTTAGGTTTTATTTTCTATTCAATATCATGTTTTTAAAGCAATTAAACATATTAAATTCATTGAGGATTATTGTGGTATTATTTTATTTGATTTTAAAAAAAGTAACCAAATGGAAACCTGGTGTACCTCTTGGTCTCTTAAAAGTTAAATATCTTTTGAAAATGCTATTTGTTTGTTATTTTGCTGCTATCACATAAATCTCTAAGGAAAGGCGAATCATTTTAAATAAGTTAGATATTCCTAAAATGATCTTTATTTTTTTCACTCCATTTTGTAACCGGGACAAATTTTTACGAAAATGCCCGTATACTTAATAGTTTTCGTTTAAATAATAAATAATACTAGACAATCCACACAGCACCATCTAGACTAGACCCAAAGTTACTCAAAGATTGTGGTATGGGTACTAGATAAATGATTGTTTGTTTCTATCCCTTTAAAGTAATTTTCGTTGTTTTAAAGATATTATTAGTTGTTAAGATTCCGGGGTCGCGACACAGACTTATTTAGGGTCGCGGGGATGTTCGCTGACCTTACACAAAGGATCCCTATATCGTCTGGATGAAGCCTAGACTCGGCTAGGTGTACCAAGACATTGACCTTTGAACTCTTGAACTAACTAGCTAAATATCAGTTACCTAGTACCCATAACACAAGCTTTGTATAGCTTATTTTGGGGCTAGATGGTGCTGTGTGGACTGTCAAGCGTTATTTATTTTATTTATCACTAGCGACCTGCCCCGGCTTCGCACGATTTTATTATAATACTTATAAACCTTCCTCTTGAATCACTCTATCTAGGATGGATGGGAATCGTAAAGGCCTTCGAATGGGCCTTCAAATGTCAAATATTCTCTCGGGTCACGCCTCGCATCGACCAGACGCTAGATATTTTTATAAAAACCCGGAGAGCCTCGGTACCCCACGGTTATGGGATAAAAACTTGCTTATGTGTTATTCCATGGCTAGAACTATATTCAAATTTAAGCCTGATCCGTTAAGTACTTTTTGCGTGAAAGAAACATCGATACAAACTTTCACGTTTATTTTATTTACTAAACTAGCGACCCACCCCTGCTTCGCACTTCACACTCGGTTTTATTATACGTATAAACCTTCCTCTTGAATCATTCTATCGATTAAAAAAAACCGCATCAAAATCCGTTGCGTAGTTTTAAAGATTTAAGCAGTCAAAGGGACATAGGGAAATAGGGACAGAAAAAGCGACTTTGTTTTATACTATGTAGTGATTAGGATATTTATTATTTATATTAAATAAGGTTAGGGATTAAAATATAGAATCGTTGTTTACTTTAAATATTATGCACACGTGAACCACAGGTAATAAAACGAGGTGATTGACCGGCAGAGGTGAATGACCGATTTAAGGCGCAATTCGCAAGATTGACGTAATGTTTACTTCTTGCCGCAAAAAACTCACCTTTGGTTTCTCAATTAAAGAAAATGAGTATGAAATGAATGAACAAAATGAGAGAAGTTAATGTTTTTTTTTACTTTCCGGTATCAAAATAGAGTTTTGGACAAGATATTAAAACTTACTTTTTTAAACTTACGATTCCTCAGGTATTTCTTTGCCATCGATTCTGATTTATATAAGGCCTACCTACCAGCAGAGTATATATGTAGTTGTGTGAATGTGTGTACATAATTACATGTACATATAAATAAATAATAAAATAATAATATTTTAATAATAATTCCGGACAGTCCACACAGCATCATCTAGGCCCAAGCTAAGCAGAGATTGTGTTCTCGGTACTAGATGACTGATATACTCAATACAATACATTACATAGAAAAATATTTTTTATTTTACTTATAAAACACCCAGACCAACGGAACAAATTTCGGCAGATCGTACACAAATTTGTTCCAAGGCGGGAATCGAACCCGCAACCTCCTGCGTCGCAGGCGGACCTTCGCCCACCGCGCCACATCGGTCGTCGATATGTATGTGTACTATACTTTACTGAACAATCCACACAGCATATAACTTCATCATCAAGTTCCAAGCTAAGCAGTGCTTGTGTTTTGGGTAGGTACTAGATGACTGTTAAAGAAAACTAAACGTTGAGATTAAAAGTAGCCTATGTCTATGTTATTCCAGTGTTAGAACTACGTCTACTCCAAATTTCAGCACGATCCGTTCAGTCGTTTTTGCGTGAAAGTGGAACAAACATCCTTACATCCATACAAACATTCACGTTTATAATATTACTAAGAATTATAATTTTCATGTTCTTACTTAGCCTTCGAAACATTATCAAAGTTTTATCAACTGAATCAAAGCAAATAAACCGATAGCTTGATAAGAGCCTAGTATATATATTTAAACTTATATTTATGCTTCGATTGGTAAATCACTAGTTGCGCCCCGCGGCTTTGCCCGCGAACCAGAGTTTTTATTTTCAAACAGATTTCAGATTTTTTTTACACAGGAGTATTTAGTAATTATAAAAAAATACGTGTTTAATTACCAATTCACTAGGTACATAGTTTATTTATACCGAGTTTTGAGTGAATCGAACCCAGGAAAAAATATTTAGTTATACTTATTTCAAATTTTATCACCCTATTTTTTTCAGAGGTTAAAATTTCCAAATTTTAATAGCCTATGTCCTATTCTAGGTGCTAAACTATCTACATACTAAATTTCATTAAAATAACTTATTAGTTACAAAGATTACTTATAATAAACATCACACAGACTTTCCCATTTATTATGATAGTAAGATTATCTTGTAATCTAATCTATACAAAAATGAATCCCTATTTCCCTTAGTCACGGCATCACGCCTGAACGGCTGGACCGATTTCGCTAATTCTTGTTTTGTTCTGTTCGTTATTATCAGGAGAAGGTTCTTATGAAAGAAAAAATTAAGAAAATTACGCGGAAAATTCTAATTTTTCATAAATTAGGGTAGGACAACGCCTGTCGGGTCAGCTAGTTAACAATAATTTTGGTTTCAATTCAAACAGTCCAGAGGTAATACATCAGATTCATATAAAAAAAGTTAATTATTTTTGGTATTTGTTGTTATAGACTGCACGAAGGGTTCAAAGTCAAAAGTTCTTTATTTGCGAACATGAGTAATAGAGATGTTGAGTTCCTTGACTCACGCATTTGGCCGCTTAGTATATTAAATCACGCTTCTTTACATAGAAATACGAGGTACCTACGTAACGTAAATACGTACCTAAACACAAATGGTTTCATAAGGCAATCTACTGCATACATCACCTAGTACACGCAAGGTTGTGCAATGAACAAACTAATGCGAATTTGCGGGAAGAAAGTGCTTTCCTTACTTAACTAGCTGTTCCCCACACGGTTTAAACCGCTTTAAATTCGGTTATTATTTGATATTTCAAGGGAATTTGACGTTAAATTTCAAAAACTAGCATAATGATACTCTACTTCCTTTCAACTAATCCAATGCTAAAATTCAAGTAGATTGGCTGCTTAGATAGGGCGAGAAGGAAATTATTACTGTTGTAATAAGTTTGTGTATAAAAAATCGTTGAAAAAGATAACTAAAAGGGGTGATAAATTGAGTATGTAGTAATTCTAAAATGAGAAGATATTGGATGGTATTTTTTTTTCATTAAGCGTATTCTATTATGCCTTTTACCTAGTTCAAACAATCGAATTCAAATAGAGAAAACGACAAAATAAAGATTCGATATTCGAACGTCCGTCGCCAGTCGCAGGCTTTTTATATTAATCTCATTGGTTCCACCTCCTTTTCTCGTGTAAATCAAACAATTTGCAACGAGTTTTGACACGTGACTGACAAATAGATAGGTAGATAAGGGTCATTCACCATGTGTTATTTGATCGGGCATTAGGCATTAGCTATATTTGTGTACCATGTGCTAGATAGATGGATAGTACTTTTATCGCATCGCTTAAAAAACAGGAAGAAGGTACTTAATTAAACATTATGAAAGAGATTAGCAATGAAATTGTGGGCCTTATCGCTTCAAACGATTTATTCCAGGCAACCAAAACGATTGAGAGAAGACTAAAGTAGAAGGTACAATAATATTATGAATGTAAGAAGTAATAAGTTAGCTCATATGTTTCTTTTGTTTTCGACTAACTTCACATCGATCAAGTTAATTTGCAGTAAACATGACTGTCTAGACTAGACAAGCAAAGCTTACAAGAGCAACCATAAATAAATAAATCTACTATCCTTCCTTTGTTTGTAATGTAAACTTAGCCATACCCCGGGATTTCGTCCACGTAGAATTAGATTTTAACACACCCTATTTAAACCCTATTTTAAGGATAGTTTCGCAAAATCCTGATATATATGTACTTTTTACATGATCCTCCGATATTTTGCCATAATTTCTAAGTTTCGAATATCCATGCTAGTTTCAAAAATATTTATCGATGTTATCACCCAACATCGTTCAACGAAAATAAATATATGCTCATATCAAACGATTTTCTTCAGTTCAATGCTATTCATTACAATACATTATATATTCACGTCCACGGTTCCGAAGCATGTCAAATGTTAATATGTATACAATTTATACGAGTTAAAGCGTAGTATTTCGTCACCAAAACAATTTACTTGTGGTGCATAACTTAATCCAAAAATCATCACACAAAATCAACACCTCAAATAACCACAGGTGGATATGACGTCCCTCAAGACTTTCCTCATAAGAGGCCACAAATTGTTTCTGGACTGCTTCCAGTCCGATTCTGATAGAGAAGGAAAGCAGAGAATTTTCAGTCAGTGTCAATACGCTGACCCACTGATTAGTACAATGAAACAGACAGATGCTGTGAAAATTAACTTGTTTAGGCATACTGTCCATCTTTGTACTATGCAAGCCTGGGTCAGCTATACCCAAAATACGTTCAATGCTCTGCTTATCCAACACGTAATTACGTTGCTGCTGAGGCTGCATCATGCAGTACGCCAGGTATTGCTTTGATGCGATCTGACGCAAAAAGACAGCCTCACTGATCAGCAGAACCCACTTAATCAGCAACAGCATCCTAAATACTATATCTAACAGTTATGACTATCCTGTAATAGATATAACAGCTCATTCAGAGGACTAAATCGCTGTTTATAGTATTAAGTACTAACCACAGTAACCACTCTCGTTTTAGTTTCACTAACAAAAAATACTTTTGGTTGATAAAGAAATATATCATTTATTATTAAATCCAAACATCATCCTTATACACAAACAGCCTTTAAACATTCACAGCTGGACATAGGACTTCGCAGACGCAGCGACATTAAGAAACTCTTCAGCAGTTCCACAAGCTACGAGTATCATGACCTGAAAACTGCCGTTACAGCTCGCTATTTCTGAGAGCAAATGGCATGTGTTGTGTTCGTGTAAACGTAAACCAAAAGTGTCCTTTCTCGCGCAATGCCTGGCTAAGATCATCTGCCAGAGATGCGGTCTGGTGTTATAAAATAAATCCAAATGTTTACGAGTTTTAATATTTTGATGCAGCCACCTTGACATCAAATCTTATGTCGGCATTGCCCTTGTGTAGACTATAAGTAACCACAAAGAATAATTAAATCTCTTAGATAAAATGTGAGTCGAGCATTATTCTTCTACACCTGTAGCGGTGAACACTACATCTACATCAGCTATTAATAGCATGATTAGCAAGTGAAAGTCGATTCAATTCAAGATTTAAATTTTCGTTCGTTTCACATTTATCTTGGCGAAACCTATGGCGAAACTACCTTACTTATAGATGCAAAGGGAACAATACCTAAATAAACAAACGTTGAATAAAAAAGATGCAATGTTGTTTACCGTGTCGAGCTAAAGTCAAACGAAGCCAATTATCTCTGTTTACCATCCCATTTAAATATTTTTCACTTAACCACAAAGCCTTGTAGTTCAGGGAAGTAGTTCCTATTTTTGCTACGGTCAGTAACATCGCACTATTGAGGTATTTAGTTGTCAATGTCAGTTGTAATATTAAGTATTTTTGAATACATTAAAAGCATGCTACTAACCTCTTGTGTGAGCTCGTCACCCGTGTGATGACCCTCATCAGACTCCACCGGTTCAAGCTTGACATCTGACATCTCTTTCACAGAAACATCCATGTCACTGACACCGCTGGAGCTAGCGGAAGTGAAACTGGTGCTAGCTCGTTCCCTCTTTAAATCCAGAACAAAATCTTCGTTCAACATCGGTGATAGTTCGTACGCTTCCGGATCCAAAGGCGTGTTCTCTAGAAGGTATTGCTCTAGGTTCTCTTGCTGCTGCTTCACATCTAGGTATTCGACCTCGTTCTTCATTTGTTTAACGTCGAACATCTCCTCGTAGTCCTGAAGATCCGCCATGTTCTGGTGGAGTACCGAGTCCGGATCCACGTCCAGTTTCTCAGCTTTAACGCTGAAGTACGACACGTAATCGTCCATAGCGTTATCGCTGTATAAGTCATCATTTTCTCTCTCCTTCTTTATGTTAATCAGTTCATTGTCATCAGACTCCTTGATCTGCATGTCTGCTGGTAGTAGGAGCTCGTTGACATCGAAAGTTCTAGTCGCTATCTCCTGAAACACGTCCGATTCAGAGTGGTTCGAGAAGAAGTCCGCTGATAGTGTGACGACAGCGTCCGGTTGCGTTTCTTCCTCATCATCGTTGATTTTCACTTCTTGCGCGACGTTGTCGTCAGCAGAAACGCCATCTTGGGGCTCCTCGGGGTCCGACACGGCGGCCAGCCCCGGCGCGACTGAGTCCGTCGCCACGTCGTTCAATAAATATGTATGAAGTATCGGTCGATTCCCTATCCGGTCATTATATTCCAACGAGCCGTACCGCCCGAGCGAGTGCAGCTCCTCAAACACCTGTCTGCTGTAGTTCTCCAATACGTGGTCTATGGATTTCGGGTGGACGAATCGGGGGCGGATCAGCGTCTGAGCTTCCTGCTCTAATGACCAATCTGAGCCGTTCGAGATGTGCAGGCCCGCGAGAAGCTGCTGCGTCTCTCGCTCGAGGTAGTCGCTCGGATCTGATTTGAGGAGACTTAGGACTAAGGCAAGGCGAAGGAGTTCTTCTCCATAGAGTTTCTTCAGGGCGATCATCTTTAACTTCTAAACTATTGAGCACTAAAATACTGTGAGATCAAATTTTGTTTCTTTTCACTTATAGCTAGGATATTGTTCTATTCGTATTCTCGTCTTCTTTGATCCTCCTTTTGCGTTTGTCAGGAGACATGGTGCACGAACTTCACTTTCGTCTCGGCACATGTCGCAACGAGTCCGCCAGATACATTTTATAACACATTGTTTAGAATCTTTTCACTTATTTTGGTGGATTGCCAAGTTGTGCACTCCGTATGGGTCAGGTTATTCTGTAATTCGTAGTATTTACTGCAGCAGTCTTTTATTTGAATTAAATTTATTTAAATGGTACACTGATTTAAATTTACATAACTGTTAACCTCTGACTCGTACCTCCTTGCCTACAGTTAAACGAATTGGAACTTAAATGCGTTGCTTTAAAATTCAAACGGTACTGTAACAACTTTCAAACTGTTGTTCTTTTACCTTGATTTTTGGGTTTGTAAAAGGACTTATTTGAGTTCATTTCAAGCTTACATCAAACAATATATTTCAATTCGAATAGTTGCTACCCTACCTTATGATCATTTATGTCACTGAACTCAGCAAAAGACTGAACCTTCTAATTATAATAGATTGACTTTTATAATGGGTAGCAGTATTGGAAAAAAACGACTTTAATGGGTCATCAATCAATTAACAGGACTAGAAAACACTGTGATAAAAATTGCTAACAGCAGACGTCTTATTATTAAAATGCATGCATGTATATTAAATAATAATATTCTAAGGAAACAAGCAAAAGTACCCGTTTAAAGAATTTATAATAGTGGAAGCTTCAAAGATAGATTCTTTATAGACTGTGTTCATAGCAACAACGCGATATCAACATTACAAGGTACATTTTGTAGGTCACGTCCAAGGTGGTATTATAAAACTCTCAGTCTATCTATAGTATACTGTTTCTACTCTCAATCTTCGTTGTATACTTTTTATGACTACGAAACGCGCGCATTCTACCAGCAAATAGCACTGACCTGCAGATTTGACATTGACAATTATTTTTTTAAGGCAATGCACCGCGCGTGTACCTTACCTATTCCACCCGTGTTATTGAATAGAATCAATCAACATGTTCCTTCAGACAAGTAAATAATGAAATATGTTAATGGCTTGCACACGCTAACAAAGTAAAACGCAAATTAGTTTTTTACGCAATCAATAGAAGGGCTAAATTTAACGCTTGTTTTCGTTTGATATCGTAAGTGTTGATTAGAGAACACCGAGAAATTACTACGCATCTTACACATCACGTGTATATGTATGTATATGTAGGTAGGTATACTATAATGTCCCAACCTATCTGTGCAGTCGGTATTATGATTATGCCAGATGTGTCATCGTGCTGGTAGATTAGCATGCGAACAAAGAGAAAACTGAAAGATTCAAAGAAAATCTAAAGAGGACTTGCGTTGGTATGATTAAAAAATGGTCACTTCGTGGTGTTTTAGTTTCCAATTTTACATCTGATGTGATTGAGTGCAGTCAAACGAGGTCTATTGATTAAAATTCCCAGAGAAAAAAGTTTTACTCGAAAACTTAACGCCTTAAAACGGTTATTTTATTCACTATATCCCGTTATAATGTTTAAAATAATTAAAACAGTCAAGCTAAGCACTAAGATAGCATGACTGACTCTGTTATTTCATGGCCATCACACTGTGACGACTTAATAGATGAAAGCAGTTTCCACAATCCTGCCCACGAATATTGCCCTTCAGACCGTAAAATAATCCTATGCTATCACAAAGAATGACACTAAAGATATAAATTATGCACGACCGCCATGATAGACAAATAGATAAAACTGATAAAAAATATACTATTTCTATGTAAACAATCAGATTCCAAACACAAAAACTGCTGCAATAACACGATTCACAGTTTTCTCACAGTACCAAATTCAAAATTATTCACGTCCAAAAAGTTTATGATTCACAAAGGTGTACAGTTTTTCACGAAAGAGTTTGCACAACAATGTCCTTTGTTTATAGATAGAAACGCGAGCGCTTTCGCGCGTATACAGCGAGCGACTGAAGAGTCTCCTCGTTCATTGACCAGCTGATTCGTAAAGGTCTGGTGCTAGCTGTTTTAGGATAACCTTGGTGTATGATAAATAGCATCGCGAGTTCATTAACAACGATATCTATATTAGCTACCTATAAGATAAGATTTGAGAGGACTCGTTGTTGTAGGTAGCGTAGGGTCAATCAGGGTGACCGCCGACCGGCATTGGCCATGTTTTCCTACAAAAATAGATCTTATTTCAACGCAAAACATTCCAATACATCTTTAAATGTCTAGACTTCCTAATAGAAATATACCTGACCTGGCGAAAAAACAGATTTGACATCAAAGAAATCGCGATTTGCAAACGATATCCATGACAAATATTGAAACTATCTGTCAAATTGCCAATGTTTTGGTTTGTTTTGAAGGAGTACGAAAAAACACAATTTATCTTTTTTCTGATCATGCATGAGTCAAGGCAGTGAGTTTTTCGAAGTTTAATGATATCATCCAAAAAGACGCAGTTGAAATCACAACTGACACGAAAGTCTGACTATTTTAACCATGTAGAACAGAATTTGAAAACGTCAACTCAAGCAAACAAACAGATCTTGATTTATATTCGAATAGTAGCGCCCCCTGATTCTAAGACTAAATAAATACAGAATAAAATCGTGATTTTGATAGCATACCTAACTCAATTTTGGCCATATAACGACTTAGTGAGCCACGAAATATTCATCCAAACTTTTGGAATTTTAGCAGTAGTTTGGAACATGGAAAGATAGCAATGTCTTGTCAAATAAATATTTTATTGGGAGTAACATGGAGTTCCACAGCCATTTATTTCTCGGTTGCCTTGCCACCTTTGAGTGCAGGCCGTGCAGGGCTTTACCTAACTTGGAAGACGCTGGATGCTGACTCACATAGCAACCTAAGGCTTCTAACCATATACGATCAGCCTCGGGGTCAAATACACTAAACAACTTAGTAAGGATAACCTTAAGGGTGTTGTTATAAATAAAGTGCGGACAAGTGCGATTCAGACAGAAGAGAAAATCAATTTACACCTTATTTGTTAGATTATTTTGTTTATGATTTATAGTTCAAAATTTTACTTCTCTAAGTGCATATTTTGTAAGCTTAAAGAAAAAAAGTTATTGATTTCTTATTTCTGAACGAAGGGTTTCGTTTCGCACCATTGTCAAAAAAACGGCAAAAGGACATTTCTGTTTGAGAGTCCTCTTAAATATTAATTTTATTGATTTTAAGTATATTTTGCTATAGTGGCAGCAGAAATACATCGGCTGTGAAAAATTGAACTCTGTCTAACTATCACGGTCCATGAGACTAGCCTGGTGAGGTGACAAACGGACGGACAACGGCGTCTTCGGGCTTCGTCAGGCTTGGAACTGGATTAACTAGTTGTATTCAATTTAATTTGAAGCAACTATTAAGTAGGCAACTCTATTTTCATACAGTAGCCCTTGTTTTGTTATATCGTTAGAAAGTTAGCGAATTTGTAGAGAAAGTGTAATCTGCCTAAACGCGATGAATTTGTGAAAGCGTGATCACATTTTGCGGGCCATTTTTGGACTGAATTCGTATTTTCGTAACTATCAATGTCAAATGGTATTGTATTTTTTCAACTGACTACAAGAAAAGGAGGAGATACTTAAGACCTTTTTATGTACTTATAATTTTATTTTGATGATCCTTTTATTTTTGAATCTGGTGCTTTAAATACCATAAATTTGATCAAGATCTCACCAGTAGTTTTTGAGTTATCCCTAATGGTAAGTACATATTTTTAAAGAGAACGATCCTGACTTTCAGTTATGCCGCAAAACTTTTATAAATTTTACAATTGTTCTGAAAAGTCAATTTTGTAAAAAAACACAATGTGAATTTGAATATATTTGAACCAGTTTATTGAGGTTCCATTAAATATTTTTGTGTCGCTACTTTAGGAATAAATTTCAAGCACTCCACATTTTGTGATAAAAATATTTTTAGTAAACAAATTAAAAAATAATTAACAAAAATATAATTTGCACGCAAAGCATTCATCTTGACGCACACGCATTCTGCCAGAGATAATCCATTACAGCATCATCCGTCATGTCTTTGTGCCTCGGGACATTGCGAGGTCAGAATAAACCGGTGGCTGTCAGTTGGCAGCGCGCCATCTCAGGGAAATGCACTTTCTGTCATCTCAATGAGAAAGAAATCGAGAGTAAATATGCAGTTATTTTACTGCGCTCATTTTAAAACTTATCGAGGCCGGAGACCAAAATATCCACCATTTTTGAGACAGTAAGGAATGTCAGGTTTTCGGACACTTGAATTTATGTGTGAAGAAAAAGTGCCGCCAGAAAATGGGTGCGCTGTGCTAGCCGAAAAAGATCCTTACCGATCTTAAGACCTTTACTTACTATGGGGCAAGAAAAGTAATAGCCGTATTTCATAAAAACCCACTTTCATTGCAATATTTCAGAAACTTTCCTTGAAAATTTTAATGGACCTGGTTTGAGTCTCTTGGCTTTCAAACGAGCCAAAATGCATCAAATCTGACATTGATTTTTCTATCGCCTGCGACTTTCATAGCAAGGACGAGGGGCCATTATGCCGAAGAAAGAAATAAAAACATCAAAGATGTTTTTCCCCCGCGAATGTCAAAAAAAAGTTAATGTCTCTGTTGATGGACATCAACAGGTTTTCATAACTGTTGTTCCAAAGACAATGGAATAAGAACGTAATTGAGTTCAAATAAAGAATTCAACCAGAAACAATAGAAAAAGATTAAAAGATTTGAATTGCGAATTTCCGAACGGCTTAGCACTGGCCGATGATAACCTTGAACTCTTTGACGGTCATTGACGAAAACATCGTGGTGACGTAAATCTCGCGGGAAACTAGTGACTTCGTAGTTCGTTCTAAAAAACATTTATTTGTATTGTCAAAGTCCAAAAACATAATTATTTACTACTAGCTCTACCCGCGACTTAGTCTGCGTGATATAGTGACTTTGGTTAGTCATATAAACTTTACATTATTGCATAGAAACTTTCATACCCTATTTTTATTTTACACTCTTAAAGGGGTATTACACTACACGATATTCAGGGACCCTAACCCTAACTAAGAGTGGTGTAATAAGATTTAGGGTCCCTGAGGGACGGACCCGGACCCGGACGATATTTAGGGCCCGGTAGTTAGGGCCCTGAATAACGTATAGGTAGTGTAATACCGCTTTTACAGCTAAAATCTACACACACTTTGAAAGTCATTTTTATTTGTATCTAAACAGAAGCCTGAAAAAGAGGGTTCAAGCTATTAAATAGCTTTAAAAAATTACGAAACTATCATAAAAACGGACATTCTCCATTTAAAACCCCCTTCAACCCTTTTTTCGTATTAAAAGGTAGCCTATGTCCTTTCTCAGACTCTGACTATGTCTAGACTATGTCTGTCAGAAATTTTATTTAAATCGCTTCGGTAGTGTGGCGTGAAAGCGTGACAGACAGACAGATATTTTCGCATTTATAATATTAATACATTAGGGATTTTGTACCTCATCCACGGCCTCGGTGGCTGTTTTTAGATGATTCAGGTAATTCGTGTGATTTAAAACGTAACCTTCTATCACTCCTGTGCCTCAGCGACACAAAGTAGTTCTTGGCTACCAATGGCATCCGAAGACTTTATATACCTACTGGTACCTACCCGCGGCTCGCTTTATTCCTATCGAAACGTTTCAAGGCTATTTATATCCCATTGGAACTTATTTATCGGCTGAAGAGTAGCCTGTGTTATTCCAGGGCTAGAACTAAGTCTATTAAAAATTCCAGCCCCATAGTTAGGGTTACTAGTTCTATAGTTTGGGCTCCATCCACAATCTTTCGCATTTATGATATTAATGCATAACTTAAAACTTAACACCTGAACGAGAATTTTGGAATTTTTATACGTTAAGAATGGCTTGAATAGGTACCTATAATAGTTTAAAATGCGATGATGATACTCCATGATATGCAAGGTTGAATGAGTACGCTCATGCAAAATGTAAGATTAATGCTTTTATTTACATCGTCATAACTTCCTCTTCCTATAACAGGAACTGAATAAACGCAATAAGCTGCCAGCTGCTGTTTCGCAGACTGGGTAAGAAAATTTAATTTGTATCAAAATAGGAAAAGGAAAAGACCAAAGGGGAAAATAGTTTAAACTAAGTGATTGCATTGCTGGAGACATCAATGCCTTCAAAACTTGTACGAAACGAGACGTGATTGTGACGGCTGTGATTGAAATATGTCATTTTTTATACTATTGTTTCTTTGTTATTGTTAATTATTGCAAGCTCTAATCTGTTCTTCTGGTCATAGAAAATTGATTCACCACAACACGCATCGTTTCTGGCGTTTCATTAGTGTGTAGAGCCCTTAATCGAGAGATATTATCCTTCCACGCCTACACTTCCAATTAGAACGTTGACTCTTGAATCATACCCGAGCTTGAGCTTTAAGTCGTCATCACGCGAAGGTGTTTAGGTTCATGACCTTCGGCTTAAGCGTACCTACGCTTAAACCCTTTGGTAATGCGCTAAGTTAACTCCTTCAAACAAAGCTTGAAGAAAACGTGTAACTTCTCAGCAAGTGGCTAGTTGGTACTGCGCATTACGGGTCCTTCAAACTGGGAAGTGAAAGAGTAACAGCATGCGCACTATAGGTAAAGTCCTTCAAAATTGGAAGTAAACATGTAACTTCTCAGGAAGTCACTGGTTGGTTATGGGCATTATGGGTTAAGTCCTTCAAACTGGGAACTTCTTAGCAAGTCGCTAGTTGGTAAAGCGTATTATGGGTAGTCGTTCAAACTGGGAAGTAAACATGTAACTTCTTAGCAAGTCGCCAGCCGCCCATAATGAGGCTGGTGTTTTATTTGTCGAACAAATTGAAAAGAGGACGCATTTTTACGTGGGGCCGCCAAAATAAAGTGGCACAGACCGTGTTTATTTTTTTGTGTCTGTTAATCGAATCGTTTAAGTAATCGTTTCGACACCATTATTAAATAAATAATAATGGTGTCGACTCTTAACAGAAAATAAATATTTTAGGTACTTCCAAGGTAAACAAGATTTTTTCTATTTTGGAAAACGCATGTTACGTATGACTACCATACTGAAACTTGTATGGCAAAAGGCAATACCTAATGCCCATAAAGAGGGGAAATACCTAGCTCCTTCGAATCAGAAGTGGGATGACCCTCTAGCTCTAGAACACATGTTGTAGGTACTTTATATCGTTGCGATTGTGTCCAATGAACGAGAAAGGATTTAACACAGTAAGGGTCAATTTATACTAGCGTAGAGTCGAAGCGCATCGAAGCGTCTATCCAAAATAACTGAACATAACAAATTCAACCTTAACTCCACAGCGTTATGCACACATTACTTCTGAGCTTTTAAAAAGACGCGCGCGTTCTTCGGAAATCCACGGATTCGTGCGGCTTCGCTTTAGATGTAAAGAATTTGACGCTTCGACTCTGCGCTAGTATAAATTGTCCCTAATACATATAACGACGTCTCATACATCAAGTACATATTGATAAAAATATTTATTTTTTTAATAGATTAGGAACATAAAACATTAAGTGGAATAGACGAATAATAGTTAATAATTACACCAAGAACATAATAAGTGTTTCTAGAATCAAAAATATCTTTCACCTTCCCTGAAAGAGGTTATTCTACGTTTCCCTTCCCAGAAATTCTCATGTATTTCTGTAGCAAGGATATCAGAAGGTGACGGTCCATTTAAAACGGACTCTTTTGTGTTTGTGTTATGGTTGGTATTGCCAATTAGGTTATGTCACTCTATTGGCGGGAAACTGTGCTTTGTTCTTTGAAGGATTTTTATATCTATTGCCACAAAGTTTTAGTTATGAACTCAAAAGTGGGATGAAATTATTATTAAATATTTTAACGTGTTTTAATAAACTACAAACCAAAATCTTAAAAGGAAAAAGAATATTATCAATGTAGTTTAGGTAAATAAAGGACGCTTTTTCATATGCACATAGTATAAAACAAAGTAACTGACCGATGTCTGTCTGTCTTTTCCTCTATGCATCTTTAAAAACCACGCAACGGAATTAGATGCGGTTTCTTTTTAGTTATTATTTTTTTACTACTATTATTTATTTATTCAAGAGGAAGGTTATAGCCTACTAATATTATAAACGCGAAAGTTTGTAAGTATGGATGGATAGATGGATAGATGGATGGATGGATAGATGGATGGATGGATGGATGGATTAATGTTTGTTACCCTTTCACGCAAAAACTGCTGATCGGAACTGTATGTTTAGCACAGAGATTATAGTCTGGAATAACACATAGGCTATAATTAATCCCGGAATTCCTACGGAAACTGGAATTATGCGAGTGAAACCGCGGGGCGCTGCTAGATCATAATAAACCCGTGCGAAGCCGGGGCGGGTCGCTAATGCAGTTATATAAACACATGAACACGCTACCTAAGCTGCCCTGACAACTGGTAACATTTCAAACTACCATACAAGGTGTCAGCATGCACAATTCGTCCTTATTGCTCACTAGTACAAGGTTGAAGTGTTATATTACTATAACAGTTAGAAGTAGAACCTTGTAATTACTGTATTTTACTTAGTTCTAGGGTTAAAGTTTAAGAGGCAATGAAAATGGTGAATTGAATACTCCATTGCCATTCGATGGAATCCTACTAATATTATAAACGCGAAAGTTTGTATGGATGGGTGTTTGTTACTCTTTCACGCAAAAACTACTGAACGGATATGGATGAAAATGGGCACAGAGATAGATTATAGTATGAATAACACATAGGCTATATTTTATCCCGAAATTCCGAGGTGAAACCGCGAGACGCTGCTAGTAAGTAATAAATGTGAAAATCTGTGTGAATGTTTGTTGTAATGGTATCTCGGTAAGTTTTTATTTATGTCGATGAAATTCTTGTATGTAGATAGTTTAGCATCTAGAATAACATATAGGCTAATAATATTTTTAAAAATTAACCTCTAAGGTGGTTAAAAAGGGTGTTAAAGTTTCTAAGGAACATTATTATTCTATTATTCGTATACTCAAGTCTGTATAAATAACTACAAAGTAACTAATCATTTATTTTTCAAAACTACCTACAGGACAGGGAGTGCGTGCAATAAATTTCTGAAATTTGACAAATAAATTTCCGCGCGGGGGAAGCGTATTATGATCGATTTCTATTTTCTATCTATGTATGTGTATTATATATCTATCTATATAAGTTTTTGTACCCGGATAACACAAGCTCTGCTTAGCTGGGGTCTAGATGATGCTATGTGGATTGTCCAGCATTATTATTATTATTTTATTTTGTGTAAATCTCCAGCCTTGGTTCTTTCACCATCACAAGAGTAATTCAGCACACGAATAGCACTGCATTAACCTTCACGCTTCCTTACCGTATTAAACTAATTTAATACTAAGTCTCAGGAGATTAAAATGTGATAGAGTTGGCAACTAGACAGCCTAGGGTGTTACGGTGCAGCTAGTTGACACTCAAGGCGCAAACAGAAGCTAAACTAAACTTAAACAGAGTTTGGTGGCCTCCAAGAGCACCTTCGTATCTCTTACTAAACTAGACAAAATAAAACTAATTCAGATATGTGATGACATTACAAAAAGCTTATCACTACATAATATAAAACAAAGTCGCTTTCTATGTCCCTATGTATGCTTAAATCTTCAAAAGTACGCAACGGATTTCGGTGCGGTTTTTTTAATAGATAGTGATTCAAGTGGAAGGTTTATACGTAAACGTATAACAAAATCGAGCGAAGCGTGGGCTAGTGTTAGATATAACAATCCGAACGTGTGAATTTTGGAAAATCCTTTGTTTTACGTAATTATATGATAAAATATGTGGTGGCGCTATTTTACCTGCTGTTGCGCCTTAAAAACCATAAACAAAACTAGTTTCCTTGTAAACTACAAAGTGGAATATCTGTTGAGAGCCACTGTTCCAAAAACTGCCATAGTAGGCGTATAATATAATTTACAATGAGCAGTGCACTGTCATGAACTCATTTCCTTTGTTCTTTGTTTTCGCATCATTAGCGCGATTTGGATGTTGCAATTATTTTGCATTAAAATACCTACAAAATTTAAAAATATCAGTAAACAAAATTAAAGTTTTTATCCTTTTTCTCGTCTTTCATAAAATATACGAATGTTTTTAAAGGTATAGGTAGTTATTCGTTTGACCACAATTTCACACGATGATGGTAAGTGAAGATGTGTCACGACACGAACATCATAAAGAAATTACGCATACGTAAGTTGGGGTAAGATGGGTTAACTAAAAATAGTTTTAGTTAAATCCTAATTGAGTCAAAATAAAAACGACGTGTTTATTTTTTGCTACAACTGCATTAGCTCTATTTTTTTATCAACTGTATTTAATAATACAGTTGAATTTATAATTGTATAAAAATAATTCGATGTTTTTCACATAATGGCATATTAACTTGATCAAATTAATATGGGACCTTAAGAGAAAAAGCTCTGAAATAAAAAAACGAATCGTCGAAAAATAATCCACATTAATAACTGTCAAATGAAAAACTTTCTACCTTTTTTAGAAGTCTTTCTTGATTAAGAGGCTACAAAGAAACATTTTTAGCGGTTACATCAAATCAAACACAGAGAACAACGACCTCATTTGCCCCGAACTCATTGGCAAGGACGTTCTATTTTCAAAAAATATCGAAAACGAGGCGTGGTGTTTACGATCGGCGGGAAGAGTAAACGGAAAAGGTCGAAAGGAAGGAGATTTTAACTAGATATAGGAGTTATAATGCCGACCCCACTTAGCGTGGGATAAGGCCCGGAAGAAGAAGAGAAGGAGAGGAGAAGGAGGAGAAGAGAGAAGGAGTTTTAATGTTTTATACCTATAAAGTTTTTGACGATGAGTTTTATTTTGGTAGCTTGTTACTAAAATTTTCATGCAAATTAAGGTGCAGTAACTACAGCTAATAGGAGCTGAGTCATACAATTATTTCAGTAAATTTCTGTAAATTCTAGTTGTAATTTTTCTATTCCTTGCTTGTAATTTTCGTTGTTAATAAAGATTATTTCAAGTTTAATCATTGACGCAATGTATTCAATGCGACCGATGTGGTGCGGTGGGCGAAGGTCCGCTTGCGACGCAGGGGGTTGCGGGCTTGATTCCCGCTTAGGGACAAACGATCTGCAAATGTTTGTTCCGGGGTTCTGGGTATTCTATTTGAATAATATTAAACATTTCTATCTCAATGTACATGTAATGTTTTGTTATTTTAATTGATTTCATTTTATTTCTTTCTAGGAACGCTGCTGACTAGTCTAGGTTTAGGTTCAACGAAATATTGAGTACCTACATTGTGTACGTAGGAACATAGATTCCAACTTTTGAACTAAGAAAGTTTTTTTTTTTGTTATACCATGAAACCTTTATCAATGTCAATTCAATTCATGAAAGATTTAAGGCGGAAACATACTACTGACACGTGTCGCGACGGCACACCACCCGACGCATGTCAATACTTATCAATTCCATATATTTAATATGGTTAGAAGCACATAGACAACACGCCATGTGACCACACGCCGTAAAATCCAATCGATTTGGATATGTGCTTCTGGTCATTTTAAATATATGGAATTGATAAGTACTGACATGCGTCGGGTGCTGTGGCGCATGGCGTCGCGACACGTGTTAGCAGTATGTTTCCTTCTTTATTCATTTTTTTTGTCATATCATGAAGCCTTTTTTCTAATTCAATTCAGACAAGTGGCCATACACAACACATGTTGCCATCAACAAAAAGTAAAATTTGTAAATCAAATTAATTACACAAATAATCTAGGTTAAGCAGCAGTGCATTAAGAGTTATTTTAGACTTTCTTGTGAACTAGTTGCCAACTGACACTATAAATATCTACTCTCGCTACAAGGTAATGGTGAACTATTAACAGTAATGAAGGTAACATTGCAAGAAAGCTAATATTCCGTTTATAATAATAACAAGCAAACCGCCCCGGCTTTGCACGGTTTTATTATACATATAAACATTCCTCTTGAATCACTCTATCTATTAAAAAAATCCGTTTCGTAGTTTTAATGATTTAAGCATACATAGGGACAGAGAAAGCGACTTTGTTTTATACTATGTAGTGATACTGGACAATCCACACAGCATCATCTAGCCCCAAGCTAAGCAGAGCTTGTGTTATGGGTACTAGATGACTGACATACTTTAATACAATACTTACATTAAATACTTAAATAGATATTTTTTATTATAAATAGAAAACACCCAGAACCCAGGAGCAAATATTTGCAGATCAAACAAACAAAGTGGCGGCCAAGGCGGGAAAAGAACCCGGAACCACCTGCATCGAAGGTGAACCTTTGCCCACCGCGCCACATCGGTCGTCAAATATAATCATATGGCCTGCAATGCAGGAGGTTGTAATTTTAATCCCAGATCGAATGCTTGTACAATTTGCAAATATTTTGTTCTGGTTATTTCTATTTATTAATAAATGTCTGAATTAGGTATATCAGTAGTGATTGGATTACCTGCGCATTACCTTAAGTTGGAGTATGGAAGTAAAACAGAGATACACCTCTATAATTCTGAGATAATGATGTTTAACTCCTGGGTTTCAAAATCATGAATTGTATTTTTATTACATACTAGCTGGTGCCCGCGACTTCGTCTGCGCATGATTAGTATTTCGAGTACTCGCGATTTTACTTGCGTAATTCCCTTTCATCATTTAGTAACAAACATCCATCCATCTATCAATCTATCCATTCATACTTACAAACTTTCGCGTTTATCAGTTCAATTCAGTTTGGTTCCCCTGGGCTATACGGGTTTCCAAAAATTACTCACAGCATATGAACGACGGAACCCCCAGGGGAACCAAACTGAATTCCGGGATAAAATGTATCCCATGTCCAATCGTCCCGAGTTCCATTCGAATTCATTCACTTCCGTCGTGATGCGTGGTTAAAGAATTTTTCTTTCACCCTCTCTCCCAGGGGAACCTTACCGAATTCCGGGATAAAAAGTATCCTATGTCCTTCCTCGTAGTATGACCTACAATCATGCCGAGTTTCATTTCAATCCATCAAGTAGTTTCGGCGTGATGCGCGTTTACGATACAGACAGACAGACAGACAGACATGAAAAAAATTACAGTTTTGGCTTGAGTATCGATAATAGAGTGCCCTCCAAAAAAAATTTTCTAAATATCTTCAATGTACAGAATTGGACCTGTTACAGTTTTATAATAAGTATAGATATATAAGTTAGAAACAGTTTTTTTTTCAGTATTGTTATCTATGTTTTGGGTTCTGACAATAATCCCATTTAATAATTTATGTAACCAAATTACCTACATAACTGTAGGTATATACGCTCAGGTAATTCTGATCAGTATATATCTATATATCAGTTATATAAAAAGGAAGTCCTATAGAGCTTATGTTTAAGATATAAAATAGTAGTTTTAACAAGTTTGAAACTAGTTAATATAAATATAATTATTATATATTATTAATAATATATAATATATATAATTATCATTATTAATTAATTGGTGGTAGGTAATGTACAAAACAAGTGTAAAGTCCATTTTAGTTATCTGCATATTTGACAAACTCCGTGACCAGGGGAAATCCACCAGCGATGCAGGATGTTACAGGTTTGATTCCCGCCTCAGGACAAATTTTTGTATGGTAGTCAGGGTTTTAGCAGTTTACTGTTAATAAGTAATGCATTGGCCATCTTAAACAAGTGTGAAGTGAAGATAAAATCAATTAACACATTATTTCTCATTTGATAATTATTTATAGTTTTTATATAAAACTAGCTGCGCCCCGCAGCGTCGCCCGCGGGGAAATTTATTTATTTGTCAGATATCATATTTTTATACATAATATGCTATTCACGACGAAGACAAATCTAAAAACACAAAAATCATAAAAATCGGTCCAGCCGTTCTCGAGTTATAAGTGTTGTAACAAAAACGACTTTCTTTAATATAGATTTGATTTGTGTATGAGCTTAAATTGTAAACCAAAGGTTATAAAATTATTGACATAAATGTTGTTAAATAAGATCCAAATACTTCTGTTACATTATGTTATGCAATGTTTGATTTTGGAGCATTAAAATCTTTTTAGTTGTGTGAAAGTGAAAGTGAACCGGGAACTGTGATTTTAACTGACATCTCAGGAGATTATTATGCCATCTGTATAAACAGACCTTAAGCAGCCATAGCGTAGTATATGTTCAATAGTGGAAGGAAAAAGATACCTATTTAAAAAATTTGTATCTTTGATGGGATTATTTGTGTAGCATATTTAGTTTTAGTGCAATTAAAGCTTCAACGAGCCAAAACATGTTTTTATATTATTTTAGGTATTTATTTCTAAAAAGATTCACATTACACATGGCAGAATAAAATTGCATTATTAGGTTGTTTGACTAACTGAACTCATAGGAATCTGATAAGAGTTGGTGATAAGTGAAAAATACTATTTGAATTAAGATAATGATCAAATATCTGTTTATTTGGAGAGGAGACCTTACTATAGACAATTTGTATCTACTATCGCACTGGGCTCTTTATAAAGTACCTACTGTTCCTATATGATGATATGTTTGATAGCCTACCTGTGTTTTTTTTGGGCAAGTATGAGGCCAAGCTAAAGATTCTACTAACTTCAAGAGTTCTGCCTACAAGTACGAAAGAGGTTATTCGATTTGTTTTTTTTTTCTGTAAGACTGCTGCAGTATAAACGGGTGTTCCGCATCGTTACCTTCAATGAAACAATGCACACAGAAACAGATAAAAGCACTAAAAACTGTAAATTCACTGTTTTCGCTGTTCTACAACAAGCACTGATATCACTCAACCAATACACTGAAATCCTTGTAAAAGTCTTTGTGACGATGCCGCGGTATATTCCGATCAACTTCAGAACGTGAAAACTAGTGTATAATAATTAATTTCGATAAAAATCAGCTAAAAACAAGATCGTTTGACAGCGTATCCATTTGTAACTGACTTCCGATCGTAGTTCGTTTCGCTCGTGTGCTCGGCTAAACGATAAGCACACGTCATCGATGCAGAAAGAACGAGACAGCGCAATACAAGAGAATGAGACGGGGCAAGAAAACCGGCGTAGCTTGTTGTACTTTATTTTATCTGTTTTAATAGTTTTATTTGTAAAACATTGCGTAAATTAACAAAATAAACTCACACTATCAAAGTGAAATATAATTATTCTTACCAAGAATCTTGTATTGTGTTTGGGAAATTATATTTTTAACTCCTGCTATCTACCACACACACTGCGCTCTATTGTTGAGTAGCAGAACTATAAACTTAAACAATCAAACAAATAATTTACAATAGATGTCGCTCCCAGTCCCTTTTTGCGAAAAATACAAAGGTTAGTCGTCCGCAAATCAAGTTTTCTTGGAATAAATTACATAGTTTACGATGTAATTATGACCAATCTTGAGGAAAATTATGTTTGGTACAGCAAAACTTAAGACTCATGTAATAAGTACCTACAAAGTAATCAACCTAGCTTCTGCGAGAATCGACAATTGCGCAATATTTATGTATTGATCCACGACGTCACATGTTTAATTTTAGATATGAGAGGTTTTCCGTTTTATCTACTAGTTAGATTGACAGAGTAGGTACAATCGTGGTATTTAACAAGTTCAATGCAAACTTCAAACGTTCAAACGTTAGTTGAACCATAGCTAGAGGCCTAGCTAGACTAGACTACAAGAAAATCACACACAGCCGTGAATGCCGTGATTTTGGAGCGATATTTTTTAGCCGTCTATTTTCTACTAAAACATACGATCTTACATAGAGCCCCGATATTATCGACGCATTAGAGGTTGTCTAACGCGTTTCCGCGTCTTGCGATCTTGCGATTATTGTTCACGGAACATTCTATACTAAATCATGCCATCTTACACACAGCGCATCTTGCGTTTTGCGATTACCTATAGTATACTTAGTATGAGGAATTCATGCATGCTTCGTAGACCTTGGGCGGCCTCCTTAAAGGGGGCCTGGCGGCGGCGGCGCGGCGTCTAGAAATCGCGCTTATAAGACGCGCTTCCAAATCACGGCAGTGGAGTGGAATCTTTAGTTCCGATTTTGAACACGTGCCCAAAGTTGTATACAAATCTGGGCAATATATTAAAACATATATTTATACAATACCTACATATAAGTTTTAATACAATATATTTGTTATAGGCTATAACAATAAATGTAGGTACAATATTAATTAATAGAAAATATAATGTATTTAATCTATAATTAATTAGTATAATAATGATCAATGACATATATGATGATATATTATGTTAGAATCTTATCTTTTCAGATTATAAGTAGTTATTGTGCTGTCAAGTTTGGAGTGCACTTGCGTAGGTATGCTAGGCATCTATTTTAAATTCAGGCTAGTCAGCCCTATTCTAGCAGGTAGCAGGTATCTCTGGATACTATTACAAAGATTTTGAAAGAATTTAGGGTGTTAAAAACTAAAACTTATACCTACCAAGGTATAAAAAATTTTTATTGGTAGGTATTTAAAATTCCTATAAATAACTTAGGTACAAAAACCATCCTTCGTGGATGTAAAGTCTGTAGCGAGAGATGACGATAAAAAGGGTTGAACGTAACTTATATAAAGCGGTCAGGCGCGGATCCAGGGGGGGGGTCATGGGGGTCATGACCCCCCCCTGGGCTGGGTCCAGGACCTAGGAAGATCACTAATTAAAAATGTTAAACATATGTTGTTTTATCACAATACTTATAGATTTTATGTACTTAAGTACCTTAAATATTTAATTAATTTAATATTCATTATTCGGGAACGACAGCAAAAAAATTTGAATTTTACCGCGCCACCACCGCCACCTCACCTTTCATTAGATGTTACATTTCGTGTGACACTGACACTTGCGCGCGCTTTGTTTCGACTAACCGAAGCCTAAACTAGAATCAAGTTTTTTAAACTTACCTACGCGATCAGAAAACACTGAACACATTATTCTAAATATTTAGGTACCTACGGGTATTTATCGCGTTTATTTAGCAATTTTTTTTATTTTGGTATTGTATAAAATTATTTTTTCTTTACGCCTTTTCCCGAAACGCGTTACCTATCACAAGAAGATTCGATCCTGGTCTTTACTTTCAATCCCGGGATTTCGGGATTGATAAAACACGATCCCGGGATAATTCCTAGATTGGACAATTTAGTAAAAATCAAAGTATCATAATGAAAATCGCTTTTATTTACTTTCAAAACAAAAAGTAAAAAACGTACACACTTAATTTTTAAACATCTAATATTTTTTTAACTTCTACTCTTTTACAGTAGACAGATAAAGAACCCTAATAAACTTAATAAAAACAATATTTACCGTGAGTTAAACGTATTGTTACAACCAAAAGGCAAGTCGTAGAGGAAGATTATCGAGAATAAATAAATTTTACAATCATTTTGACTACAACGCGACCGAAGATGCGGTTTAAGGAATGCTCTTATTTCGTGTACCTACAGTTACATAAAAGACATTGCTTGATATTAAAAAGACCTAATTCTAATATAATGTAAGTTCGTTTAGATAAAAAATGCCTGTTAATTTTTTATTTTGTGTTTACATTAGGTACGTAACGCGCTTCGCTTTTTTATTATTTTTAACAAATTAAAGAATTTTATTCAATCCTTGAAATCCCGGGATTGGAAAAATTTAATCCCGAAATTTTCGGGATCTAAAATACCGGTCGATTTTCGACATTGATCGAATCCTCTAGTTATCACTTCATTTATTTCAATGGGCACGTTTTTATGGACGTGGAGAAGTGCCAGTCCGGTGAGGGGTAGTTATCGCCTTTCATTCAGATTTAATGATTATGGATTTTTTCCCCTTTTTAGGTATTTCATTACATTCATTGATCTAGGTACGTAACCAGAATGAACGTGTAGGTAGAGAGAGGGTAATGAGAATCGCCTGGAAGGTGATCGTACGTGTAGAGGGCGATGAATTTATTAAATTTCTGGTAAATACCCATATGGTAGACAATTTATATAGCTTATAAATGTGGTTAATTAGTTAAAAATAACATGTCAAACACATTATAAGTCGTCGGCAAGGTTTTTCTCTCTCTAATTGGTTTTTCTGTGATCTTGTTAATTTTAAATTCTAAACTGACGTGCATGTATGAAGAAAGTACCTAGTAAAAGTGATGAGACAAGAGGTGTACAAGGAAAGTTGTAAGTGGAAATCCGTTATCTCTGCCTACCCTCTGGGAAACAGGCGAGTCTATGTAGGTATGTAGTTCTGTATCAATTTTAGCGGAGAATAAAAATTGGATTCCGTTTATTCTGTTTGTACTCATTTATGAATTGTCGTGGAGTGGCTTGAAGTGAAGGCGGTTTGGGTCAGGTTCTTAAACTATTTGGATGTGGTTTGAAGGTATTTTATTCTCTACGTCGTCTTCACTTTTGGGGAGTGAATTTTCAACTAAAATCTTTGCTATTTTTCGGTTTTTCTTCAATAAGTAATGATGAGTATTTTCTTACATCTTTTTCTCTATCACCTAGAGCTTCAAATAGTTGTCTTCTCCTTATTTATCCTTCATCTTTTTATAGTTAGTCTTTATGAAGATTGTTTTATAATTTAGTTTACACTCTGTCGTGTCTGTCACGATTTTGTGACCTATGAGAAAGCCTTTGATTCCGTCGAAACTTGGGCTGTTCTGGAACCCTTACAGCGGTACCAAGTAGACTATCGTTATATCGAGGTGCTGAGATGTCTGTACGATGCCGCCACTATGAGTGTCCAAGTACAGGGCCAACAGTCTAAACCCATCCAATTACGCAAAGGAGTGAGACAGGGGGATGTCATATCCCTGAAACTGTTCACGAGCGCATTGGAAGATATGTTAAAGACGCTGGACTGGAAAGGTAAGGGCATTAATATAAACGGCGATGACATCTCGCACCTGCGATTTGCTGATGACATAGGCGTAATTGCGGAGTCGCTAGAGGAGTTAAATTGTTAAAAGTAATAAAAAACGAAGCGCTTTACGTACCTAATATAAACACAAATTAAAATTTTTACTGGAATTATTTTTCTTATTTGTTTTATCTAAACTAACTTACATTATATTCGATTTTTTTTTAATATCAAACAATACCATTTGTGTAACTGTAGGTACACAAAATAAAAGCATTCCTTAAACAGATAATCGACCGCATCTTGAGTCGCGTCGTGGTCAAAATTTTTGTAAAATTTATTTATTCTCGATAATTTTGTGAATTTGATTTTAGTTGAATTTCACTTTTTTAAAGTAACTAAAAGCTATTTTTATATGATACTAACTTCGATTTTTACTAAATTGTGTACGATCCCGGGATTATCCCGGGATGGCGATTTTTATCAATCCCGAAATCACGGGATTGAAAGTAAAGACCGGGATCGAATCCTCTTGTGATAGGTAAGGCGTTTCGGGAGAAGCCATAAAGAAAAAAAATCGTCACATACCTACCTACATAAAGGAATTTTAGTACTTACAGCAAGTACTTGCATATATTAATTAAATACCTACGTTTTACTTGTATCTATGATTATAAAAATTAAATCATAACTTGTGACTTGACCACGACTTTGTGTTGTGACCCCCCCCTGGCACCAAAGCTGGATCCGCCCTTGAAAGCGGTATTACACTAAACGTTATTCAGGGACCCTAACCCTAACTAAGAGTGGTGTCATAAGATTTAGGGTCCCTAAGGGACTGACCCGGCAAGCCTTGCTCCCTAATCGCCCTAACTACTGGGCCCTGAATAACGTGTAGTGTAATACCGCTTTAAGTATGAAATCAAAAAAGCTTCCTTAAGATCTGACGGAAATGGAATGGAATTCGATTTCGACGTTACGGAAACGAATCCAATGAATTCAAATACCCCTTCTGACCTACTTTCCGAGTATGAGTAATGAAATAGTGCACTTACTTAAGGGTTTGGCGCCCGAGTGTAGCGAGGCCGCCAATAGTTCGATGGACTAATTAAGTTACTTTCACCCGAGGTAAACACTGTGCTTTTCATTATATCGAATACAAGGAAATATAAATAAAAACATGAGAAAACAAAGGAATCGAATTGCTGCATTTTTTTTATATATTAGTCCATCTAGGACAGGCGAAAGCCATAATACTACCTTGTCTTTCGTATGTTTCGACTTCAGTGAATTGCCGCTAACCCGATTTTTTTTTCTTTTAGCTTCAGCATTTATTTTTCTCATTCTACCATTACCACGGTTCAATAGTAACGTGATAGCTGTCAGTTGAAAACGATTATCCCTAGGGCTGAAAAGTTTCACTTTCAACCCGCTCTTCAGGCATGTTTAGACCTACTTTCAGAGTATGAGTAATGAAAAGTACATACCTGTACATTGTTGGACTTCCTCCCGACAGCCACCATGTCCTCAGGGTCAGGGCTGAGGCTCCTCATCGTCGGCAGCACCTCCTCCAGCATCCTTGGGTTGTACCTGCCGATAATACTAATACGTAAATAATGCTGGACAATCCACATAGCATCATCTAGCCCCAAGCTAAGCAGAACTTGTGTTGTGGGTACTAGATGAGTAAATCACTCATCAATACATAGTTTATAACAAAAGCCGCTTTCTGTGTCCATAAACCCTATTTCCCTATGCTTAAATCTTTAAAACTACGCAACCGATTTTGATGCGTTTTTTTTAAATAGATAGAGTGATTCAAGAGGAAGGTTTATACTATAATAAAACCGTGCCTAACCTGGTACAATTTTTTGAAGTCGCACAAACATTTGAACCAAGGCAGTAATCGAACCCGCAACTTCCTGTGTCGCAGCAAACCTCTTTAATGCATTCTTTTTCATAGCAGCGACGATAATTTAGTAATTTTCACTTATGGGTGATTCTCCCGGGTTTCAAAAATACATGTCCGGCTCGAAAAATCATACAAAAAGTATCCCTAGCCCTTTGATTTTTTTTATGATAGTAGATTAGACAAAGATAATAGGGGAGGCCTTTTTTAGTTTTTTAATAATCTTATTTTAAATAAGTAAAAATAAATAAAATCCTTGGAAATTCTGACTTCCGTGGTGCGTCCGGACCTCATGTTCCTGTGTTAATAAATTTTTATATCATTTTCTGAAAACACTAGTACTAATTTACATAGGTTCACAATAACCCAGATAGTTACTTGCTTATTTGACGCTATTACTACGCAAAACTAAGCTTTAGTTGACAAGTTACAACGAGATAACTTCGCGTCCGTCGTTTAGCTCTGATTCCCCTGGTGCGCACTAATTCATTCATAAATGCTGTACTTTAACATCTGCGTAAATTGTTGTTAGATCGAGAGAAACTATCAGTCACGCCCCATCAGTGGTGTGTACAACAAGTGTGTAAGTCTCCACGTCACTCTGTTATTTCAGTACGTAATCACTTTCCGTGGCTTGGTATCTAGAAATTCTGATTACCACGTTGACTATAAATTTGTTTATGCTAATCCTATTGTTGTATTAATGATGATAATTCATGCCTTTTGTGTTCCTAATTTCGACTGCATATTTCAATGTAAAATAAACCAGCAAATTAAGAAAATTTCTAAGATTTTGTTATTTTTTTTGATTTCCGTGGTGTGATTTCCGTGGATTTTGCGGGTTCATTAACATCTCAATAATATTTTTTTACAGTTTTTATGATGTTTTTTAGGATAAAAGTTTATAATAAATACAAAATGAATAATTATAATATTTTTAATACAAAGATAAACATTGTTAGTGTGATTTTTGTAAAAAGTTACTTGTATTTACAGTATTGATTTAAAGGTGTTTTTGTAAAAACTGATTAAAACTACAAACGTCAAATAATTGGTCCTTAGCTTAATAATCTACTTACTACCGAAAACACATATTTTTATCGATAAACCAACCCATATTTGATTTTGGTGATATAAATTCTGATTTCCGTGGACACCATATTTTTAAAATTGAATAACTCCGTAACCATAAAGCCAATAAAGTTCCCTTTACTACCAAAAAATTCAAAATTAAATCTTTATTTAGAATATACTATCATGATGTGCAATTTCAACAAAAAAAAATGTGCCACAGAAGTCAGACAAAAAACGAGTTTTCGTAGAATCACCCTTATTTTATATCTTATTCACTGCTTAATTACGTTGTTATTTGGACTAAAATACATATTTACATTAAATTTTATCATTTTTTATTTTGCAAACTCTGATAAGTACCCTGGAATGATAAAACATAGCTCTCTTCATTTATCTAACGTCAACCAACGCCATCTAGCTTCTTTGTTACGTAAACAAATACAAACCTGAGAAAATATACGGTACTTACTTCCTACTCTTAGCTGAATTTAGATAATGTTACACCAAACTAGGTACATAGTTACCATAATTTGTAGGTATACCTACCTACATACCTATAATACGTGGATGTGATTGTGCGATTGTTGAGTTTCATGTTGGCAAAGTTATATTAGTTTTTATACTATGTAGGTAGGTACCTTTAGTAGGTATACCTAAAGATTAGAATATTTATACTGGAGTAGAGTATTTTATTTAATTTATTATATTTTATTAGAATACTAGCGACCCGCCTCGGCTTCGTACGGTTTTATTATACGTATTAACCTTCCTCTTGAATCACTCTATCTAAAAAAAAAACCGCATCAAAATCCGTTGCGTAGTTTTAAAGATTTCGGTAAGCATTCAAAGGGACATAGGGATATAGGCAGAGAGAAAGCTACTTTGTTTTATACTATGTAGTGATTAGAATATTTTACCTCAATATACTTATAGCAAAATATATATTTTTTTTTAATGTTTAATCCGCACTGACTTAAACCTTTCGGTGACCAGCCAACCGAAAGGGGTAAATTTAAAAACAGCGCTGCATGCTTTGCTTGCATATGCATGCAGCAAAAACTGAATTTACTCCTATGTCTTAGTTTTATTTTTATTTAGTATCTTAAGTCTGTTTTTTTTTTGTGTAGTTAGTAGTTCTAAGACAATAAATATTTTTTCTTTCTTTCTTTCATAAAATAAATGTACGCGTAAACGTGTAAGCGTTATGTTATCGTACTAGCTATTGAGTAATTAACTCTTCACAACGGCTTACGATTAACCTTTTTGCTGAGCATGTTTTGCTAGACAACATTGTTGTTCTTTTTGAGTTTGTTACATTGATGAGACAAGACAAAACATTCTATTTTTAGGCACGCTTTAGTAGGTAAGGATGTTGATGGCAGATTAAATTATGATTTATGAGGATATAAATATATCTTATATATAAAAAATCAAACCAAGGAATTATAATTTTCCATACAAACTTTAGCACCCCATTTAACTTATACCTAGGTATTTTACTCTTAGGTTAAAATATACCAAATAAATTTACAAAAAATTAATATAATAGCCAGTATGTGTTATTCTAGGTGCTAAACTATCTACATACCAATTTTCATTTAAATAACTTAAGTTACGGAGATTACTTATAACAAACATTTAATTACTTAGACTAAATTACTTACAACACACAGACTTTCCTAAGTAAGATTATAAGTAGGTAAGATTTGTAGATGTTGTTAGCAGCAACAGAAATAAATTTCGACGTTCTGTTCTGCCTATCTTGGTTAAGCTTGGTGTGTGACAAACTGACAGACAGACGGTCTGGCAATCGCAGCAGCGCGACATAATTTAACTATCGGAGAATATTTGGTCGCACTGCTGCACAGAACCTATAGGCTGCAGTACAGCGCGTTTAGGCCGCGTTGCACTCAACTCCCGTTTTCCCCTTTAGATACGGAACCCTTAATTGATTATGGAGAATCTCATTTTTTGGGTTAAATATGTCGATTAAAAATGCAACGTCTGGATCGATTTAATCGTGAAACTAAACAGGGCTCTGATAAGAGGTATTTTGTGTTAACTATCAGCGCGACAATGTTTCCTACAGCGTAAGTACCTACCTGTACAGTCAGTACAGTGTGCAGTCTTCATCAAATAGATTATTTTAATTAACAAAAATATATTAAACTAAGAATAGGAGAACCAACTTAAACAAGTATTTAAATACAATTGAACTTATTGAGACTGTTCTCAAGGTATCTGAACTAATCTATATCAATATCAGTCGGAAGCGTCCCCAATAGCATGCTGATGCGCTGAGCCAGATACTCACCTGTCACGTCGCATCAAGCAGACGCTCGAATAAATTTTAAAAACCAAGGACCTCGGTACCCCACGGACCTAGGGCCTCGACTCCAAGGGGAGCAAATGCGTAGGTTCTGTCGAGACCTGCATATTTGCGCCTCTTGAGATCCTCGGCCAGATCTGCCACCGCACCAGCCCTAGTGGATGTCCTTGGGAGGCCTCCCCAACTCCCATGGAACTAGTCAAACCGTCGGATCTCTTACCATCCTCAAAATCGTCACGTAACAAAGCATTTGGTTGGAGAAAAGCTGGTACGTTAGCAGCGCTGACAAAAGCCCGTCAGATGACATCTTTAAGGTTAAGGCACACTGAGCTAAGGCCTTTTTGACGTACTGCAGCACACATAGGCATTATATATACCTTGTATATAGCATATACCTTGTTTTGAATTTTTGTTTGTTGTTATTTTTTAAAAATAAATAAATAAAAAAGCCTTTATTGTTGTGTTTTACATTTTTTTACTTAAAATTAATTATGGTATGCCTGAAACTTATTTTACTTAATTACCTAACTACTATTAAATATGTAACCGTTACCGGCAAACGGTATTTATTTTACACAACTTGTCCTCTGACAAAGGCCTCCTCTAAAGATTGCCACTCCGTTCTATTCCTGGCTATGCGGCTCCATGTTGGACCTGCTATTTTCCTGAGATCATCTTCCCATCTCTTATTCTGTCTACCTCTGTTTCTCTTACCATCTAGTGGATACCATTCTGTTGTTAGTCTTGTCCATTTTTCTTTCTTCTCCCTGATCATATGTCCTGTCCATCTCCATTTCAGTTGTTTGTATGTTGTGTATGCATTCTTAAATTTGGTTTTACTTTTTATGTCTATTAGTTTTACTCTATCCTTTCTTCTAACTCCCACTGTGCTTCTCTCTATTCCGTTTTGACAAATTTTTATTTTGTTAGCTAATTGTTCTGTCAACGCCCAGGTTTGACACCCATATAATAGACAGGGTAGGATACACATAGTATATATCTTCCTTTTTTCTTTCATAGGCATTTCCTTGTTTTTCATGACTTCGCTAAGTGACCAGTATCGTTTCCAAGTGTTAGTGATTCTTCTTTCTATTTCTTTTTCCATGCAATCTTCAATTCAATCAATGTTATTATTTAAATTAAATCTATTAACTATTGTCTATTTTTACTATTGTAATGTTTTTTTGTTGTATTTTGTATATTTTGTTTGTGTGTGTCTGTAGTCTAAATAAAATCCTTATCTATCTATCTGTCTAAGGCATGACAAAATAAACAGCCCTATTATACGATATTCCGTGATGACCAAGCTGTTCGACTGCAGTACCACACTGGCATTGATGAGGCGCACAAAACCTTGCACCCAAGCGAATACTTAGTTACATGTTGCGATACGGAAAGTGGAGGGATCCAATAAAGTACCAGTGTTAGAATATGAAGGAAGTGTTTAGAACATCATCAAATAGTGGAAGTCAATAAAATATTAATTACTAAGGAAAACTCAACATAACTACTCGCCAATATTGATCAAATTATTATATTTGAAATTATATTTGAAAAGCTGGGTGATTCTCCCAGGGTGGAAAAAAACATGTCCGGCTCGAAAAATCATACAAAAAGTATCCCTAGCCCTTTGATTTTTTTTATGATAGTAGATTAGACAAAGATAATAGGGGAGGCCTTTTTTAGTTTTTTAATAATCTTATTTTAAATAAGTAAAAATAAATAAAATCCTTGGAAATTCTGACTTCCGTGGTGCGTCCGGACCTCATGTTCCTGTGTTAATAAATTTTTATATCATTTTCTGAAAACACTAGTACTAATTTACATAGGTTCACAATAACCCAGATAGTTACTTGCTTATTTGACGCTATTACTACGCAAAACTAAGCTTTAGTTGACAAGTTACAACGAGATAACTTCGCGTCCGTCGTTTAGCTCTGATTCCCCTGGTGCGCACTAATTCATTCATAAATACTTTAACATCTGCGTAAATTGTTGTTAGATCGAGAGAAACTATCAGTCACGCCCCATCAGTGGTGTGTACAACAAGTGTGTATGTCTCCACGTCACTCTGTTATTTCAGTACGTAATCACTTTCCGTGGCTTGGTATCTAGAAATTCTGATTACCATGTTGACTATAAATTTGTTTATGCTAATCCTATTGTTTTATTAATGATGATAATTCATGCCTTTTGTGTTCCTAATTTCGACTGCATATTTCAATGTAAAATAAACCAGCAAATTAAGAAAATTTCTAAGATTTTGTTATTATTTTTGATTTCCGTGGTACTGATTTCCGTGGATTTTGCGGGTTCATTAACATCTCAATAATATTTTTTTACAGTTTTTATGATGTTTTTAGGATAAAAGTTTATAATAAATACAAAATGAATAATTATAATATTTTTAATACAAAGATAAACATTATTAGTGTGATTTTTGTATAAAATGTTACTTGTATTTACAGTAATTATTTAAAGGTGTTTTTGTAAAAACTGATTAAAACTACAAACGTCAAATAATTGGTCCTTAGTTTTAAGAAGCTTAATAATCTACTTACTACCGAAAACACATATTTTTATTGATAAACCAACCCATATTTGATTTTGGTGATATAAATTCTGATTTCCATGGACACCATATTTTTAAAATTGAATAACTCCGTAACCATATAGCCAATAAAGTTCCCTTCACTACCAAAAAAATCAAAATTAAATCTTCATTTAGAATATACTATCATGATGTGCAATTTCAACAAAAAAAAATGTGCCACAGAAGTCAGACAAAAAATGAGTTTTCGTAGAATCACCCAGCTATCAAATAAAAAAGTATCGTCGAAATCAGTAACACAAATTAAAATTTAAAAGAACTTACTAAAAACACCTCATTTGTAAGTCGGTTGTCATGAACATGCCTTAGCATAGGTACCTTAGCATTTTTCATTCTAGTCAAACTATTATAGACCTTTACTATCAACGAAAATTACAATCAAGTATCTAATTGAAAAAATTAAAACTACCAGGTATATACCTACCTACAATTGAGACCATTGAGCTAACTGCAGACGGTTGCAAACAGTCTAAAGGTAGCCCAATCGATCCATGTTAAAACCAGTCGGAAGCTATAGGTAATAGATCAAAACTAAAAAAAGACTTATCTTTAGATTTTCGTTGCTGAGTGTACACCCCTTTTATCTATATATCATATCTTATCGCTATAGTGCGCCACGGTCGTTTTTTTTTGCAATGTCTATCCTGATATCGTGATAATCAGCTGTATCACTATCAAAAACTAACCTAGGTAGATACCAAGGTGCGTTAAAGATAACTCCCTGATAATATTCGGTGAATAACACACCAAATTTGCTTACATGGCCGAAATCGGAACTTATATTGTCATTGTGTTAGACATGGAAAGACTACGTAATGATAAAATTAATGGCGGAACACCAACGTTGATTTCCCGCCTTGATTCCTACCAATCTATACTGATATTATAAAGAGGAAAGATCTGTATGTATGTATGTAACGAATAAACTTAAAAACTAATGTAGGTACCGATTTCAAAAAAATGTTTCTCCGTTAGAATGCTGCATTATCCCTGAGTAACAAAGGATATAAGACAAGTATTATAATAAAAAAAACATAGGGATCCTTACTAATCCTCAAGGTGTAAGTTACCTAAATATGTACCTAGTAGTTACCCTAGGGTAATGGTACCATACAGCGTGGTAATGCAGCCAGTGTCTTGGGGACGCTTCCGACTGGTATTGACATGGATCAATGGAGCTACCTTTAGGCTATTTGCAACTGTCTGCAGTTAGCTCAATAGTTTCAATTGTAAATACTAGTTGTAATTTTTCTATTCCTTGCTTGTAATTTTCGTTGTTACTAAAGAGATTTTTCACTAGGGTTGAAAGTAATTTATTTAGTCCCGAGACGGGGTTTAATAGTTCGAGGGACTAATTATGTTACTTTCACCCGAGGCAAACATAAACACTGTGCTTTTCATTACAAATAGGTACAAGGAAATATAAATAAAAACGCAAGTTAGCTAAAGAAAAGAATGGTGAATTTTATCACTATATAAAACAAAGTCGCTTTCTCTGTCCCTATGTCCCTTTGTAAGCTTAAATCTTTAAAACTACGCAACGGATTTTGATGCCGTTTTTTTTTTAATAGATAGAGTGATTCAAGGGGAAGGTAAGAGCAATTTATCAACTTACAATTAGTGAAAAGGTTTTCGACTACCTACTGCTTTAGCCTCTTTTGTTATGAAATCAGGCGTTACTAAATCTATATCTGAATCAGATGAACTCATTGCAATGTAAACAAAACTCAACAACACGAGAATACAAATGAAGATCGAATTGCCGCATCCCGAATTTTTTTTTAGCTGCAGCTATTATTTTTCACTTTCTGCCATTACCATGGTTCAATAGTAACGTGATATCTGACAGTTGGAAACGATTCTCCCTACTAGGGTTGAAAGTGATACTTTTCAGTATCACTTTCAACCCGCTCTTCAGGTAACTTCAGACCTACTTTCCGAGTATGAGTAATGAAAAATTGATCCCTTTATTAACAACTACATGCGCCCCGCGGCTTCGCCCGCTAACCAGAGTATTTTTTCATACAAATTTCAGAAATTTATTGCATGCGTAGGGGTTATTGTGTAAAAATACGTGTTTGTTTATTCAGTTCATTAAGTATTTTAAGTTTAATTAAAAAATTACAACTAGTATATACAATTGAAACCATAGAGCTAACTGCAGACGGTTGCAAACAGACTAAAGATAGCTCAATTGATCCATGTCAATACCAGTCGGAAGCGTCTATACTTGTAATTTTTTTTATTCCTTGATTGTAATTTTCGTTGTTAATAAAGGTATTAACTTCACAGTTTATTTATACCGAGTTTTGAGTAAATCGAACCAAGAAAGAAATATTTTCCATACAAACTTTACCACCCCATTTCACCCCTTCAGAGGTTAATTTTTCAAAATGTTTCTATCTTATATTACCTAGTATTGTACCAAATTTCATTCAAATCGGTTCAGAAGTTTAGGCGTGAAAGAGTAACAAACAGACATTACTTTCGTATTTATAAGCGACCCGCCCCAGCTTCGCCCGGTTTTAATAAGCGTATAAACCTTCCTCTTGAATCACTCTATCTATTATCGGGACTTCGCGCCCCTATGCGTCGTATGGTCGAGTCCTTTAATAATGATTTCGTATTATTTGTAGGTATAATTATTATGATACAAGTCATCTAGTTGCATGTTTTTAATTTTTATGTGTAAACTTAATTTGTGGATAGCGCAGTGGTCTACATTAAGAATATGTTTTAACTTTAATGTTACTTAAAGTAGTTATACGGATGTAATAATAATGTAATGTAGTCGTCTGTTATCCCCCTTAATAAATAAAAAAATAAATATTAAAAAAACGCACCAAAATCCGTTGCGTAGTTTTAAAAATTTAAGCATTCAAAGGGACATAATGATATAGGGACATAGGGATTAGAGACAGAAAAAGCGACTTTGTTTTATACTATGTAGTGATGATGTATGATTGCAGTTAGCTCAAATTGTTTCAATTGTAGTAAGTACATTCAGACTAGTTTTATTTTTCTCTATTAATTGAACGTAATTTTTGTTGTTATTAATGATAATAATATTGCAAACAGTCTAAAGGTAGCTCAATTGATCCATGTCAATAATAATATTATATTAACATTAGCTTACTATTATAATAAACTAGCGACCCGCCCCAGCTTCGCACGGTTTTATTATACGTATAAACTTTCCTCTTGAATCATTCTATCTATTAAAAAAACCGCATCAAAATCCGTTGCGTAGTTTTAAAGATTTAAGCGATCAAAGGGACATACATAATGACATAGGGACAGAGAAAGCGACTTTATTTTATACTATGTAGTGATGGGAAAGTCTGTGTGAATGTTTGTTATAAGGTAGGTAATCTCCGTAACTACTTAGGTTATTTAGATGAAATTTGGTATGAAGATTAGGACCTAGAATAGGACATAGGATAATAAAATTTTGAAAAATGTACCTCGGAAGGGTTTATATAGGGAGGTAAAGTTTGTATGGAAAATTATATTCCTTGGTTCGATTCATTGTAGCTTATTTATACAGTTTTTTTTTTTTTAAAACTACACCTAGAGTTGTGTAATACATTTCTAAAATTTTATGAAAAGATAACACTGGTTTGCGGGCGAAGCCGCGGGGCGCGACTAGTGAATCAAATGACATAGGTAGGTTATTCTAAAGGTAGCTCAATTGATCCATGTCAATACCAGTCGGAAGCGTCCCCAAGACACTGGCTGCATTACCACGCTGTATGGCAATGCTGATGCGCTGAGCCAGATACTCACCAGCTCTCGGGTCACGCGTAGGGCGTGCAAAACCGGTTTTCGGTTTTGGTGAAAACCGGAAAACCGGACCAAATTTAGCAATTTTTCAAAACCGGTTTTGAGCGACAAAACCGGTGTTAGCTCCGGTTTTCCCGTAAATGAATTAAATTTGATTTAAATCCACGTATTTCGAAAGCACTCAAGAAATATGTCGTTGTTTTATTCCATATATATACAGGGCTTATAATTCCTAACGTAAGAGTAGAATTTTCGTATGCCAATTTTCTTTAGTTTCAGATAAATCAATTTTTTTAAGAATAACCTCAGAAATATTGTTTTTTATATAGCAAAGCAAATAAGACATGTGTTGATCGCTCATATTTCGTGACGCAATCGAAAAGCGATCGCGACCCACTAGTTGACTGAGTCTATCGTTCAATCTGCACGATCTTAACTATCCTACTGAATAAAGTGCATGAATTAAGACCCGCAACACGTGACCCACAACTCGAATTAGGTAAGTGCGAAGTGACAAACGTCAAGAATATCAGTGCAAAAGAATTAAGCTTAGTTGCGTGACATCAAAGATCGGACGAATTTTCTATCAAAACTTAAATTTAATTGTTTATAACTTAACGTGTACGAAATAAAGTTAGTTTTTGTTAACAAATACGGGTCACGATGGAGTCTCCGAGACCAAATCAATCGCCATCGACACAGGTCTAAATAAAATCTGTACAGCACTCATCATCAACATAGCCTTTCCCCAATGAGCGCCATAGCGCCCTGTCTATCTTCAGCTTGCCGCATCCAGCATCAGCCAGAAGTCTTTCACAGATCGTGATCCCACCTGGGCGGAAGATGTCCTAAACTACGTTTGCCGAGTCGCGGTCTCTACTCAAGAACACGTTTACCCGAACGGTAGTCGGTTCTAGCTTGCTAATGCTTTGAGCTTAGAACTTTGGTTCTCTGTCGGATGTATTCGTTAATAATCCTGTCCTTCAGAGAAATTCCGCACATAGTTATTTTCATAGCTCGCTGAGCGACTTAAACTGGTGGATCAACCCTACCGTGAGTGTCCACGTCTCAACTCTGTAGGCCATTATGGTTAGGAGGATGCACTGATTGAAAACTTTCGTTTTCAAACATTGCGGTATGGGTGATGAGAAGACCCAACATAGTTTCCCAAATGATGCCCAGCCCAGCTGGATGCTCCTCTTGGCCTCCTTCCAAAAATTGTTTTACCCAACTGCACAATCTGCCCCAGGTAAACATACTCGAAAACTATTTCAAGAAGGTGGCCATTTACGACAATGTGGCCATTGATCATGACTTTGATTTTGTCCAAATTTATGCCAAGATCGATGCGTCGCGAGGCTGAGGCTAGGTCGTCCAGCATGTGGGTCAGCTCATTAACACCGTTTTTGTGTTGCAGAAGAGGGCTGTTCGGGCAATCTATAATATGGGTCCCAGAGAATCCCTACGTGATAAATTCAAAGAAATTAACATAATGACAGTACCATGTCAATATATTTACGAAAACCTGTTGTACACTCGTAGAAATATCAATAAGTTTCCTAAAAATAGCGATATACACAATGTCAATACAAGAAATAAAAATAAACTAGCTTTGCCTACAACTAGACTAAACAAAGTTAATGTATCTTTCAAAGGGCAATGTATACGCTTCTACAACAAAACTCCAAGTGAGTTGCAAAAACTATCAGTAAATAAATTCAAACAAATTGTCAAAACTATTCTTTGTAAAAAGGCTTACTATAAAGTATCTGATTATTTAGATGATAAAAAAGCTTGGGATGAGTTTTGCTCCAACTCGAAAAATAACAACCTAACAATGTAAAGGTTTCTGTTCGCTTTTTTTACTTTACCTAAAAATCAAAGTGAACACTTTATTTCCTAGTTTTAATTATTTATAAAATGTATTTTAAGACGTGTCCAAGTGTCCTGTAAGGTCTTAAGGAAATAAAGCATTTTGACTTTGACTTTGCTCCTCTAGCGACTCCACCATTACGACTATGTCATCACCGAATAGCAGGTATGAGATATTATCGCCGTTTATGTTAAAGCCCTTACCTTTCCAGTCCAGCGAGCGTCTTAAACATATCTTCCAATGCGCTTGTGAACAGTTTCGAGGATATGACATCCCCCTGTCTCACTTCTCGTCGCAATTGGATGGGTTTAGACTGCTGGTCCTGTACTTGGATAATCATAGTGGTAAGTTAGTAGAGACATCTCAGCACTTCGATATAACGATAGTCTACTTGGCATCGCTGCAAGGATTCCAGAACAGCCCAAGTTTCGACGGAGTCAAAGGCTTTCTCATAGTCCACAAAAGCGAGACACAGGGGCTGATTATACTCTTCGGACTTCTGTATAATCTGCCTCGTTGTGTGAATGTGGTCTATGGTGCCATATCCTCTGCGGAACCCGGCCTGTTCTGGTTGCTGGAACTCGTCAAGTCTCCTGGCGAGACGATTCGTGACCACTCGTGAGAACAGCTTGTAGATGCAGCATTGTCACGTCATAAATCCATGGTTCCCAGAAGTGCTTCACCTCATAGAAGGCTTACTAAAAGAATCAGCGATGCCATATCTACCGATTTAGCAGTAGATCTACCTGCTTTTTCAGGCGTTTACTGATCTACTGATATTTCTAAGATTTAGTGAAATACACCTGATTTTCCCGAACGCCTTCTAAAGTTTCGTGAAATCTACCTGATTTTCCCGAGTGCCTATAGCTCCGTGACAAAATAGTAATTTTAGGAGTCGCCAACGTACGGTATTAGACCACTCTCGCATTTTGGCGACCTTTTTTTTTTCCTCCCATCCCCAACCTCCCATCTCAAGCAACGCTGTTTTTTTTGTAAAAACCGGGGCTAAAACCGGTTTTCGGTTTTGGGCCCTCAAAACCGAAAATCAAAACCGGTTTTGAGAACCTTCCGGTTTTGCACGCCCTAGTCACGCGTCACATCGACCAGACGCTCTGATATTTTTTTAAACCCGGAGAGCTTCGGTACCCCACGGTACCGAAGATCTCCGGGTATTTCTTAAAACGCGTAAAATCTACATACAGTCTAATTCGGAACCTAATAATTTAGTCGTTTAGTTTTATTTACATAAAATTACATGACAACATAAATTATTTCGTATTAGTACATGTCTACCATTTTATCATAAGTAGGTATGATGTAAGTAATAGGTCTGAGTATGACCTTGACAATTCTGCTTTCCGGGTTTTTTTCGTAGCTACATAGAAAACACAGACGAATCATTTTAACAGCGTCTGGTTTTTATTACAAACTATTAGGTTTGTAATTCTACTACTCGAGATGATGTTTTGTTTACTTGATGGGAACTTATTACACGCAGCCAGTATCTTGCTTGAGATCGCTTCCGATTGGTTGTTATGAATCAGTGGAGCTATTTCTAAATAGTTTGCATATACAACCTAAACTAACATTACAATCCCAACTAATATATTAATTTATTTATGTATGTTATGTTTAATATTTTAAATGCGAAAGCAACTCTGTCTGTCTGTAACAACACACACATTTCTTACACGCCTAAACCTATCTGTTACCGAATTGGATGAAATTTGGTACAGAGATAGACTATAGCCAGAAATTGGACATAGGCTACATTTTTAATGCGAAAAAAGTGTTCAAAAGTGATCTAAATAGAAATTAATTAATTTAATTAAAAACGGGTTGTATGTAGGTAAATAGAGGATGAAAGTTCGTATGGAAGTTACATCATTTTGAAGCTAGAAAGTTGAAAATCATGTATTTATTAGGCTATTGATTGGACAATAAAAATGGCATTCAAAGTTTGTACGGAAATGTAACTGTGTGGTTTATCTCAGTGCCGGATTTATATATTTTATGAGTGGAGTCCACTTTTTTCCACCGCCCCATGACATACAGAGCCGTTCATTATTAGCTGCGCACCCCCCCCCCCCCCCCCCCCCCCGGCCTATACGGCCTATTTACAAATCCAGGACTGGTTTATCGGATTGTCCAAAGTCACGATTCCACGGCTAAGAAGAAGGATTTGCTAGAATTTTATATTCCAATTTTTTATAAAGAGACATTTTTATATTTAGAAATCTTTATTAACAACGAAAATTGCAATCAAGGAAAAGAAAAAAATACAATTGAAACCTGGGAATTGAAAGGGACTTTGTCGCTCAGCAACTGACCACCACTTAGGTATATTCTTAGTATATATCTTACTTCTTACTATTATAATAAATGAAAAAGTCTGTGTGAGTGTTTGTTATAAGTAATCTCCGTAACTACTTAAGTTAGGTATTTAAATGGTATGTTGTTAGTTTACAACCTAGAACAGGACATAGGCTATTAAAATTTGGAAATTTTAACCTCTGAAGAGGTTTAAATAAGGTGGTAAACTTTGTATGAAAATTTAAATTTCCTTGGTTCGATTCACTCAAACTCGGTATAGATAAACTATGGAGTGAATAATTAAACACGATTTTTTTATTTTTACATAGGTAATAACCCCTAGGGGCTGTGCAATAAATTTCTGAAATTTGTACAAAAAAAACTCTGGTTCGCGGGCAAAGCCGCGGGGCGCATCTAGTCAATAATAAAATAAAACAAGGTGGGTAAAATATATTACTACGAAGTCGCCGACTCCACAGCAACATCAGCGACATCTAACGGCGAAAATACGCCAATCTTGACCGTACGTCCGTACCTATTTGACCCATGTCAAAATAAGCGTATTTTAGCCGTTTGAGGGACTCCGCTGATGATGCTGATGCCCTTGCTCTTCTAAGCCCTTGCTGATGTCCCTGCCAGATGTGAAGGCGCTAGAGTATTACACACGTTGGTTGACATCCCAAAGTAGAGGCATCCTTATACTATTACTGGCAGTTTGAGGAACCCATCCAGCAATCGGCAAACTGGCGTCTGCCGCTTTTATCAGTTTGATGTATATGGCAGGCATTCTGCCATAGCTCGATTAGCTAGTCCACCCATCACAATAACCCCTGTGCGATTATCTACGCAAAAACCACCTACCCAAATTGACATTCGAAAGTAACTTCAATGGCCATCGCGCGCGTCCTTTATAATTAGCACTTGTATGGATAACAAGTGATAATTATAAAGGCAATGGAAATGGCTATCATAAGTCAATTTTAGATGGGTGGTTGACCAGTTTTATGTCCCGAGATCATAGAAATGAGACACACAATAATAAAACATTGTTTAGTGAAATTTTAAGTCGATTCTTTAGTTTTTGAAAAAATATCAAGAATTTATATTGAAGTCCGTTGGAAACACCACATGATTAAAATGGTCGACCTAACTGGTAACGTATGTACCTATGCTATGCTGTGGTGGTACTTTAAACCTTAACCACACCACACAGTTGCGATTTTGAAACGATTCTTGGTTCGCGCGATTTCTTTGCAGTAGAGGTTTGCAGTACATTTTTTAGTTATGTTATTTACTTATGTTAATAGTAAAGGTCTTTAAAATATCAGGCAAAAAATGTTTTTTTTTTAGTTTTACTTTACTTAGACCCACCCATCCCATACGACTTTATACAATGTCGCGATTTGATCGACGCGACAGAATTTGTCACAACAAATCGCGCGACACAAGACGATTTAAAATCGCGCCAGTGGGGCACGACTTTAATGACCTGCGCCTTTCATAAATTAATACCCTAGCAAAGTACCCAGTACCCCACCTATTGGTTAAGTCAACACAGTGCCTACCACCCAATCAATATGCCTTTCTATATGCCTACCTAAATGCGAAAGTTTGTATGGATGGATTGAAGTTCGTTCCTCTTTCAGTGAACCCAAATATATCTAAGTTGTTGAATTATATTGTAACTCAAATATAGAGCTGATTATTTCACAATAAACACTAATAATGTTTCACCGCAATAACTTTAACCCTTCGGTGACCATCCACCCGAGAGGGGTAAATTTAAAAACAGCGCTGCATGCATCTGTACCTATATACCTACTTACTGCATGCAGCAAAAGCTGAATTTACTCCTTGTCTTAGTTTTTATTTTTATTTAAGTTAGTATGGTAAGTCTCTTTTGTTTGTTTTTAACCGTGTAATTAGAATCTAAGACAATAAATACTTTTTCTTTCTTTCTTTCACTCAAAAACTACTGAACGTATCCAGCTGAAATTTTGAATAGTTCTAGCCAGTGCCGGATTTATATTGTTTAGGAGTGTAGGCCACTTTTTTCCGCCGCCCCATGGTTGTCTGTACATGAGCCGTTCATTATTAGCTGCAACACCCCCCCCCCCCCCCGGTAGACATTGTCTGCAATCGAGTGACCGTCCTCTGAAATCTGCCCCCCCTCTAGGACGCTGCCGCCCCCCTAGGACGCTGCCGCCCCTAGGCCGCGGCCTATACGGCCTATTTACAAATCTAGGACTGGTTCTAGCCCTAGAATAACACATAAGCTATAAGCTTATAGGTACTTTTCATCCCATAAATCAGTTTCTATGGGATAAATATAGCTTTGAGACGTTTCCATAGAAACGTCGCGTGCTAAGCGACGAGCAACTAGGAAATAAAAAAATAAAAAATAATGCTGGATAGTCCACACAGCTTCATCTCGCTATCCCCAAGCTGAACAGATCTTGTTTTATGATGGGCAACATCACTACATAGTATAAAACAAAGTCGCTTTTTCTGTCCCTATATCCCTATGTCCCTTTGAATGCTTAAATCTTTAAAACTACGCAACGGTTTTTGATGCGGTTTATTTAATAAATAGAGTGATCAAGAGGAAGGTTTATACGTATAATAAAACCGTGCGAAGACGGGTCGGGTCACTAGTAAATTGATAAAGTTAGATACCTACTTAAAACACTACATATAGTAGGTACTTACTACCTATACAATCTACATTGGTTCATCCATCACACTAATAATGTAAATTCGAAAATTGTGTCGTTTGCACGGATGGATGGATGTTTGTTACTATAACTCCAAAAATACTGAAATTGTCGAGCTGAATTTGAATAGAAGTATCTACCTACCTAATTCTAAGCCTGAAATAAAATAAAAGCTACTTTCATCAATTTTCATGCAGGTGAAGCAGCTGGGCGCAGCTAGTTCTTTATTTAATCTAATTTTAATAACGACAAGTGGGTAGGTACTACCTATCTATCTACTAGGTACTTATCTATCTAAATATTTTAATAATCGACTAGCTAAACTTTCTAAGACATTCTAGGTTAGCAAGTCATAATTTTGACATTACATAATAATTTTGCGCATGACATGACCATGGATGGACAATATGGACATTAGACCATTAAAATCTGTGAAATATCGTACGTCAGGTGGCCGTGTCCAGTTTAAAAAGAGCCGTTGTCAGAAAGAGAAGGCGCTAGTGTGCAAACAAAACAGACGTTTTAAATCAGCGATGACTTGATCGCAAAGTATCATTTAATGTCATAGTTCAGAGATCAGTGAGTATTGGAGATAGGTGCTTATTTTGTAAGTTTGGAGCAAAAAAACTTTAAATAAGGAACGTTTTTTATCTCTGTATTGAAGAAGTTATTTTAAAAATATGTAAAGTACCTACCTACTTACTAATTAGAATACCTGGATATCTGATAACAAATAGATTAATAGTACTATTTTACTTACACAGTTTTCAATGTCCAATAAATCCAATACCAAAATCACTTCACCAACACCCGACGTAAAAGTTTTCAAGTTTATGTAAATTCAGAAAAAAGTAAACAAGATATAACCCGGAGAAGTTGAAAAGACGCGGACGCAGAACGATAACGTTCAGCTGTGCGGACTGTTTAACTCGGTAGGGTTATACGTAGCAAAACTAGCGCGCTGCCTATGAAAGACCAATAGCAACTGTGTGATATGATAATTGTTTAGTGGCATGTCGAGTAGATTTGTGTATGGCTCTATTATTAGAAGATAAAATTTGATAACGCGTTGATTTTTGTTAAGAGTATGTGTTTATCAGACTTCATAATTTTATCGTCTTCAAACAAGTTATTTAACACATCTAAACATTATACCTAGGTATCTACCTTTTTGATTGTGCAGCTACCTACTACGTTTTCCTATAAGGAAAATGATTTTCGATGCGGTGAAGTGAATGCTTTGGTACATATTGACAAAATGGTTAGTAATCAACCATCATCATCGAAAGCCAAAATCCTTACGTAGTTTAGTAGGTACTTAGTGTTTTTGGAACGAAGTTCCTTATCGCGCGTTGTGAAAGGGGGCTAGATGGAAAAAAATCTTACGAAAAGTTGTCACGACACTTTTTGCTATATTCTATTTTTAAACTTCGTTCCATCCGGGTGTCCCTTGACACCTCTCAAGTTTTTTAGTTTGATTACACACAATATAAATTTAACACACAATGATAAAAGTGTATGTTACACTTTTAACATTGTGTGTTAAATTTATTTTGAAATAGGTAGACTATCTACTATTTCCCTATGTAATTTAGGTGGCTTCTTGTTTTTGGTCCATTAGGTATAGGGTCTTAATACGTGAAAACTTTTAGGTTAGTAAAATAAATACACCAAAGGAGACAATAGATAATAATAAACCTATTTAACCTTATTAATCTTTTAACATGTAATTAATTAGTTTTTTATGCTAGCTTATTGAACAAAGGTCATTTAATTTTCAAAATATGGTTTCATGTAGGTAGGCTACTTATTAATTGTGTGTAGTCTGAAATAAAATATTTTATTATTATAACTATTGAAAGAAGAGGTTATGAACTAATAAATGATCCCGCCATTTGCTGTAGGTACACCACCAGTAAAAAATTCAAAAAAAATTCCGATGGCGGCGCTAGTGATGTTCTCTCTCAGACTATAGAACTATCGAACTATACTATGATATGAATAAAGAACTATACTATGGTAGTCTGAGTGTTCTCTATGGCGCTAGTGTTATCAGAGGGACCTTTGAAGCGAGTAAGTTTACACTGTTGTTGATGTTTATTTAATACATAGGTAAATATAAATGTTTACATTAGTTAAGTATATAAGTACATTAATTATGTGCCCAATGTCCACGAGAGCTACTGCCGACAAACTACAGTTTGGCAGAAATGCTATAAATGTAATGTACCTACAGTAGCGTTCAGTATTTGCTATACCCTACCCAATTACTAAAATATACGCCAACAATAATGTTGAAGAACTTCAAGCAGTCTTTAACTGTAAAAACTAAACCATAGTAGGTAGGTACTTTACACTAGTAGGTAGGTACTTTGCATCGTGCTCTGTTAAAAAAAATAAGAAATGTCTAAGTAATTGCAGGATTCGAACGTATGCCTATTGGGGGTAGGTAAGCAAATGATAAACGCCTCTGTACTATAACTTGAAAATAAATAAAATACAAAATATAACAATAAAACCTACTATATGAGCGAACCTCTTTTGCAAAGATGAGGCAAAGATATTATATTATAATATCTTTGCTCACGTTGGGCTTCTGCTTCTTGGAGTATGTATTTTTGCGAGTAATTAGTTACCTGTGTTCCTTGTGGTCTGGGCAAGATAATTTTAATACCTGGCCACCTGGGCATCATTCAGGTTATTGGACCTTATTTAGTTTGAAAGCTTAGCTTTAGCAATGCCATTGCCATTCTGTGCCTAGTACCGAGTATTGTACCTAATGGGTGTTGAAGACAAAATTATTATAGATAGATAGATATTTTTTTTTATTTTGCCATCAAATATGTTAAATACAGAGCAGCTTAATGCTAAAAACATATCTTATTAGATATTAACACATTAGATGACACAAGACATATCTTAAACATAACATTCAATATCTTGAATTTTTACTAATAAATTCTTGTATTCTTGAAATTTGACCCACTCCCAGTGGTCAAGATAGGCTGCTATTGCGGTCAGTGGGAGGCCTATGTCCACAAGTGGACTAATAAAGAATGATGATCATGATTTTTCTTTGAGACTGACTGCCCTCCAGGGCTGAAATAGTATCAAGATTTTCTTTTATATTTGTAATAAAAGCTCGGTTCAATTTCGTTCAATGCATGGCCCATACTAATTGATATATTACCCTTCTGGTAAACATTTTACCACATTACAAACATTTTTTCTATATATGCATATCAATTTTTTATGTCTTCTTAAATGTGCTTGTGTAGTAAAAAACTTGTGGCAATCCAAACATTCGAAATTTTTCTCACCTGTATGAAGTTTCACATGAACTTTCATATTACTTTTATTTGTAAATGACTTTTTACAAATTAAACATGGGAAATCATTTGGCTTTTCTTTATGAGTCCTTTTATGCTTCGTCATATTTTCTTTTCTAGAAAATTTCTTATTGCAAATGGAACAATTAAATGGCTTTTCGTCAATCGAATGCATCACCATATGTCTTATCAAATGGTATTGTCTTCTAAATGCCTTACTGCACAAACTGCAGGCAAATGGTTTTTCTTCTGTATGTATTCTCATATGTGATATCATATTACCTCTTTGTACAAATGACTTGCCACAGTCATGGCATGTGTGTAACTTTTCATTTTTGTGTATTTTAATATGTAGTTTGTAAGAGGTATTTCTTTGAAATGCTTTTTCACATATTTCACAGACAAATGGCCTTACATTCTTATCATGGGTAGCCATGTGGTACCTTATGTTTCTTTTTGAATAAAATTGTTTATCACAATGATCACAACTAAAGACTCTTTCTCTAGAGTGAAACTTCATGTGTTTATTAAGTGATGATTTTTCCCTATAACTTTTACCACATTCATTAAAGCTATATGGCTTAACTTCAATATGGGTGGACATGTGTTTAGTCAAATGACATTTGGCTTTAAATTCTTTGTTACATGTTTGGCAAACAAAATAATATTCCTTTCCATGAGTGCACATGTGTCTTTCTAAATAATACTGGCTGGTTAATACATAAGAACATACAGTACATGGATAAGAATTATCCTTTTTTCTAACAATATCTGTTTCGTCTAAATGTTGTTTTTTCATGTGATACTTTAAAGTTTCCTTCTTTTTGTATTTCTTATCGCATTTTTGGCAATCAAATGTCTTTTGATCTCCATTAAGTAATGTTGTCATATCTGATTCAGTCTTAATGTTATCAGAATCATCTTTACAACCATTTGACCCTTGGTTGTGCAAGTTTAAATCAGGATCCCTAAAATCTGCAGTAAAAGAACATTCCAAATCTATGCTTTCTGGAGTAAATTTTTCTTCCTCTGTATCTCGATTTTCCTCATGAAAAATATTACTTTCATCAAAATTTACATTTTCAAATCCATTATCTGTATTTTCCTCTTTCAAAGAAACATTATGACCTTCAATAGGTTCACATATTATTTCCTCTTTGATTTCTTGTTCCTTTTTAACACTGTTGCCATGAGAGGTTACGAAGAGAGTATTGTTCACTGCCAAGTTGAATCTTAAGCCATGGTGTCTTTTAGATACATTTTTCTTTGTTATCTGAAATCAAAAGGTAATATTAATAAAATTCCTTAAACTAAGCAGAGCTTGTATTATGGGTATGTAATGTCTAAGTATACTTAATATATATTTTCAACAATATGGCACCATTAAACCAACATTGGTTTGTTTTGTATTGGTGCTCACACTCTTTAATCTTAGCCATTTAATACATATCATTTTGATCTAGAAAATATTTCACAAAACAAACATAACAAAACTGAAGTAAAGAAGAATTAGATATTTTTATGATATGCAGAAAACACCTTGTAAATATACAAAAATCTTTCCTAGGGCAGGAATTCCAAACCAGCAACCTCTGGCTATATTAATAATAATGAAACAGTCTCATCAAGGTTCTCCCCACAATTTTCATAAAGGACGTCCGACTCCTATATACCCTAGACGTGTTCACCGAAAATTACTTTACCTTGATTTTATTACTGATAAGATTGTTTAGAAGTTCTCCAGATCTGCAAAGAAGCTGCAAGAACCACCAACACCTAAGCAGCTGGGAATGACAGATATAACACACGGCCTCAGGCTTCCCGTCACCAATGTTTAGCTGAAACAGATAAAACCTTCTGTGAGCAGTTTTTCTTTTTATCTGCAATGAATTCTCTGAACTACAAGCAGGTGTGTTGTAAGCTTTTTTTATTTTAGGCCTACAACTAAGTGTATTCAAAATTTAAGCCCGATCCGTTATGTAGTTTGAGCCGAAAGAGGTCAAATCTCAGTAAATCAATATCTTTTTTTCTTTCAGCTTACAAAATAAACACTTAGACAAGTCAAATTTAAACTATAGGTACATAATTATCGAAATAGTATAAGAAATAAAGTGATAATTGATTTTCAGTTCGCTTCAATCTTTTGTCCACTAGTGGATGAAGCAAAGTAGAAAGCACTAGCATGTGTTTAGCTTATGTGTCTTATACATGTTTGCAATATAAATAATTACATACTATTGTCGGTGTGGACCTGAGTCAAGTCAAGTCAGACAGCATGTTCAAGTAAGTACTTTTTATTTTAACCTAAATGGTACCTATTGTATTCAAAGATTGTATTTTTAATACCACGGGCAGTAAAAATTATAAATGTAGTGCATCAAGCCCATGTTCTAATCAACTTTTGTTACCTTACCAACCTTGGAACTAGATAGTTTTTCGTAGATTTCTTGTAGTTTCGGGTTTTCGAGGCTGTGTATATTATTACCATCTAATAGGCATATTCGACACAATGATAGAGTCATTTTTCAGGGAAGAATAGAAAATCAATATCTTTATTTCTTTAGAAGAAAATGTAGTAAAATCTTTGTAACGAAAACAATAGTAATGTTATTTTGCAGTGTATTTTGTTTGTGTATTTCCTGTAGAATATGTAGATTATTTTTAGTAAGTTTAGCCAAGCTATTTCATCGGAGACCGAAGTCTTTCGTAAATGGGGTCAAAAGTCAAAACTATTCAACGCTAGATGGCGCGGAGGCGAAGGAGTTGTATTCTATTGAATCATATGAAAGCCTACACACACACCGCAGGCGGTGGCGGCGCGGTGCCATAGGAAAATCCGGCACGCCTTCGCCTCCCCTCCGCCTCCGGCTTCTGTGTGTGACTTTTAAACATACCTACTGCAAATTTTACTGTCTGAAAACTTCATCTCAATACCCTAATTCCTGTAAGTTAATACCCATCTATTTTTGGTCAGAAGAGATAAAGCTGGGGTATCCTGCAGGGCTATTCAGAATCTTCGCTACCTACCGAATCAACGACTTGGAATCTGACGCAGATTCGCGCGAAATTCAAATATTTACTAAGCAGATTTAATTTTTTATGCGTTCTATTACAGGGAATTTAAATAGCGAAAAAGTATTTTCCCGTAATTAGTAAAACATTTCCTTTAAACCAGGACATAATTAATTTCCGAGAAATTAATAAAATAAGAGACTTATTACACACTCTTCACTTATACCTACTCTTTACTAGATAGCTTAAGTAGGTATATACATATATGAGTGTGTAGGTAGGTACAAAGATAATTAGGTAGGTACTAGAGTCTGTCAAATGAAAGTAGACACTGAAAAATCGCGGCAAATTCAAAAAATATCAGTGTGGCAACCCATTAATTAATAGGACACTTGGAATAACACAACTTGATACTTGGTTAATATTCTAAAAAAAAATAACTTGACTCAAAACTCACTCTCTATCATAGAATACAAACAAATTATACCTAAATAGTTTTTAAAATTGATCTAACTGCAGATTTTTGCAAACAATCTATATACCAGTTGTCACGTCCCCAGTCGCTTGCTGTATTGCCTAGCTGTATGGGAATGCAGATATATATGCGCTGTGCGTAATACTCACCAGATCTCGGATGATGTGATTTATTTAATATAGAAATGAATTTCATTTTGTTCTCTATTTGTTTCGCTAGACTGAATGCTATGGCGGTCATTAGGGGAGGCCTATGTCCAGCAGAGGACTATATGTGCTGATGATAATGAATGATTTTGAACGGTCGTTCTCCGCTGTGGGTATATTTGTAGTTCTCTTTCTAGCACTGATTTATCAAAACAGATTCAGGAAAATATCTCCACTCTCTTCCGCGTAAGGATAGAGCAGACTTTTTGATTCAACGTTTACGCCTTTAGTATGCTAAAGGCGTAAACGTTGAATCAAAAAGTACGCGCCCTACGCGTTCGTATGCGGCAGCGAATAAAACGAAAAAACTGAAATTCTATGTCGCAGTCTGGCACATGGCTAAATGAGATAAGGTCAGTTGGGGTAAGTGCGGCTATGGGGTAAGTGCGGCAAGCATCATTATTCAAGAAATTAGAAATGTTATTGCTAAAACCACCATCTAGTCATGACAAGAGACACAAAATTAATTCCCAGAAAAAAAATTGGGAGCGCCACTTTAAGGAAACAGGAGTTATCGCCATTTTTATTTCTCACTCGGATTTTAATACACATCGTAGTTGACCCTGTGCGTTGCTGTGCTACAAAAACAAGGTTTGTGCTTAGATTGGATAATCTGTAATACGTTAGTGTTTTCTTTAGATCCTAAGCTTCGTATTTATGTAGTTTTTTATTTGTATCTATGAGCAATAAGCTATAATCCCAGTTCATAAATTTCACTTCAAGTTGCACTGTTTGGGAAAGTGCGGCTACCATGCTTGGGGGAAGTGCGGCACTATGCCGCACTTACCCCAACCAAGTCATTGGTTTTCAACCTTATGTTTTACTAGCGACCCGCCCCGGCTTCGCAGGGCTTTATTATACGTATTAACCTTCCTCTTGAATCACTCTATCAATTAAACAATATATATATAGGGACATAAGGACAGAGAAAGCGACTTTGTTTTATACTATGTTATGGTATCATTTCCACACAGCAAATCCAGGCATGTAAGGTGAACAGTCCGTACTGGTAGGCGCTTTTATTTTCAGCTGTGCGATTAGGTTAGTTAGGTTAGGTTAGTTTAGTTAGGTTAGGTTAGTTAGGTTAGGTTAGGTTAGTTAGGTTAGGTTAGTTAGGTTAGGTTAGGTTAGTTAGGTTAGGTTGGTTAGATTAGGTTAGGTTAGTTTGGTTAGGTTAGGTTAGCGTCGCATAGCGTAGCATGGCGTAGCGTAGCGTATTATTATGTTAAGTTTTTTTATTTAAAAGACCAACTCTTACAATAGTAAAACTTTTAAACAAAACCTTAAAACAGTACTTACACTTCTTTATAAAAATAGAGTAAGAAGTAGTTACATAAAAATATAATAGCTAACGTACAACAAAGATTTAACTATAGTTACTAAAAATTCGACTATAATTACAATAAGGAAGTTTCCAAATTTTTTATTTAAATGTAGAAGTATAATACTATACTTGCAATAAAGCCCAGTGAATTTTTTTTTCAATTATCTTCATAAATGACGAAGTTATGATACTTTTCCCGTCCGGTTTAAAAGTTCTCGGCGCGCGGCCGTTCAACAACGTCATGACGTCACAACTTCCGCGAGACGCTCGAGTCGAGTAGTAATCGATGCGCGGTCACCTCAGACGGTTGTTGCTTTTGGCTAAATCAAGACCGAATGGATATTATCGTTGTAGAATCTGTGCAGGACAACATCTACATAGTTTTAAGATTGCTAGTATTTTTCTGAAGGAAACCTATCAGGTTTTAGAGTTCAAAATCGTTCGTCGTATTCAGTTATCATCATAGAATAGTGTTGGTACTTGTCTCCAACAAAAATAGGCCATAGGTTATCTTTATATACTGGCCATAGATCGTTATCCTACCTGGCCGGAGGGTGTCCTACACTACGTTTGCCCAGTCGCGGTCTCCACCCAAGAACACGTTTATCGCAACTAGCTAATAGATTATCTTATAGTTGATAGAAAACAATATATGTACCTACCTACTTTTGTGTAAATAACGTTTATTTTGTGTACAGTCGAACATTCTAGAGCTTTCGGGAATGTTTGGAAAGTTCTGGAATATACTAGATCAAATACAAATTATCTATTACAGTAAACGTAAACTAATTAACATAGCTTGGGTTTGGAACCCTATTTAAATAAAGAGATACCTATGTGTGTTAGAGGGTTCCGCTCGTCCGTAATATATAGTTACAATAATATTGGAAGGTGCGTATTTGAAAGATTAAATTAAAAAATTTAATATTGTTTGCAAAAGTTTGTTAGCATTTGATTGTTTAGATAAGTGTGCGCCTGTGTGTTTGTGGCGTGTGTGTATATGTGTGTGTTTATGTTTTGTGCACGTTAATGTTTTGAGCTGTGTGTGTGTTGTGTGCATGTGTGAGTACCTTACCGAGTGTGTTGAGTTGGTTTATATGTGACGAAGATCATTCGAGAACATAGTAGAAACTTCTGGAAGCCTATAGAACGATCTCTAAGTCTGTATAATGATATCAATAAATCCTCTTCACTAGTCCTCTAAATTCCCAACATTATGATTTTGATGTAAATATGTAACTTTAGGAAAATATGCTCTTGTATTTCCGATCACTGCTTATTAATGTTCATGACTTTGAAGTATATCATATCAAGGTTCTCGATCGAATCGAAAAGAAAGAAAGAGACAATGGGAATGACAGAGACAGATTTACCTTTCGAAAAATCGTGGAAACATAAGACAAGGACAGCTGACGGTGTGGCTGGCGTTTGAATGAAAGGGACAGAGTTATTTCTCTAGAAATTTGTCGATTTTCAACTAAGTTTTGTAATGTTACGAGGTACCTATTGGAGATATAAAAGGCCGAACATGTCCGACGATTATTCATTCAATGTTTGGAATGGATTAAGTATAGATTAAGTCTTTGGAAACGAACAAGTGAAAAAAAAAATAGTGGACTAATAGAAATATAAATTCAGTATTGCAGTAGGTATGGAAATATAATAGCTATTCTCACAGAACAGTCTTTAATTTCTACGTCATCTTCATATATAAGACTTTCTAGTGACGTCGCATAGAATCATTATGGAAACCGTGCAAGTTGATGCTACACTACAGTATATAATATTGTGTCGTGCCCAAGTGCACAAGTACCTACAACTATTAGTGCACCCGATAAACATTATTTTATGGTGCCTAAAAAATAAGATTGGTGCAAAGTTATTAAAAGAAAGAAATCTCTTTCAAATAAAATAAACACTAGATGCGCCCCGCGGCTTCGCCCACGAACCAGAGATTTTTGTCATACAAATTCCAGAAAGTTATTGCACACCCCCTAGTTATTGTTATTGAGTAAAAATAAAAAATACGTGTTAAATTATTCATTCCAGAGATAAGTTGTACCGAGTTTTGAGAGAATCGAACCAAGGAATAATTATTTTCCATACAAACTTTACCACCCCATTAAACCCCTTCAGAGATTATTTTTTCTAAATTTTACTATCCTATATGTTATTTTAAGTCCCAATCGATTTACATACCAAATTTCATCTAAATAACTTAAGTAGTTACGGAGATTATCGATAACAAACATTCACACAGACTTTCCCATTTATTCTAATAGTAAGATATTAAGATATTAATAAGGTTACTTAATACTTTATATAGACACTCACACCACACACCGCGTTCCATGTACCTACTTACTTACTGTGAGCGACAAACGACGAAACAGCCGAAAAACGCTTTCCGCCCCTACTGTACCGTTGACTCGCCGGGAATTGTGACGTCACAGGCGAAATGCCTCGCACTTATTTCAAAATACGTTTGGGGTTCAGTAAAATTGGAATAACTTTGTCATTTTTCAAGTTTTTTAAATAGTTCTTTCACCATATATATTGTAATTTATATGCCCTTCAATTCATGTAAGTAGTTTTTATTTTTGAAAAATTGGAAACTTCCTTATTATGTTTACCTAATATAACGTACCTAGTACCTAGCTCTAGTAGATAATAAGTTAGGTTAGGAGTCTGTGCGTTTGCTGGTACTATGGTGGAAGGCAGAAGAAGTAATAATGTCCTGAAATGCCTACGCACCATTGGCATATCTAGGTTTAGGAACTTTCACGGGAGGTTAGGCCTCAAAGAAAAGGTCGCCTGACTGTGAGGGGTCTAATATTACTAAAGAGCTTTATTTAGCTTTTACCTCCTAAAAAAATTTCTATTTCTTCACCCTGGGAATCCTGGGATAGGCACCTTCAACATCCTGGCACGGACCATCCGCCGCCGCGCCTCCTGTCCCGGTGTATGCTCAGTCTCCCTGGTAGTCTGAGGATGTATGTTTACTTATATAGCTTTCATGTAGGTACGCTTAGTACATCGAAATGTACCTACGCAACGAATTTTGGATAGGGTTACTTTTAATAAATAGAGTACCTAATTATTCAAGAGAAAGGTTTATCTATAAGTTTAATAATCCTTTGCGAAGCCGGGGAGAGGTATGTCGCTCTAGTAGGTAATAGTTAAGTAACCTAGGTATTATGAACGCGAAAGTTTGTTCTTGTTTGTTCTTCTTTCCATGTTATTTTTTAGTTCTAACCCTTGAATAACACATATGCTACACTAGCGACACGCCCCGGCATCGCACGGTTTTATTTTACGTATAAACCTTTCTCTTGAACCACTCTATCTATTAAAAAAACCGCATGAAAATCCGTTGAGTATTTTTAAAGATTTAAGCAGTCAAAGGGGCATAGGGAAATAGGAACAGAAAAAGCGACTTTGTTTTATACTATGTTTTATTTTATTTTATTTTTACATGGATAGAAATAGCCTTGAGAGAAAAACGCGTGCGAAGTTGCGGGCAGATTCCAGTTCGTAATATAAGTTAATTAATCCTACTAAATATAAACGCGAAAGTTTGTAAGTATCGATCACAGATTACCCCCAATGGGGGGTAATTGGTAATAATTAAAACCAAATTGTGGGCAATCTGTGGTATGGATGGATGTTTTACTCTTTCACACAAAAACTACTGAACGGATATGGATGAAATTTGGCACAGAGATAGATTGTAGTCTGGAATAACATATAGGCTATATTTTATAACGGAATTCCCACGGGAACGGAGAGTAACGCGGGTGAAACCGCGAGACGCTGCTAGTATAGTAATAAAATGTAATTATTGTAATAAATTATTCAAAATTTAACAAAATTAATAAAACACAATTAGGTTTAAAGATCTTTATATAATTATAGTTATACTATATATAGTTGCCTAATAATAAGATAGGATACTTACACAAAATAAAAAAATATTTAAAAATTAACTAGATTTTAACATATTTTATTTAACTCTGATCCCTTAAATTAATTATAGCATAATATACAAGGTATAACATATTACCCCTACTAAGCCGAAGGGGGAGGTTCCAGGAACCCATGGTGATCAGTTGTGGGGGGGAGATAATTAAAAATTCCTATTTTCAGTTTCCCATACAAAAAGTTTTCATTTCCTAGTGCCAAAATAAAGTGACAACCCTATTCGCGCAACCTGTACTTACCTACTAACTTTGCAGGTATGTAGGTAGGTATTTATCTTCGTAGATTTCAGCTATGGCGGGAGATTACTAGACGAGCTAATAAATTCGTGATAATAATAAGATGCTAGTATGTAAGTTCCTAGGTAGTGTTGAGAAAATCTTAAAATGCTGAGTTAGGAAAGTTGTAAGTGTAGGTACAAGTTACAAACCTCATATTTTCTCGCTTGTCAGCTGTCTAGATGGCTTCTTACGAAGGGATTTATGTATGTTTTGGTAGGTCACTTGTAGGTACACAGTCACAGACAATTCACACACTTCAGCACAAGGTAGGTTTCTTTTTAGGCATTAACATGTCTCACTCACTTTAGCACTAGTTAGGTTAGTTAGTTAGTAAGTTACACATGCATGACGTAGGTATCGATACCTATGCATGTAAGTAAGGTTCGATATGCCTCCCTTCTTCCAAACAACACACATTTTATGGAAGTAAGCACACGCTTCCAACACACGCCTCTTCATCTCTTCAGCTCTGTGTAAGTAAGGTTCGATATGCCTCCCTTCTTCCAAACAACACACATTTTATGGAAGTAAGCACACGCTTCCAACACACGCCTCTTCATCTCTTCAGCTCTGTGACACTCTCCGATGCATACACCACACCCTTAAGGTATTCTTAAGTCCTAGTTACTTGTTTTTTAGGCACGAAAGATAAAAATTGTAATTATAGCACTACACACACGGCACCGCGACGAAGGTCAAACTAAAATAGTTCATCATTCATTCTTTTGATTTCGTTCGCCGAAAAGATGGATAATTTTTAGGGTTCATTTTCAATTTTAATAAATCCCTAGTTGGCTACTCATGTGTAGGAGGTATTAGGATCACAGTCGTGAAATAATAGGTATGTGGTAGAAAATTGTATGAATACGTAGGTAGGTACTGGTCTTATTTTACATAGGTATTTCACAATGTAGGTACCTACCTGCTACACACACATACACTTTGCGTGAATTCTGATAGTTGGTATACCTAATACAAAATCCCGTAGAAAACGGATTTAAGCTTTTTTTTTTTTTGATTTTATGATTTTAAACAAACGAACTTCTTTAAATTTTGGTATTAAAAAAATTACGGAACCCGTATTAAAAAATATTTCGGCCCGCTTGGCAAATACAGCACCGACATGTGGTGTATCCAGTGTTGCCAGATGGAATTTGAAAAAAACAGTAGAAAGTTCAGTAAAAAATCAGTAGATTGGAATAAAAATCAGTAGGGAGAAATTAACGACTGAAAATTCTAGAGGTACCATATGTATTTGTGTTTCGCGAGTATTTTGACTCGCATTTTGGCTGGCGACCTTTTTTTTTTTTTAGGTGCTTTCGTAAAAAGGAAGCGATTCTTTGCATTTTTGCAGACAATTGCAGCTAAAAAAAAAAAAAAAGGTCGCCAAGTGGTTATTTAGTCACGGAGCTATAGGCGCGGGAAAATCAGGTAGATTTCACGAAATTTTAGAAGGCGCTCGGGACATCAGGTAGATTTCACAAAATTTTAGAAGGCGCTCGGGAAAATCAGGTAGATTTCACTAAATTTTAGAAGGCGCTCGGGAAAATCAGGTAGGTTTCACTAAATTTTTGAAATAAATCAGTAGATCGGTAGACGCCTAAAAAAGCAGGTAGATCTACTGCTAAATCGGTAGATCTGGCATCACTGGGTGTATCGCATGTTGATAGATGCCGACAGTCAATGAATGAATGAATGGTTCTCTAACTTGTCTATTATTGGCGGTTGGCTGGTTGCCATGGTTTTGCATAGTGCTACAGCCAATAAAATTTAGTCGCGTTCCTTTGTGGAAATACAAGTGTCAAAGATTAATGTAGGTACAGAACGGAAAGATAAACTACATAATGACGGAAAGAGTCATTTGGTAAAGTTTTTAATTAAGTTAACCGACCCATGCGACTCAGCTCGTCGTATGTCGGATGTCGTAAAAGTCGACCAAGGGGCTTCGCCAAATGAAAGGCAGCATTTTTATTGTGTGAATTACTTATACCGTTTCTTTGATCAGCAATCCCCAGCCAAGTGATTATGGCAATACCCGCCAGATTCACAGCTCTTTTCAGTAGTGGACATCAATGTGTATTCAGTCAGTAGGTTATTATGATTAGATCAACACACAAGAAAGAACAAACAGTTAGAAAAATACATAACTGTGTTAGCGTAGTTTAGTTCGTATGTTTAACTACACGTAACTCAACCTTCAAATTGAAATGTGATTTTAGCCATGACTTACGACAATTTGCCTCAATGATGCTGTAGGCGTTTTTCTATTTCAAGAATATGAATCTGTCACTCTTTTCTACATCTATTCTGTGACCATACTGAGGTCATCGTCGCAAGTATAAGAAACAGCAGATTTTAGGGTTGTCACTTCGTAAAAAATCAGCTGGCCATGTGAAAACTTTGTTTTAGTTTTTTCAGAGATACCAATCGAAATTAGAAAAGTCGTTGAACAAAAGTTGTTCCCCGGGGGGGTAGAAATACCCAGCTTTTCGCTTAGCACATGTATATTGTTACACCATGTATATGTTAGCTATAGGTTATTATTAAGTACGTATTATTATATACTATTTTGAAATAATTATTACGTACCATATTATGAAATAATACCTACTATAGAAATACTAAACATTTAAAACTAGTGCCTAATTATAAATGATGTAGAAGGTACAACCACTAGAACTTTGTTTTTTTAAGCTTTTTCGATGGTTAATTGACTAAGATTCAGTTTTTACTTTTTTACATAAGGAATACATTGAATGTATATTCTATTTATTTACAAGTATGGGATATTTGTAACAAGAAAACCGTTTTTTGATGACTTTATTCAAAATAATTTACAAATTAGAGCTTCCAAAACAGATCTTCAAGAATTTATGATAAAACATAAATTGAGAGAATGAAAATTAATAAATAAACAAATAAGTTTTCTCTATCTTGTATTATTATTTTTTACATTATTGTAATAGAGTACACATGTACATTATTTCAAGCAAAAACCATACAATTGTGTAAGAAAATCATGCATTTTTTATTTTTTATATATTTTACTATCTAGGTTTTTCTATTCTTTATTCTATTCTATTTCTCTGCATAGTTTGTCAATATTTTTAGTAGTTACCTAAATTATGATTTTTACTTATTAACTTCTATGTCAACTTCTAATTTTTTTGTAAAACAAAATTATAAAAGATTTAAACATAAATTATATGAGGTACTTACACAAAATAGATCTTACAAATAAAATAATTAATAAAATAACACATTTATGTATATTTTCTAATTTCTTAAATTTTCTAGTTTCTGCTAAAAATGGCGCCAGTGCCGAAAATACGTCTAGCATTGATTCCACTTCATTTAATTGTATGACACTTGGCCATATGACTTCTCATTTGGCCTTTCTTTTTAAACTTTTGTTCACATACATTACATACATACGACTTTATTCTATTGTGCAGTTTTTCATGTTTACTCAAATGACCTTGTGTAGTAAAACGCTTCTGGCATTCTATACATTGAAAATTTTTCTCACCTGTATGACATTTCATGTGAGCTCGCATATTGCTCTTATTTTTAAATGGCTTTGCACAAATTAAACATGGAAAAACAAATGGGTCTTCTGAATGCATCTCCACCATATGCTTCGACATAATATGTTCTATTCTCGAAAATCTGTTATTGCAAAGCAAACATTCAAATAGCTTTGCGCCTTTCAAATGCATAACCTCATGTCTTTTCAAAGCACATTGTCTTCTGAATGCCTTACTGCACAAACTGCAGGCAAATGGTTTTTCGCCTGTGTGAATTCTCATATGTGATATCATATTACCTCTTTGTACAAATGACTTACCACAGTCATGGCACGTGTGTAACTTTTCATTTTTGTGTATTTTAATATGTAATGCATATGAGTATCTTCTATGGAATGATTTTTGACATATTTCACAGACAAATTCCTTAACCTCTGCATGGCTGGACATATGTTGAGCGATATGGCTTTTCGATAAAAATTTTTGGTCACACTGATCACAAATGTAGCGTCTTTCTCTCGGGTGAGTCCTCTTGTGTTTAGAAAGCAATGATTTGAAACCAAAAGCTTCACCACATTTATTGCATTTGAACCGTCTAACTTCGGTATGGGATGACATGTGTCGTATCAAGTTACATTTTGCTTTAAAGACCTTGTTACATGTATCGCAAATAAAACTATATTCCTTCCCGTGAGTGAAGATATAGTGTCTTTCTAAATGATACTTGCTGGTAAATTTAGATTTACATTCTTTACAAAGATATGATTTTTGCGTTTTCCGTCTTACAAAATACGGTTCGCCTTTATGTACTCTCATGTGTTGAGTTAAAATCTGCTTCTTCTTGAATTTCTTATCGCATTTTTGGCAATTAAATGTCTTTGGTTCTATAATAGTTAATGCTGCCATTTGACATTCAGTCTTAAAGTTATCATAATAATCTTCACAATCATTTGACCTTTGGTTATTCGTTTTTAACTCAGTATCACTAGTATATTCTGCAGTGAAAGTGCAATCTACAAATTCCGTGCTTTCTTCAATAAATTTTTCTTCATCTGTATCTTGGTTTTCTTCTTTAACAGTGGAGTTTTCTATATTTGAGTAGTTCTCTTGCAAAGCGTTGTTTTCTTGAATATCTACATGTTCAAGGTCATTATCTGTATTTTCCTCTTTCAAAAAAACATTATGTCTTTCAATAGATTCACATATTATTTCCTCTTTGATGTTTACTTCCTCGTTAACACTGTTGCCATCAAAGGTTATATTGAGAGTATCCATCACTACTAAGTTGAATCTTAAGCCGTGGTGTCTTGCCGATACATTTTTCTTAGTTATCTGAAATCAAATGCATTATTATTAAATGCCAATTCTAAGCAATGCTTGTGTTTTGGGTACTAGATGACTGATATACTTAATACATCAATAATAATAATAAATAATTCCAGACAGTCCACACAGTATCATCTAGCCCCAAGCTAACCAGAGCTTGTGTTATGGGGAACTAGATGACTGAAATACATACTTAATACAACACATTACATAGATCGATATTTTATTTTAACATAGAAAACACCCAGACCAACGAAATAAATTTATGCAGATCGTACACAAATTTGTTCCGAGGCGGGATCGAACCCGCAACCTCCTGCGTCGCAGGCGGACCTTCGCCCACCGCGCCACTTCGGTTGTCTATAAAAATTACATAAATAACAAACATTCACACAGATTTTCCTATTTATTATAAGGAATAGTAAGATAAGATGTACCTACCCTCAATTAAAAAGAAACTTGATGTTGCATTTATAAGTATGTGTTTATTATATTACATTTAGTTATGTAAAAATTAAATTTTGGGTCTGACAAACGTTTTTTACTGAACATGCCAACTAAATTATAAAGTTCTCTGTGGTAGAAATGGCAAATAAATACTGTATTGTGCCTCAACGCTTTAATTCAAGAGTAAAAACACCGGGTAAACTCTTATTTTATGTGGAGGACCCAAAAATTACTGACTAACAACGAAGAGTTGATACAATGGTCCCTAAAACTAAAGCGCTCTGCTGTGAAAACCATTTCGAAAGTACCGTTTAAGTTATAAGTTAATATATATATATAATGCCTATTTGTCCTGGTTCAATAAGGTCGAAGGTTTTGTCTTGTCCACGAAAGCAGAGGTTTTAATTTTTGGTGACTTAAATCTAAATAGCGCATCTGTGACTGTTAACAATTATTATAGTTTCTTTCTATCTTTTAGTAATTTAAATGAGCACAATGTAACTAAAAACTCTTATGGAGGCATATTGGACGTGGTGCTTGTTCAGGAGAGCGATGTTGTACGTGAAGTAACTATCACGGAGACTGCGGGGTTAGTTCCTCCCGATAAATACCATCCTCCGTTGGATATCGATATTAAAGTCGACACAGCCCGTGACTCTGATCGTATCGTACCCAGTAATATCGACCCTGATAAAGACTGGAACTTCAACAAGTGTGACTTCGATTTGTTATTTTCCTTAGTATCAGCAAATTCTTGGGATGAGGTTATGCAGTCTGATGATGCGATTAGTGCCTGTCAGTGCTTCTACGCCATCATTTATGACATCTTTGACATCTGCATGCCTAAGAAGTGCCGTAAAAATAGGGCCCCTAAACGCTACCCTGTTTGGTTTTCCAGCGATATAATAAAAGATATTCGACGCAAGTTAAAACTCCATGCTGCTTGGAAACGCTCCGGATGTACGGAAACTTACCAGCTTTTCTCCACCCTCCGAGCTGACCTTAAATCCCGAGTGGCAACGTCGTACGTGAATCACACGAAGAATATCGAAAATAGTATCAAGAGCGACCCACGGAGATTCTGGCAGCATATAAGTAACTTAAGGTCCAAGGGAGGGTTTGAGCCGAATGTCACTTACAATGGCTCAACTTTCTCTGGACCTGATGCTGCAGAAGCCTTTGCAAGTTACTTTGCTAGTGTTTTTCTGTCAGAAATTCCTCAGCTTGATGCTGCCAGTGCCACCGTTTTTGATGACAATGTTAACAGCAATGACATCAACATTATGAGTTTCACTCATGGCGACGTCATCGCGGGTATTAAGAGACTGAAGATCAATAGTGCGGTTGGTCCAGATAATTTGCCCTCTGTGGTAGTCAAGGGTGTGGGAGAGCTGTTAAGCGTTCCGCTATGTCATATCTTCAACTTGGGTCTAAAGTCTGGAGTCTATCCATCACAATGGAAAGTCTCCAGGGTAACTCCAATCCCTAAAAGTTCCAATAAGACCCTAGTTGAGGAATACCGGCCCATAGCAATTCTTTCTTCAGCAGCAAAGGTTTTTGAGAATATCTTGCATAAATATATCTATGCACAGGTTAACAAGTACTTGTGCAATAACCAACACGGCTTCAGAAGTAAGCGATCCGTGAACACAAACTTGCTAACCCTCGTGAACTTCATTTCTGCTAGCATGGATCGTGGCCTCCAGGTTGATGTTCTGTACTTTGATTTCCGGAAGGCGTTTGATAGGGTTAATAATGATATTCTGCTGACCAAGCTATCTGCAATAGGCTTCGCCCCTGGTCTCCTCCGGCTGTTAGCGGATTACCTCCGTGACCGTCAGCAGTATGTCAAACTTGGCCCTTACCAGTCTCAACCCTATCACACGCGTTCTGGTGTCAGTCAGGGATCAATACTGGGACCATTACTGTTCCTCATAATGGTTAACGACCTCCCTGGTGTAGCGTCGCGTGCTAGGAGCCTGCTTTATGCGGATGACCTGAAACTCTTCTTAGAGGTTAGGTCTGAAGCAGACTGTCGGGCCCTACAGCATGACGTCGACGCTATATTCCACTGGAGTGTCGTTAACAAAATGGAGTTCAACTCTAGTAAATGTTACGTCATGACTTTCGGCCGAATGTTACATCCAATCTACTTCGACTATAAAATTAACGGAGAACCAATAAACAGGACCGTCACCATGAGAGACTTGGGTGTCACATTCGATCGAAAGCTAACATTCCATGACCACATTCGTTCCTTGGCCAAGGAGTCTTTTCAGCGTCTCGGGTTCGTTCTTCGAAACGCCCGTGATTTCGAGAGCGAACACGTCATACGCCTTATTTTTTCGGCACTTGTTAGGAGCAAGTTGGAGAGCAGCGCTTGTGTGTGGAACCCGCATGAGGTTACTTACACCCTCATGCTTGAGAAGGTACAGAAGAGGTTCTTGCGGTTCCTCTACAAGCGCTGCTACGGCTACTACCCCTATCTTTATCCCACTAAGTTCTTGTTAGGATGTCTGGGCTACAATTCACTTGAGGTGAGGCGCGCCTATGACCAGATGATCACGGTTTGCAAAATCCTTCACGGCAAAATTGACGCCTCGGACTTGAGTGACGAGCTGTGTCGACTTTATGTCCCTAACAATTATTGCCGGGCTCGGAGACATAGATTGCTGGCTGTCCCACAGTCCCGTACGGCAGCTCACTCCGAGTCGCCCATCCCTCGAGTACTCCGTGCCCTCAACGCTCTCCTGGACGACAACCCTGAAGTTGACCTGTTCGCTGACGGCTGGACCAAATTAGCAATAAAATGTTTAAATTTTTGTGATTGTTAGCTTATCTTTGACATGCTTTAATTTTTATTTTGTTTATTTTGTTGTTTTTGTGTTGTATGTATTTGATAAATTTATAATTTAATTCTAGTTAATAATCTTATTTAATTAATGTAATTGGTTGTGTTGACCGTATTAATTAAATTAAAATAAATAAATAAATAAATTAAAATAAATAAATAAATAATAATAAGTTAATAATAAGTTAAACCTTTTTGCTACATTTGACCTACCTACTTAACCTACCTATACCTACCTAGGTACTTGTCTACTTTGATTGTTTAAATAGGTATGTTGCTTACTACCTATGTAGCCCTCCTGACGAAATAATAACATAGTAGAAGATATATAAAGTCCTCGCATGCATACATACCTACCTACATACTTCATAATTTTGATTATGTATGATTAGGTAGGTTTGTTTTGACTGAACTACACTGAAAAACGTACCGTGCCCGCGACCGTGACAGCTCATTATTAAAATTCATTATTAATTTTTATAAAAAAAAACTGTAAATGAAAAAACTTTAGCGGACATTGTATAAAATAAATCAAAAATATCTGGTTTAGTGTTAAAATATAGTAATGGGTAGGTATTTACCTACTTGAAAAACGGATAACTAAGTAGGTACCTACTATGACTTACCTACCTACATCTGTATAATAAATAATATGGATAAATAGAGACATTTTATAGTATGTCTTTTATTAATATAAGCTATAAGTACTAATAAAACCACTGGCGTACTTGTATAGATAGAGGTCAGTGAATAAAACACATAAAATAATCATAGACAACCTCGAGATGATTCGATCTATACATCAGCCAAACTCGATGTAGAATGTTTGTAAACAAACCGCCCATACTTAACCTAAAATACACTCTGTTGCTGCGCCTTTTTATACGCAATTTGCATTACTTGTCGATTTAAGATCCTTCCTTCACTAAATATTTCATACACTCATATAAAATTTGACGCCAAGCAAGTGAATTTTAGTTTTTTGTGTCGTGGTTTGTTTACAAACATTCTACATCGAGTTTGGCTAGTGTATAGTAATTTTTATCTCCGCTTATAATAGGTAGGTACCAAATGAGACACATACACACTTTTAGTTTCAACAAAATACTTACCCGAGCGACCCGAGATTAGGTAATGCTTGCTTGCATACCTTTTCATTTTTATTCCACGCCGTAAAATTCTGATATCATAATCCTAATGAAATATTGTGCCACCATCAAACAATCCAACCATCCTTTTTCCATACTACACACTACAGTATCACTTTAATAAAAGATTAATAAATAATAATGTTAATTTATAATATTAGTTTTTAATCCAAGCACACTTTTAGGCGGCGTCCTAATTGGGAGCGATCGTACGATGGCGCGATGCGTTTTTCATCTCACGATCAAAGTGGTCGTGCGATGACCTAACAGGTGTCCTAATAGATCGCGCGATGTCCATCGTGTGATGCCGTCGACGATGATGACGCCCCTCGCGCGTCAACGCATCGCGTAGGTAACCAATTAGGACACTCAAAAGAGATGTTACTTTGATTACATTATCGCTTGATCAAAGGCATCGTACGATCATTATTAAGAATTTTATGTGCTCGCACGACGATTGCGAGGTTCAAATAGGACACTCTGATCAAATCTGTATGTTAGAACTCATCGCACGACGAGAACGCATCATATCATCGTACGATCGCTCCCAATTAGGACGACGCCATAGGAAAACGAAGAAACAAAATGAAACGAGACGCGCGTAATCACCGCACCAAATGCCGCCCGTGCCGTGTCGCGGTCGCGGTCTGAGCCGGGCGTGACGTCACAGCATGAGCGCGCGTAATCTCAGAAATTCAAAAAGTGGCTTAAACTTCTCGTCGTTATAACTTCGGAAATACTGCATGTATTGAAGTGAAATGAAAAGTAATGTGCTTGATCTACGCTCCGATGTTAGGTTTGATTTTTGATGATAATATTCTGACCCTTTTGTCATCTCCGTTTAGTACCACCACCATATAGTGCACTTTGTAACTAGACTTTTATTATCTAGCCTAGTTTATTTTATGGCACATCTTTTTGTGTTAGTTTACACTAGCGACCCGCCCCGGTTTCGCACGGTTTTATTATACGTATAAACCTTCCTCTTGAATCACTCTATCAATTAAAACCGCATCAAAATCCGTTGCGTAGTTTCAAAGATTTAAGTATACATATGGATATAGGGACAGAGGGACAGAGAAAGTAGAGATGTGACGTGTGCGAATGTCAAATTTTCGATATTCGCGAATACGAATGCTATTACAGCTATATACTTTCTTCGTCAAATAAACTGAACGTTGGAAAAATTTACAAATGAGATAGGAAGAGGAAAAACACTCGAGAGATAATCAAATAATCAATATCTTTATTTCTTTAGGCTTACAAAATAAGCACTTAGACAAGTCAAATTTAATACTACAGGTAAGTACATAATTATCAAAATAATATAAGAAATAATGATAATTGATTTTCAGTTCGCCTCACTTTTTTGTCAACTAGTGGAAGAGGCGAAATAGAGAGTGCTGAACCTCACTCGTTGGTCGGCTAGAGCAGATGACTGTAAAAGTCTAAGAGATTCCTGGGATGAAGTAATAACAGTTTTAAAAATGATTGAAAATGACAGTACAGATAAACCGATCCCGCGAAATGAGGCAAGGGAATTGAACTTTCCACTCCGGCTACTAATTGTTCTGGGGAAAGGAGCTTTTACCTTTTAAAACGCGTGAAAAATTAGCAAAGGTCATCACTGTCTCAAGAAAAAATTATTTCTCTAGCTCTTCTCTACATAGAAGCAGAGATAATGGATACGATAAAATTAGATGATATTATAGATGACTAGCTAGTGGCCGCGACTTCGTCTGCGCAGTATTAGTATTTCGAGTGTACACTCGCGGTTTTACCCGCGTAATTCCCGTTCCTGTGGGAATTCCGGGATAAAATACCTATAGCTATTTGTTATTCCAAACTATAATCTATATCTGTGCCAAATTGCATCCAGATCCGTTCTGTAGTTTTTGCGTGAAAGAGTAACAACCATCCATCCAAACTTAGAAACTTTCGCGTTTATAATAGTAGGATTTTGCTATTAAAAAGTCCCGTAAAAATTTTAAATCTTGTTTCTTTTTTTTCACTCTTTCTTAATGTCTAATTCATTCGTTTATTTAACTTTAAGGCATTCTAAATGTAGTAAACTACAAATGGAAAAATATTATACAAGGTATAACATATTACCCCTGCTAAGCCGAAGGGGGGGGTTTCAGGAACCCATGGTGATCAGTTGTGGGGGGGAGATAATTAAAAATTCCTATTTTCAGTTTCCCATACAAAAAGTTTTCATTTCCTAGTGCCAAAATAAAGTGACAACCCTATTTGGGAAACCTATACCTACCTACTACCTCTACAGGTATGTAGGTAGGTATTTATCTTCGTAGATTTCAGCTATGGCGGGAGATTACTAGACGATCTAATAAATGCGTGATAATAATAAGATATGTAGCTAGTATGTAAGTTCCTAGGTTGTATTGAGAAAATTTTAAATGCAAAGTAGAGTTAGGAACGTTGTAAGTGTAGGTACATACCTCATATTTTCTCGCTTGTCAGCTGTCTGGATGGCTTCTTACGAAGGGATTTAAGTATGTTTTGGTAGGTCACTCGTAGGTACACTATCACAGACAAGAAATTCACACACTTCAGCACAAGGTTGGTATGTTTTTAGGCATCAACATGTCTCACTCACTTTAGCACTAGTTAGGTTAGTTAGTTAGTTAGTTACACATGACATACCGATAACTATGCATGTAAGTAGGGTTCGATATGCCTCCCTTCTTCCAAGCAACACAGACGAGCGCGGCCAACCACTGATGATGTTGCATTGCCTATTTTTATGGGAGTCAGAGCAGCACACGCTTCCACCACACGCCTCTTCATCTCTTCAGCTGTGTGACACTCCGATGCATACACCACACCCTTAAGGTAGCCCCACAAAAAGAAGTCAAGCGGGGTGAGGTCAGGGGAGCGCGGTGGCCAGGCAATCGTACCTCCGCGGCCGATCCACGTACTGAACCGCCGGTCCAGGTAGCTCCTCACTGCGCGTGAGTAGTGAGCTGGTGCTCCGTCTTGCTGGAAGACCAGGTCCCGGTAGACTCGCAGCGGCAGCTCCTCTAGCAGTTCTTCTACCTGTTCAGACAGGACTTGGAGATAGGTTTCCCCGTCTAAGCGATTTGGTAAAAAAATTGGACCAATAAGACGGTCTCCAACAACGCCAGCCCAGACGTTGACGGCCCATCGATGTTGGAAGGACGATTGGCTCGACGCGTGTGGGTTGACGTGCGCCCAGATATGGTCATTGTGGATGTTGGAAATGCCGTTCCGGGTAAACGTGGCCTCGTCACTCCACAGCACCGTGCTGATCCAACTTCGGTCCGCCTCTGCCCTTTCTAATACCCATCTGGAGAACTGAACGCGTGGGCCGTAGTCAGCTGCTACCAGTTCCTGGGTCCTCCGGTAATGGTACGGGTGCTGGCCATCGTCATTAAGGATCCGCCAAACTCTCATATGAGGCACGCCGAATTGAGCCCCTGCTCTACGAGTACTCCTTCGAGGGTCTTCGTCAAAGAAATCCAATATGGCCTCCTCGTCGGGTACCGAGACAGCATTTGGGCGCCCTCCGAAGTTACTCCTGTGGAAGGATCCTGTAGAATAGAGCCTTCCTACAAGCTCACGAAAGCAGCGGTATGAGGGTAGCGGCGCGTTCGGGTGTCTTTCACCATACAGCCTCCGCGCAGCCATCAGGTTGTTATTTGGAGCAGCACCCACACACAGTATCATATTATAGTAATCAGCATTGCTGTAAGTCGCCATTATTCTTAAGTCCTAGTAACTTGTTTTTTTGGCACGAAAGATAAAAATAGTAAAGCACTACACGGCACCGCGACGCAAGTGATACTAAAATAGTTCATGTCATTCCTTTGGTTTCGCCGAAAAGATGGAAAAATTTTAGGGTTCATTTTCAATTTTAACTTCCCTGTCCAATGAGTCATATACGACTCATAGGAACGTATTAGAATAAGTTCATGAGTCACATGTGACTCATTTCTCTACACGATTTGAGGCACTCTTTTCGGTATGAACGTGACGTGATATTTTTGTAAATCATACGTGGACAAAATGTGTATAGCATAAAACTTAATGTTTACAACGATTAAACGTGATTTTTTAGATTTTGTCATTGTATACCATAAATAAAACTATAATACTGGAATGTAAGGTTTTTTATTCAAAGAAAATATTATAAATCCATCAATAAATCAAGCATGTTTCTCATAATAACATTCTTGTTATTCTGAGAAACATGCTTAAACATGATTTTTTTAGATTTTGTCAGTGTATGCCATAAATAAAACTATAATACTGGAATGTAAGGTTTTTTATTCGAAGAAAATATTATAAATCAATCAATAAATCAAGCATGTTTCTCATAATAACAATGTTATTATGAGAAATAAATCAAATAATAAATCAAGCATGTTGTCAATAAATCAAGCATGTTTCTCATAATAAAAATGTTATTATGAGAAATAAATCAAATAATAAATCAAGCATGTTTCTCATAATAACAATGTTATTATGAGAAACATGCTTGATTTATTGATTGATTTATAATATTTTCTTTGAATAAAAAACCTTACATTCCAGTATTATAGTTTTATTTATGGCATACAATGACAAAATCTAAAAAAAATCACGTTTAATCGTTGTAAACATTAAGTTTTTTGCTATACACATTTTAACAGAATAAACAGAACGCTTTTTCACATCTTTTGCATTCAGTGTGTACTTGCTTTGCTTTTCTTGCCTTAATTTATTTAACAAATTTTTCCAACAAAATATCAATTACAACCTCAAATAAACATTAAACTTTCTTATTTAATTGCAGTTATAACAGTTGATTGACATTCTACGAATGATGTATTGTCATTGTCAATAAAAAATGCATTTGTGTGGGTGTTCACATGACTCAAAGAAAATTTATCGCCCTACGTTCGTGAGTCACATGTGACTCACGAACTTCTAAAAATTTTGGGGTTAAAAAAAATTACGGAACCCGTAAAAAAATATTTCAACGCGCTTGGAAAAAGGCGGCGTCGCCATGTTGGTGTATTGCATGTTGATAGATGCCGACAGCCAATTAGCGGAAAGGGGATGGTTCTCTAAGATTTCAACTTGTCTATGATTGGCGGTCGGTAACCATTTTGCAAAGTGCTACAGCCAATAAAATTTAGTCGCTTTCTTTTGTGGAAATTCAAGTGTCAAAGATTAATGTAGGTACAGAACGGACAGACTAACTACAATTAATAACGGAAAGAGTCATTTGGTAAAGTTTTTAGTTAAGTTAACCGATCCCTGTGACTCAGCCTGCGGATGTCGTAAAAGTCGACCAAGGGGCTTCGCCAAATGAAAGGCAGCATTTTTATTCTGTGAATTACCTATACCTTTTCTTCGATCAGCAATCCCCAGCCAAGTGATTATGGCAATATCCGCCAGATTCACAGCTCTGTTCAGTAGTGGACATCAATGTGTATTCAGTCAGTAGGTTATTATGATTAGATCAACACACAAGAAAGAACCAACAGTTAGAAAAAGACATAACTAGCGAGTGTTAGCGTAGTTTAGTTCGTATGTTTAACTTCACGTAACTTAACCTTCAAATTGAAATGTGATTTTAGCTATAATTTTGTGACATGACTTACGACAATTTGCCTCAATGATGCTGTAGGTGTTTTTCTATTTTAAGAATATGAATTTGTCACTCTTTTATACATCTATTCTGTGACCATACTGAGGTCATCGTCGCAAGTATAAGAACAGCTGATTTTCAGGGTTGTCACTTCGTAAAAAATCTGCTTTTCGCTTAGCACATGTATACATGGTGTAACAATATACATGTGCTAAGCGAAAAGCTGGGTATTTCTACCCCCCCGGGGAACAACTTTTGTTCAACGACTTTTCTAATTTCGATTGGTATCTCTGAAAAAACTAAAACAAAGTTTTCACATGGCCAGCTGATTTTTTACGAAGTGACAACCCTAAAATCTGCTGTTTCTTATACTTGCGACGATGACCTCAGTATGGTCACAGAATAGATGTAGAAAAGAGTGACAGATTCATATTCTTGAAATAGAAAAACGCCTACAGCATCATTGAGGCAAATTGTCGTAAGTCATGGCTAAAATCACATTTCAATTTGAAGGTTGAGTTACGTGTAGTTAAACATACGAACTAAACTACGCTAACACAGTTATGTCTTTTTCTAACTGTTTGTTCTTTCTTGTGTGTTGATCTAATCATAATAACCTACTGACTGAATACACATTGATGTCCACTACTGAAAAGAGCTGTGAATCTGGCGGGTACAGAAACGGTATAAGTAATTCACACAATAAAAATGCTGCCTTTCATTTGGCGAAGCCCCTTGGTCGACTTTTACGACATCCGACATACGACGAGCTGAGTCGCAGGGGTCGGTTAACTTAATTAAAAACTTTACCAAATGACTCTTTCCGTCATTATGTAGTTTATCTGTCCGTTCTGTACCTACATTAATATTTGACACTTGTATTTCCACAAAGGAACGCGACTAAATTTTATTGGCTGTAGCACTATGCAAAACCATGGCAACCAGCCAACCGCCAATCATAGACAAGTTAGAGAACCATTCATTCATTCGCGACTAAATTTTATTGGCTGTAGCACTATGCAAAACCATGGCAACCAGCCAACCGCCAATCATAGACAAGTTAGAGAACCATTCATTCATTCGCGACTAAATTTTATTGGCTGTAGCACTATGCAAAACCATGGCAACCAGCCAACCGCCAATCATAGACAAGTTAGAGAACCATTCATTCATTCATTGACTGTCGGCATCTATCAACATGCGATACACCCAGTGATGCCAGATCTACCGATTTAGCAGTAGATCTACCTGCTTTTTTAGGCGTCTACCGATCTACTGATTTATTTCAAAAATTTAGTGAAACCTACCTGATTTTCCCGAGCGCCTTCTAAAATTTAGTGAAATCTACCTGATTTTCCCGAGCGCCTTCTAAAATTTTGTGAAATCTACCTGATGTCCCGAGCGCCTTCTAAAATTTCGTGAAATCTACCTGATTTTCCCGCGCCTATAGCTCCGTGACTAAATAACCACTTGGCGACCTTTTTTTTTTTTTTTTAGCTGCAATTGTCTGCAAAAATGCAAAGAATCGCTTCCTTTTTACGAAAGCACCTAAAAAAAAAAAAGGTCGCCAGCCAAAATGCGAGTCAAAATACTCGCGAAACACAAATACATATGGTACCTCTAGAATTTTCAGTCGTTAATTTCTACCTACTGATTTTTATTCCAATCTACTGATTTTTTACTGAACTTTCTACTGTTTTTTTCAAATTCCATCTGGCAACACTGGATACACCACATGTCGGTGCTGTATTTGCCAAGCGGGTCGAAATATTTTTTAATACGGGTTCCGTAATTTTTTTTATACCAAAATTTAAAGAAGTTCGTTTGTTTAAAATCATAAAATCAAAAAAAAAAAGCTTAAATCCGTTTTCTACGGGATTTTGTATTAGGTATACCAACTATCAGAATTCACGCAAAGTGTATGTGTGTGTAGCAGGTAGGTACCTACATTGTGAAATACCTATGTAAAATAAGACCAGTACCTACCTACGTATTCATACAATTTTCTACCACATACCTATTATTTCACGACTGTGATCCTAATACCTCCTACACATGAGTAGCCAACTAGGGATTTATTAAAATTGAAAATGAACCCTAAAAATTATCCATCTTTTCGGCGAACGAAATCAAAAGAATGAATGATGAACTATTTTAGTGTGACCTTCGTCGCGGTGCCGGTGCGGTGGTAGAGGCGTGTGTTGGAAGCGTGTGCTTACTTCCATAAAATGTGTGTTGTTTGGAAGAAGGGAGGCATATCGAACCTTACTTACATGCATAGGTATCGATACCTACGTCATGCATGTGTAACTTACTAACTAACTAACCTAACTAGTGCTAAAGTGAGTGAGACATGTTAATGCCTAAAAAGAAACCTACCTTGTGCTGAAGTGTGTGAATTGTCTGTGACTGTGTACCTACAAGTGACCTACCAAAACATACATAAATCCCTTCGTAAGAAGCCATCTAGACAGCTGACAAGCGAGAAAATATGAGGTTTGTAACTTGTACCTACACTTACAACTTTCCTAACTCAGCATTTTAAGATTTTCTCAACACTACCTAGGAACTTACATACTAGCATCTTATTATTATCACGAATTTATTAGCTCGTCTAGTAATCTCCCGCCATAGCTGAAATCTACGAAGATAAATACCTACCTACATACCTGCAAAGTTAGTAGGTAAGTACAGGTTGCGCGAATAGGGTTGTCACTTTATTTTGGCACTAGGAAATGAAAACTTTTTGTATGGGAAACTGAAAATAGGAATTTTTAATTATCTCCCCCCCACAACTGATCACCATGGGTTCCTGAAACCCCCCCTTTCGGCTTAGTAGGGGTAATATGTTATACCTTGTATTGTTACACCATGTATTAGAACGGTATGTACATGGGGCGGCGGAAAAAAGTGGCCTACACTCAAAAAAATATAAATCCGGCACTGGTTTTCTAGTAAAAATACTCGCGGTAATATTTCGTTTTGGTGTTGTTGTTTGTTGATAATAGTTTGCATAAATAATAAATAAATTTAAATAATTCATCAAAATTATCAAGGAACTAATACCATTTACAGAATTTGGATAGAATATGTAGTTTTTTTTTATCGGACGTGTGACGTTATTTTCCAAAAAGGCGGTGCGGGGGGTGTGAAACGAAGCACGCCCCATTTATGACGTTGTGTAAAGAGTTAAAACAAATAGTTCACGAATAGCATAGAGTTTTTTAAAATTCTGCATTTATTGTAAGAGCGTACAGATTAAAAAAAAAAGTTTTTGTCACGGCAAATATTCGCATGGATTTTGGCGAATTCGAATATTGAAAATCCTGCGAAAATTCGCGAATGCGAATATTCGTTACATCTCTACTGTGTAGGTATGTAGTGAATTGATGTGAGGTTGACAGGTAGAAAACGCCATCGGCATTATGCCCACCATTTTTATACATTTGTAAGCTATGTGCAGTATTAAACAAATAAGCTAGTAAATAATTTAGTTTACCTGGATTTTATTATCAATAAATACATAGTATAAAATAAAGTCGCTTTCTCTGTCTACTTAAATCTTGTATGTGTGTAATCTGTATGCTTAAATCTTTAAAACTACGCAACAGATTTTGATGCGGTTTTTTTTAATAGATAGAGTGATTCAAGAGGAATGTTTATAGGTATAATAAAACCGTGCGAAGCCGGGGCGGGTCACTAGTCAATAATATAATTCTGAAGTTTCTCAGATATAAGGCTAAAGTCATTGAATATGGGATTTTTACCATGATTTGGTTTCTGTTTTTGGTAAATATTCCGTATTCAATGACTTTAGTGTTAAAAACCATGAGTTTTAAACGTTATAAATAAGCTAGTAAATAATTTAGATAACCTGGATTTTATTTTCAATAAGATCATTTAGTAGTTTTTCAGATTGGCACACCATATTTGAGAAGTTCAAACACCTCAGTAGCTGTGAGTGACAGATGTAACAAACGGCCTCAGGCTTCCCGTCTCCATTGATGAACTGAAACAGATGAAAAGCTATGTGACCTTTTTTCAACGAATAAAAAGGAGGTTGATTATGGCTCAGCGCTACAGCATTGCCATACAGCATGGTAATGCAGCCAGTGTCTTGGGGATGCACAGACTGGTATTGACATGGATCAATTGAGCTACCTTTAGACTGTTTGCCGTTGCTCAATGGTTTCAATTGTAAATCTAGTTGTAATTTTTCTATTCCTTGATTGTAATTTTCGTTTTTAATAAAGATAAAAAGGAGGTTCTAAATTCTACAGTTTTTAATTGAGTTTTAAAAGAAAAAAATACATATTTTTGAAGTGTATATAAAACATGACATAACATCGAGCGGGGCAATTCCGACTATGGGGTTATTCCAACTAATGACAATAACTTTTATTTTACTTATATTTACTCAAAACGCCATCTAGATCCAAGTAGGTGAACAGGTAAATTCGACAATGCTTCATAGATGGCTCTTCTAAGGCATAAACTGTCTTACTTACAGGCACTTTTTGTCAGACGTCATTTTGCGAAACAGTGACAGCCAAGACGCTCGTTACATTTTTCGTGAAAAGTTGTGTTTTGAACGCTTGTTTTCTAGATAATAGATTGCGAGTGAAGAAAATATAAACTATTAGTTGTTATTCATTTATTTGTTCTAAGAAAAGGTACGTTTTTGAAGAGATTTTTGAATAGTTGAAATTACCCCGCCAAAATAGTAAAGTGGGGTAATTCCAACTAACCTCAAGTTGTAATTACCCCGCTTAGTTTTGTATGGTGTTGAAAAACAGTAGTGATGTCCCATATATCGATACTTTTTTATAAATAGCTGCGACCCACGGCTTCGCCCTCGTAGTAAATTATTTGTCAAATGCAGAACAATAGGTATCGAAGACCTAAAAATTTCAGAAATTTATTGCACGCCTCTTTGAGGAAGTTAAATAAAAAGAAAAACATTTTTAACTATTTACTATACTTATTATTTTATTATTTGTATAAATTTAAATTAAATATGTAAGAAACTTATTTTCATTTCTTGTTCAGTAGGTAAGGGCTAGCAAATGTTTATATTTAGTTATTTTAGTTTGATCCAATTTATCGACTATGTTGATCGACATATGCGGCGCACCGCGCAGCCCTATATCTATGAAAAATAGTTGAAATTACCCCTCCAAAACGGTTAAAGTGTTTTTTTGCAACACTGAGCCTTCGTACGCAGTTGTAACATACGAATTTGATTGAAAGATGCCATTATTATAGTCCAGCAGATAATTTTATCGCAATATTCGCATAAGCAGCAGATATATGTGCCATAGTTGGAATTACCCCACCGAGGGGTAATTTCAACTATTTCTGCCTTGTTTGAGAAACTTCGTTCTTTTGAACATACAAAATGGGTATTTTGTCTAAGTGATAGGTGAAAAATGATCTCAAATCAAGCCTTTTGATAATACATTCATCCAATCTACCTTATCGTTATCACAAACGAGAGTGCTAACTTTTGAAGTTTAAGTCAGTGTTTTTTTAGTCGGAATAGCCCCGCTCGACCTTACATATTTATTTTTAACGAGATACATAGATATTTTATGTGAAACATATGAGTAAATTAAATACTATATATATGATATGGAGGAAAAAAAAACAAATCCCTACTTTTAATAAACTTTGTCTGTCTGTTACTCCACAAAAGGATCACCACTACAACAATGTGAGCTGGCTATGTGTTGATACTCAGTTGTAATATACAGTACTAGCGACCCGCCCCAGCTTCGCACGGTTTTATTCTACCTAAAACCTTCTTCTCCAATCACTCTATCTATTAAAAAAAGCTGCATCAATATCTGTTGCGTATTTTTAAAGATTTAAGCATACAAAGGAACATAGGGACAGAGAAAGCGACTTTGTTTTATACTATGTAGTGATGGTGCATTTTTCTTTTATATCCAAAGGTTCTGTTTAATAATCATAATAAATATAATGTATATATATATGTTGGACAATCCACACAGCACCATCTAGCCCCAAAGTTAGCTACTCAAAGCTTGTGTATGGGCACTAGATGATAGATAAGTTTTTTAATGCACCATCAATATTTGTTGTAACCGAGTGGCACAATCGGCGACCTTATCGCTAAAAGCGATCTCTTCCAGGCAACCTTTGGATGGACTGACTAAGATTAACACATGTTAGACAGCATTTATCTGTAGGATCATGTATTGTACACAAAGTGCTTTATTTATATACACGGGCAATTCGACTAATAGCACTGTACTTTATATATTCTGAAATATTTAATTTGTCCTTGTTTTACTAGTTTTATTACAAACCTTAATACTCGAGAGTTTTTCGTAGATTCCTTGAAGTTTCGTGTCTACGAAGCTGTGTTTTTTATTATTATCTTTTAGGCATATTCTGCATAATGATTCGGTCATTTTTTAAAAGGAACGAGTAGAATCGTAACCACAATTCGTATTGGAATGAAATTTCTTTTCTCTCACGGATATGGTACAAATGTTTTGTTTGGTTTGTTGGGCAAGGCTATTTCGTCGGAGGCTTGGAGTGGCTTATTTTCTTTGGGTGGCGGCGTTTCAGTCTACGTAGTTTACCTTTTCTATTCTACACTAGATGGAGCTTTTTGACAGCCTGTCCTCTGTATGCCTTGGATAGTTCGAATCGAATTTAGCAAGCTCAAAAGTTACTGTCCAAAGCTAGTTAACTAAGGTACTCAAACTGCTTTATTTCTTTATGACCAAAGAGAATAAAACTACTCCGTTATGTTTAGGACATTACAGTACCCTTGGGGACGTCAGAAATTTAATCTTATTAAGATTAAATAAGCTTATTTAATATAATTTTATACACAATATTTTACTCCAAAGGTTTATGACACCACCTCAAAACCTACTAACTTGCTATTTTTCCATGAGAAAGAATAAGCTGAGGTTTCTTTTCATAGTTGAAAATAATAATCTAACACACATATTTACAGTTATTTTATAAAAATGGTTAAACATAAAAAAATAAAAACAATTATTTTATGTAAGTACTTTATTACATGTGTTTACAGTACATTATCCTATGTGTTGTGTTGTTTCCGCTGATGTATTCTCATGGCCCCTTTCTGTGCGAAGGCGGCGGGGCAGACGGTACATTTGAACGGTCGCTCTCCGGTGTGCGTGCGTCGGTGGTTCTCTAGCACTGACTTACCCTGGAACGAAATAGAATAAGATTATTCATTTGGAATAAATACAATAAAATATAATAACGTTATTCCTTTTCGAATATAATGAATGATCAAAGTCGAATAATTTTCTTGTGAATAACATGGACAGAACGGAATGTTTTTTTTTGGAATAAAATGAACAAAATAGGATAAGGATATTCTTTTTGGAATAAAATGGACAGTCACCGAGTAGGTACACATAACACAAGCTCTGCTTAGCTTGGGGCTAGATGATGCTGTGTGAATTGTCCAGCATTATTTATTATTATTATTGTACAATTTGAAGATTGGTTATGCTCACCACGAAGGCGCGTCCGCAAAGGTCGCATATCTTGTTTTTGGGAGTCGGCAGCTTGAGGTGGACCCGCTCCATGTGTGTTCGTAGACCGAAGCCTTTCAGGAAATACTGAAAAAAACAATAGAAATAAGAAATAAATTGGTTAAGAGCGAGTAAGACTCGCTCGCGAAGGATTCCGTACCATTATCTATAAAAAAATTTTTTTTTATTTTATCATAATCCATAAAAAAAATATAAAAAAAAATTCAATAAAAAATAAAAGTATTTTTATTTAAACGATGTAACACTCTTATGAATCCCCAGGTGATCGGAATACTGGCCTCTATTTCGACGAATTAGCATTGCCATTCAACGTGGTAACGCTGCTAGCATTCTGGGTACTTTGCCTTCTGGTGACGGCTTAGATTTTTAGGAGTTCGTTTTAATTGTAAATACTAGCTCTAATTAGTCGCGATGTAACCAAAAATGCTCTTTGCAATTTTTCAAAAAATTTCAAAATCCGTTGCATAGTAATTTTATAGATCTAAGCATACATAGGGACAGACAAACAACGGCAAGCGACTTTGTTTTATACTATGTAGTGATAACCATGATCGTTTAAATACTTTTAAACCTCTATGTTTAGCGTTGGTTGAACAACCGCCTCAAATAATCCTATTGTTTAATATTATAGATTGTTTAATCTTATAGACTTTAATATTAAAGACTTATCTTTAGTTTACGCATTAGGGTACAATATTTAGACTAAGTTTAATTTTTATGTTCTCTGAAAGTGAATTTTGTGAATTCTTTTGAGAATAAAGTATCTAAAACTTCAAAAAAAACCTCAGATGTACCTTATCGCATAGTTCGCAGTGGTACTTGGTAATCTTTACGTGCGCGAAGTTGTAGTGAAGCATCATGGCGGAATACTTTGTAAAGACTTTGCTACAGTCTGGGCAGGAGACACTGGAATAGGGAAATAATTTATTACTCGGCAGGTGTTGCTATAAGATTAGATATTATTTATTTGTAGCATAATTAATAATAAATAATGCTGGACAATCCACACAGCATCATCTAGCCCCAAAGTAAGCTACTCAAAGCTTGTGTTATGGGTACTAAGATAACTGATATATTTAATACATTATATACATAGATAGATATTTTTTTATTATACATATTAAACACCCAGACCAACGGAACAAATTTCTGCAGATCGTACACAAATTTGTTCCGAGGCGGGAATCGAACCCGCAACTTCCTGCGTCGCAGGCGGACCTTCGTCCACCGCGCCACATTGGTCGTCAAAGCATTACATTGCAAATCTTCATACAAGATTTTCTCAGTAAGAGCGAGGTTTCACTACAATTTACAAAGTTTTTTGGTGCCATGTTGATAATAAATATTTAATTGTTTTTTTTAAATACTAAACTTATTTTAAAACCCAAAACTAATATTAACTAAACACCCGCTTATTTAAGACTTAAAAAGCTACAATAAGGCGTCCGACTCAGCATGTGTTGTAATTACATGGATGGATTACATATTATAATGTACTAGCGACCCGCCCCGGCTTCGCACGGTTTTATTATACGTATAAACCTTCCTCTTGAATCACTCTACCTCTTAAAAAGAAACCGCATCAAAATCCGTTGCGTAGTTTTAAAGATATAAGCGTACATAGGGACAGAGAAAGCGACTTTGTTTTATACTATGTAGTGAAGCTCAGATTACCAACTTTAACCCCAACATAAGCCAAGCTGAAGATAGGGCGCTATGGCGGGGTTCAGGGGAAGCCTATGTCCAGCAGTGGACTAATATAGACTGATGATGACGAAGCTAAACTCACCTGTTGAGTTTAGCTATTTTCTGCGAGTGTTTAGCGCTCACGTGCCTCTTGTAAAGCGCTACGCTCACAAACTGCGCGTCGCATTCTACGCAGTAGCATTCTTCAGGGCGCACCACACTGGAAAAATTATAAATACACATTTATAAGATTTAGTGACCTGCCCTAAATTTGCACAGATGCAATGCTATTTATTATATGTAACTATCTGCAATGACGTCAAAGTTACGTGTTAAATGAAAAAAAAAATCTGTATATGTTTTTGAGACCTATTAAGTTTACTTGTTTCACTTTTTCACAGTGAAAGTGGGATTAATTATTGTGGGCTACACACGCTCATTTATCCCACACATTTGAATCCCACAATATCATATCACACACCTTAATTCAGAGCAGGGCTTGGAATACCGATATTTATAAATACCGGTTCGACTGACCTTGACATGGTACCGGTACTTCTTTGGTATCGATACAAACTATACCAGTACTTTTTGAGAACCGGTATAATTGTACTTTCATTGGTACCGGTACTAAAGTATCGGTATTTTCTATAAGTATCGGTAAAATTACCGAAATTATGCTTGAAAGTACCGGTACTTTTCAACAATTTTATTTCGTGCAAGCGAGAGAGAAAACTGATTAGAAAAGACGAACGAGACGGAGCGAGAACCGCTTAGAATACCGGTACTTTTAGGCAAAGTACCGGTACTTCAAAAGTATCGATACTCGAATTTAACGAAATGAAAGTACCGTTACTACCGTAAAAGTACCGGTATTATTGGTACCGGTATCAAGCCCTGATTGAGAGTGACTATGGCGATTGCAGTACTGCGAAAAAGCATGATGAATATTACTGCTTTTCTAACAAAAATAATATGAGCTTACTGTACACACTGAATGTGTTAAAAAAGGTTAAAGATATGAATTTAAGTGTATGGAGACATACCTGTAAAGCTCGCTGGGATGTAAATCTCGGCAGTGCGTGCGATACAGTCTGTATGAGTCGAAGGTTCGAGAACAAGCCTCACAGGTGTGTGGAGTATGGTGGTTCCTAAAACAATAAATACAGTAGTCTCGCTAATCCGGACAAACAAAAATCAACCAATCAGTAAATCAATATCTTTATTTCTTCAGGCTTACAAAATAAGCACTTAGACAAGTCAAATTTTAAACTACTAGGTACATAATTATCAAAATTTCCATCACTACATAGTATAAAACAAAGTCGCTTTCTCTGTCCCCATGTCCTTATGAATGCTTAAATCTTTAAAACTACGCTACGGATTTTGACGCAGGTTTTTTTAAATAGATTCAAGAGGAAGGTTTATACATATAACAAAAACGTGCGAAGCCGGGCGGGTCGCTAGTAGGTAATAAAACTAAGGTGTGTACATAATCATACTTTCATGTCATACACACATGAATTTAAATATTATGCACTCGGCTTTATTATTAAATTATAGATACTTACTTCATATGTTTCTCAAGTACACTTCGCAGCGCGCATTTCTTGTTGCAATAATCACAGACGAACGGGTGACTCTTATTGTAATGCTCGCTAAACGTCGCCAACGAACTGAAATAATAACGGAGCTTTTGTAGTTTTAGATAGATAGATAGATAATACTTTATTTCAAAGCCTTATTTAAACATTTATTCCTTAATTAAACTAATCCTAAAGAGAGGCAATGGAATTGGCGGCCTTATCGCATAAAGCGATTTCTTCCAGGCAACAAAGTTTTATATAATACTAGCGACCTACCCCGGCTTCGCACGGGTTTATCCTATTTGTAAGTATGGATGGATGTTCGTTACTCTTTCAGGCAAAACCTACTCAACAGATATGGATGAAATCTGGCACAGAGATAGATTATAGTCTGGCTGGAATATCACATAGGCTATATTATTTTATCCCGGAATTCCCACGGGAACGGGAATTACGCGGGTGAAACCGCAAGGCGCTAGCTATACATATAACATTTCTGTCTGTAAGAAAACAACATCAAAATACGTTGCGTAGTTTTGGACATCTAAGCATACATAGGGACAGATAGACAATGGGAAAGGATTTTATTTTATACTATGTAGTGACTATTTTAATGTCGCTTCGCACGCTTTATTTCTAATGCAATGTTTCTATGGTTTCAAGAGTATTTCTATCCAATGGAAACTGATTTTTGGGATGAAAAGTAGCCTATGTTTTATTCCAGAGCTAGAACTACGTATATTCAACATTTTAGCCCGATCCATTCAGTAATTTTTGCGTGAAAGAGTAATAAACATCCATACGAGTTCTGTGATCCATATGTGATGGTGTAGGGACGGCTGACTATATCTCTCACCTAAAGCTAGCCACACAGCTAGTGCACCGGTACTGGTGTGTGTGGCAACGGCTGAGATGCAGACTGATCGCACAGGGGAACACACACGTAGCACACAACACACAAGCATAGTACACACTGTGTTAGCCTGCTAGATGGTGAAGGGACGGCTGACTATATCTCTCACCTGAAGCTAGCCACACAGCTAGTGCACCGGTACTGGTGTGTGTGGCAACGGCTGAGATGCAGACTGATCGCACAGGGGAACACACACGTGGCACACAACACACAAGCATAGTACACACTGTGTGTTAGCCAGTGCTGTGTTAGATGGTGAAGGGACGGCTGGCTTGACTTGCAGTGGAGGCATTTGTAGGGAGTGTTGGGCTGGAATCATAATAATATTGTTGTCCGATGAGGCGCGACATGGGAAGGTTCGCCTGCTATGCATAAGGTTGCGGGTTTTTATCCCGCCTTAGAACACGTCATGTTGGTTTGTCTACAAATATTTGTTATGGGGTTCTGGTTGTTTTCTATTTTTCAAATTTTCTACACCCGGGCACTTATTGCTAGGGGTAGTTTTATTACTTACTAGATGCGCCCCGCGGCTTCGCCCGCGAATATGAACTTTATACCATAGCAATAAAGCTCAAATTGACTACGTTTTAGTTACAAATCATTTGTATGGGAAAAAGAAAAGGGCTATTTTTAGGGTTTTTCCAACAATAATTCTAATTTTTCTCGCCGTAAAAACCATCCTTGAACTTCAACGAACATTTTAAAAAAAGATTTGGCCAAATTGGTCCAGGCGTTGTTGAGTTATGCGCTTACCAACACATTTTGCGATTCATTTTTATATTATAGATAATACATATTTAAATATTTACTTTACAATTTATTTATACCGAGTTCTGAGTGAAACAAATGAAGCGATAATAATTTTCCATACTAAATTTACCACCTTATTGAACCCCTCAGAGGATAATACACATTTCCAATTTTTTCGCCTATGTGTTATTTATTTATCCTAGGTCCTAAACTATCTTCATTTAGATAAATTAAATATTTACTTAAATAACTTATAACAAACATTCACACAGACTCACATTTATTATAATAGTAAGAAATATCTTCTCTCAGGTGGTTGTGCTTCTGTTGCAGTCAAATATTTTTACAGAATCTAACTAAATCGTCGACGACCGATGTGGCGCGGTGGGCGAAGGTCCGCCTGCGACGCAGGAGGTTGCGGGTTCGATTCCCGCCTCGGAACAAATTTGTGTACGATCTGCAGAAATTTGTTCCGTTGGTGTTTAATATGTATAATAAAAAATTGTTTAATATGTATAATTGTATTATATATAATATACAGGGTGTTAGTGTGAACAGCGTTATCCTTGAAACCAGAGGTTCAGCATCATGAGTAGAGTCCAAAACCTATGAGATAAGGTTAATGCCTGTTTTAGTTTCGCAGTATTTTGATATTTTATGTCATAGATATTGTACGCGATATTATGGTCACCCTAGAACCAGGCAAGTTTCCAGGTTTGTTTCTAGGCCAGATAAACTGTTTTAAAACAAGTCTAAATTCACAGAATAATCAAAAAATTCAATAGACCAAAGTACCTTGGTAGGCAGGTATTTTTGGCGTACTTAACCCTAGGCCAGTTCTTATTCTATTCATAAATGTTCGTCCCTCAGACGAATGAAACGTCATTGCGAGTAAAATACACTTGCCATGTATTTCGTTGTATGACTTATGAAGGTGCTTAAAAGGTGTATCTGATTCGATTTACAACTTTGAATCATTTACGTTTTGCGCGGTCTGTGAGACGAATGTTATTGAATCTAGGGTTAAAGTTTATCATCAATCAATTTTATCTACTATTCAATCTAAATTTCAGTTCTTTGTACAGGGAATGAAATTCACTTACCAAAATAACACTTCACCATCACGCAACCTCCGCACGTTTTCTCACTCGTAGATTAGGTATTATTACACACTCGAAAAAACACAAATTAGTACCTTATTTGTCAGCTTATTAAACACCTTACCAACACTTGCATTTTGCATGACTGGGCATGGTGAACTGGCCATATGTACGTACGTACGTAGCCTTTGTGTCTTTGGGATAGTTTCCTAGCTTAGCACACGTTATCCTGGGATGGAAACAGCTGAGCTCTGCGTACATCGTACGAGCCAAGTTCACCAGAGCGATGGCATAAGGCCGCACCATTTCAGTCCACTTTTATTTACATTTTTGTAAGACTTCGTAACTCGTTCGTACTGAAAACAATTGACGCGCGAAAATCTGTGTCAACGACGCGACGACGTGCTCTCCGTCCCGCTGGCGGTCTGTCACTGAGGGTGAGGAGCGATCGGACGGCGCCTGCGCGAGCAGGCGGCGGGCGGCGCGTGCGGCGCGGTGAGGTGCGTGCGGGGCGCGGCAATGAACACTTGCATGGCGGGCGGCTCGTTTGATCAAAACAGGTCGACACCTGCGCGGCCCCGTCAATGTACTCGTGTGTAGTTTTACCACTTAGAAGGTGTATTGAATATTTTTGTTTCAAAAATAAATTAAAAATTGAATAATTATTTTTCATCGGTTTTGGACTCTACTCATGATGCTGAACCTCTGGTTTCAAGGATAACGCTGTTCACACTAACACCCTGTATGTATGTATATAAAAATTGTATTTAAAATTTGTAAAATTATGTATTATATATAAAAATTGTTTAATATGTATAAAATTGTTTAATATGTATAATAAAAAATATCTATTTATGTATATAATGTATTAAATATATCAGTTATCTAGTACCCATAACACAAGCTTTGAGTAGCTTACTTTGGGGCTAGATAATGCTGTGTGGATTGTCCAGCATTATTTATTATTTATTTATAAATAAATATCAAAGTACCTTAAGATGGTTAAGATTTGTATGTCTATCCAAATCAATCTGTCTTGAGTAAGTCAACAAGCACTCTTTGCACTGAAGTGGCAGATCTTTCTTTCTCTTTCTCTCATTGATCAAAAAGTTATTTTCCATCTCTTCTTCATTGAGTCTTACTTGCCTAAAATACTGAGAGTGAGGTTTTTCCCAGTTACCTTTAGTTATAATATTTGCGTAACTTTTGTACTCTTGCTTTATGTTCTTCCAGTGTTTCAGCTTCAGTTTTGTTGTTTTCCTTGAAACATTATTTTGAGTGGATTTTCTTTGAAAGGGTTTGAATGTTTTAGCTTTTTTATTGTTTTGTATACTTGTAGTGTCAGAAGTGGCATTTACATCAGAAGTGGGATCAAGATCAAAATTTGAATCGGAACCATATTCATCAACAAAAGTGTTGTTCGCTTTCACTTTTATATCAATTTCCGGCTCATTTAGATTTTCTTCTTTGATTGGGATAATATCTTCCTTTAATTCCATTTTACTGAACATTTCATAGTTATAACTGATCTCTTGGTCATAATAATCTTTGTATGATGTTGTCAGAGTTGATGAAGAGAGGAAACAAGTTTGGTATGAATAAGTCAAAGCTTCTTGTGCTTCTTTAATTTGTTTTTGGAATTTATGTAGTTTTTTCAAAATACTCATGCATTCCCAGCAGATGTGTATACTAGTGTCTCTCTGAAAAATTACAGAAATTAAACCAGTTAGTTTTTTCATCAGAATTCTTATTAGACTCTAATGAGTTTTCTTCATATTAGTTTGAATAGGTACCTAGGTACAGAAACTTTGAAAATCATAGAAAAATCACTACGTATATTGCCTCCACTATACAGTTCCATCTTTTGAGGTAGACAGCTCATAATAATGCTTTCAAAAGGCTTTCAACCTTTATTCTCATCCCAATAACTGTTGTATTTATTTAAGAATCCCAACAAAAGAATCACACATAAACAAACATCAAAACAAATTGGACTTAAAATCTATTTGTTCCCTTACCTAAAGGGCTTTACTGTTCACTTACCGAAGAATATGGAGCTAGCATTAAAAACAAATCGAACAAATCTCCCAGCGCTGTAGTTTTACGATCCGTGGTCAGACAGCCATGGCAAGTACGCTGCTCGTATTTTATCGTAACGATATCCATAATATTTATTTTTTCAACAAATGAGTTATTATTATCAGCAGTTTTATTTATTTTCCTATGACTTGCTTGTCTTCTTTGATGATTGCAAATTGCAACTTGTGTTTAGTTTTCTTTCGAGTTTCGATGCGATTTGTTTGAAAGATAGTAAATTGTTATAGCTATTTCACAGTGAAAATAATATTGACAGAAAATGTTTCTTTTGTTGAAAAGCTCCATCTAGCGTCCAGTAGAAAAATATTTCCAGATCTCCTTTTCAATAATCGCATTTTACTTTAGAACTCAATAGATGGCGTTTATTTCAATGGATAGACATAGGATGGCAACTTGTATCTGGTTATTCAAGAAAAAAAATTGCTGACGGATTGGCAACATACAGTGGACAAATGGTGGGAGACCACGACCTCGATAATTCAGGAGGGTATATTTTTAATTCATTCGATTCGTTTCCGTAACGGAAACATCAAATTCGAATTCGATTAAGTTTTCTACCAATGCTGAGACAAGTTCGACATAAGTCATCTCCAGGAAATTCATGTTTTATTTCAATTTCTTCCATTTCTTTCCCTAAAATCTTCAGTAATGTTGTTTGTTTGGCCTTTTAATGTATAATTCATGCGAATTAACTGTACAGCTTACACCACACAGGTTGTATCGTTAAGCAAAGTTTGAAAAATCTGCTTATTATAGTTATTGAGAATGAAATGATACGATTCAGCTGAAAGAAAAATGTAAATAAATAAAACAGACAGACAGAATAGGGAAATCTGCGATGCCTATTTGTCAATCATAATTGATCGCTTCCTTCATGTAATGCCAGAAAAGAGACGCTACTCGTCAATAGAGGGCGCTAATTCCAATAATACAAAATCTGACTTTGTTACCAACTTTCTAGTATTTCTTCTATATTTAGCGTTTAGGAAGTACAACTTAAAAATACTTAAATAGATTATTATTATATATTGAGCTACCTTTAGACTGTTTGCAACCGTCTGCAGTTAGCTCAATGGTTTCAATTGTAAATACTAGTTGTAATTTTTCTATTCCTTTGCTTGTAATTTTCGTTGTTAATAAAGATGGTAAAAAAAATTGATGCAAATAAAATCAATAATTTCTGCAAATGCGATAGAGGCTGATCAAAATCTTCAAAGTCAGTTTTCTCTGGAATATATCGACGAAGGGGATATCAGGGGTTTCGCTTAGCAGGTTTAAGGTCTCCACACACTGAAGCCGGAGGCGGAGCGGAGGCGAAGGCGTGCTAGTTGTATTCTATGGAATCCTATGAAAACCTACACACACACTGCAGGTGGTGGCGGCGGCGCGGCGGCGGCGGCGGTGCGGTGCTATAGGAAAAACCGCCACGCCTTCGCCTCCGGCTTCAGTGTGTGGAGAGTTTAAGGGCATTACAGTTAAGGAGCCAAATTAATTAAGTAGTGCCGGCAACCCTAATTTTCGAAGCAAAATGGCGTTCCTTTTACAATCAATCAGTCAGTTTGTGTCAGTCCAGTCCATATAGTAAATAAACAATTCGTAACGCGAATTCTTTTCTATTCTCCACTTTATCAATAAACTATCACCATTAATAACTTTAATATGAACATGAATATAATATACGAGGTCCCAGTACAGGTGGACTCGACCCCCGTTCAAGTATTGGACCATGATCCACATTTGCAGCATCAGCTTCATGATGGAGAGCCTCCTGTGATTGTGAACATGCAGCCAGTTCCACCAGATCCTCCGCAACCTCCTGACGAGAAAAAACCCATCATAATAAAGCTAGAAAAGAAGAAAAAAGAGGCTATAGACGGGCAAGCCAAAGAAGTCATTTTCCGAGTGATAAAGTTCTTCGAAAGCGAAAAACAGAATAGAGGATACGCTTTTCCGGTAGAAAATGTAGTTAAACGCGCATGTGCTGCTACTGGACTCTCAGAAAGTACAATAAAACGTATTAAAAGGGACGGAATCCGCGCTGAAGCTACGCAAACCAAAATGACAGGTCCCAAGAAAAAACGAATCCGAAAATGCAAAGTTCAACTCGATTACTTTCAACTATGTGCATTACGAGGAATAGTAAATGGTTATTCAATACGAAAAGAGCCTCCTACGCTTGGTAAAATCCTTGCTGCAGCTAGAAACGAGTTAAACTACACAGGAGGCAAAGAATCATTAAGGCTAATTTTACTCAATAAGTTAGGTATTAAGTTTAAGAAGTGCGAGAAGAAGAATAAGAAGCCACCGGAACAGCCTCCAGGCCCTCCACCGCCTCAGGTCCAGCAGATTATTCAGCCAACGATGATGATACAGCATCCACAAATGCAGCAGCAAATGAAACAACCAGAGACAATGTGCGTTTACTCTCATATGATGCCCCATGTGCCACCCGTGTCTTATTAAAATAGGCATCAATCGATCAACATTGATGAATTAAAAAATCACTGATGCCTGGGGCCACACATAAAAACTAAAATCGTAGTTACTAATTTGTCTTTATGATAACTGACCTATTAGTAATTTGCAAACATATGTAATTGGGACACTTACCCCCATTATTCATAATGGTCAGTTACAAAGCAGTGTTATTTCTTACTCTGACTTATGTGAATAGAAGAAGACAGAGTGAGAAATAACAATTAGTTAGCAGAATAAAATTATCAAAAGTGCTTTATTTCCTTTAGACCATAAAAGACTCTTGGTCACGTCAGACGTTAATGAATAAAATTAGAAAAGAATTACATACTTAGATACAAATAGTTTGCTTGAGACAGAAAATGGTCTGTGTCACATCATGAAAACAAATTAGAATCTTCGAGATCGTTTTCATTAAGCCACTGGTATTCCCAAAGTGTAGAGGATTATATTTACTAGTTTTTGCCCACATGGTACCTGGTTAAAATGTTCTTTTAGCTAACACCTATCAGTGAATTGGAAAGTATTGGACCAGTATATTACCCGTTTTGACTTACCAGCTTACCTCTATATTTATAAGTAGTCTAAGACCCAATTTCACCAACAGATGGTTAAATTTTTACAATTGGACATTTTTGATTAAAATTATTGTATTACATAAAATTTAACTGATGGACCTGCCTAATTGTCTGATTAGATTTTGGTGAACACCAGCCATAATGATTCCAACACCATGTGATTGCTAAAGTACCTAACAATATCACTGTCACCATTTTTATACCAACAATACTAAATCATGAAATTTACACGTTCTATAAAACATTCTATCAATTAAAGCATAACTGCTGTTGAACTATGAACGAGTTATGTCAAAAAAATCCCCTTTATTCGAGATATTCTGGTTATCTTATTTATGCCAGTATAGATATTAGATTTAAAAGTTACTGTGAGAACAAACTACCAAGAATTAAACGAGTGATTTAAATCTCGAATGAAATCTACTTATATATTTATTATTCTCATTTAGATGTATGAATTAGGTTAAATTGTAAATACATTAAACACTTCATTATATTAATGATAATATAATAACTATTTTAGTGTAGAAAATATAGGTATATAATATAAGGCTGATACATAATTACAATATTGTATTTTAATGAAATAAAACAAAAGATATAAAATATTTTTTATTTTTCTCCGTCAATCAATTCATTCTAAATCAAAAGATTTTTATTTACATAAATCACATTGACATACATTAAAGTAAAATAAATTAAATAATAGTAATTCTCTTCTTTAATAAAATAAAGTAGGCACCTAAGTTATTTTTATTTCATAATTCAATAAAACTTGAATTTTATTGGTAAATAAAACCACTTTTAAATTTATAACTTATTATTACTTAATTATTATTTTTTAAACTATCTGCAGCTTGTTTCATGACTGATATTCTACATACCTACATGCATTTTTTATTAAATACACAATTTATGTACTAAAACCCTATTTGTATAATAATACATAAGAAAGAAAAATATTTATTAGCATTCCATATTTACAAGACAGTAGGTACTATTATTGGTAAAAGTACATAATTGGAAGCCATAAAATTTAATTAAGATTGGAAATTTAGAGCCATATACTGGGCTTACAACTCAGTAATATCTATGGAAGTATTACTATCGAAATGGTATATTAAATTACTAATTCACTTTGCACTGGTGGTGGAAACCCTGCATAATATAATTAATACTAGCGATCCGCCCCGGCTTTACACGATTTCATTATATGTATAAACCTTCCTCTTGTATCACTCTATCTATTAAAAAAAACGCATCAAAATCCGTTGCGTAGTTTTAAAGATTTAAGCATACAAAGGGACATAGGGACAGAGAAAGCGACTTTGTTTTATACTATATAAATGTGTAGCGATTATCACAATGAAATCTTTCTTGCCTTTATGACGCACTGTAAGTATGTAGCGACCTCTAGGAAGACGTGAGATGAACTACAAATTAAATAACAAAAAATTCTGAGTGCAAAAAGTAGATCACGCGACCCATGATCCTAGATCGCGCAAACGCTGGTCTCAACAACATCTGGCTTATATAAACAACTATCCGACATCAACTGTCGGTCGAAATACCCCGAGCAAGTGGACCAGTATTTTAAGTCATTCGATTCGTTTCCATAACGTTCAAATTCGAATTCTATTCCATTTACGTCAGATCTTTAGAACGCTATTTTGATTTCATATCCAAACTAGGGAACTTAGAATCCAAAATGAAATGGCAAAAGATTTCGAATGTAACGGAACTGCCTGCATAGGCCCGCTCGGGCGATTGTAACCCGTTTCTTCATTGTGTTAGAGTCTATGGTTGTTTGAACAACTTGTAACTGTGTGAAAGGGATTCCCGACGAATTAAAATACCCCTCCTAATTGGTCGGCTCCTACCCTGCGAACATTTTTCACATTTCACGTTTGGGGGAATACCACATTTAAAGCGGTATTCAGGGCCCGGTAGTTAGGGCGATTAGGGAGCAAGGCTTGCCAGGTCCGATCGCCATAATTAGGGACCCTTACGCTCTTAATCTTATTACACCACTCTTAGTTAGGGTACCCCTTAAAATTGGATAGTGGAATAGGCCTTTTAGCCTTAAAGTAGGTATATGATTGGCGCTGCCTGTATAATAGGTGTTTTCTATTAAAATAAAATATATCAATCTATGTAATGTATTGTAATAAGTATATCAGTCATCTAGTACCCATAACACAAGCTCTGCTTAGCTTGGGGCTAGATGATGTTGTGTAGACTGTCCGGATTTTTTTTATATACTACTAGCGACCCGCCCCGGCTTTGCACGGTTTTATTAGACGTATAAACCTTCCTCTTGAATCACTTTATTTATTAAAAAAACCGTATCAAAATCCGTTGAGTAGTTTTAAAGATTTAAGCATTCAAAGGGACATAATGATATAGGGACATAGGGACAGAAAAAGCGACTTTGTTTTATACTATGTAGTGATATACTATAACTATAACATGTGGTGCAGGCTGTCTGTCTGTTTGTGAGGCGGCGCGCGGTGCTGAGTCCTCATGTGAGTCTTGCAGGCGGTGGACTGTGCGAAGGCCGCGCTGCAGTGCAGACATTGGTACGGACGCTCCCCGGTGTGTGTGCGGCGATGCTTTATTAGTACACCGTTTGTCTGGAATACACACAATTAAATTAAACATTATTAAATTAAACAGATCAGACGTGCGAAAACACTCACTACTTTTAAAAAAATGCTTCACCAACATTATTTATCTATGTAAGGTTAGATGTTTATGTAAGTTTATTGTATTATTGGTAGGCTATATGTTATGTATTTAATTTATTTTCCATTTCTCTATTTAAGTAGATATATTGTAACTTTACCACCGTCTATATTGTTCTTTTATATCCAGTCCATCCAAAGGTTGCCTGGAAGAGATCGCTTTTAGCGATAAGGCCGCCCTTTATACTTATATTTTATACTTTATACTTAGTCTTAGTTTGTAGTTTGTATATATATTATTTTCTTTATTTGTGTGATAGGTTTAAGTATAATAAGTGTTTTTCATTCATTTCATTCATTCATTCATTCAGATGCGCACCAATTCAAAGACTGATTTAGAAACTAAAGATAATGATCTCAATAAGTGAACTCTGTTTTTAAACGAATTCATAAAAAGAAGGGATTGTCGATTCGTCACATATATGTCGGAAAATATTTTACTAAGTAGATGCGCCTCGCGGCTTCGCCCGCGAACTAGTCTTTTTTCAAACAAATTTCAGAAATTTATTACACAAAACCAAGGGGTTAATTTGAAAAATAAAAAATAGGTGTTTATATATTTCATACTTTATTTATACAGAGTTTTGAGTAAATCTTAATAATAATATAATAATATTTTTCCTTAAAAACTTTACCACCCTCTTTAACCCCCTCACAATATAAAAAAAAAAAAATTAGTCTATGTCTTACTCTAGGTCCTAAGGGTCCTAAAGGGGTGATAATATTCGTATCGAAAATTATTTTTCCTTGGTTCAATTTACTCAAAACTAGGTATAAATAAACTACAAAGTATATAATTAAATACATATTTTTTATTTTTACGAAACTATCCCTAGAAGGCGTGCAATAAATTTCTGAAATTTGACAAATAAATTTCCATGCGGGCGAAGCCGCGGTGCGCCACTAGTAGGCTAGATTTTATCCCAGAATTCCCACGGGAACGTGAATTACGCGGGTGAAACCGCGATGCGCTGCTAGTAAACAATATAAAACAAGTAAATAAATAAAAATCAAATAACTCACATGGAATCCTCGACCACAGATATCGCATATCTTGTCTTTCATCTTGGGCAGCTTCAGATGAACGCTCTCTCGGTGCTGTCGCAGACCGTACCCGTTTGCGTAGTACTGGAAATAATTATAATAATAATGCTGGGCAATTCACATTGTTGTATATTGCTACCTAAAATATCAAACTCGGTGATTTATTTCATTTAGACCCTAGGGGACTCTTGGATACGTCAGTAAGTTCTTATACAGATATAAATAAATATATAATGCTGGACAGTCTACACAGCATCATCTAGCGACAAGCTAAGCAGAGCTTGTGTTATGGGTACTAGATGACTGATGTACTTAATACAATACATTACATATATAGATATTTTTTATTATACATAGAAAACATCCAGACCAACGGAACAAATTTCTGAAATTCTTACACAAATTTGTTCCGAGGCGGGAATCGAACCCGCAACCTCCTGCGTCATAAATAATGCTAGACTATTCAAACTATTAAACTTAGGGCTTGTTTCACGATCGAAAAGTAAGTTCCTGTTAATTTACTTGATATAGGTATGTAGGTTTTGGGACAACTTTCAGGGTGCCTATATACAAGTATTTACAGACTTACAGCTGGGTATCTCGAATTCCGAGGTGAAAGTACTAAAATGACTGGACTATGACAGATAACAGTGTTGTCGTCGGGTACTGTCAACTTTAATATAAAAGAGACAGCACCATAGATATCTATCAGTTAATTTAACGGGAACTTACTTTTGGAAAGTGAAACTAGCCCTTAGTGATTTATTTCATTTAGACCTTAAGCCTTAAGGGACTCTTGGATACGTCAGTAAGCTCTTATATAGGTATATAGATTTTGTTAACTACAATTTCAACAAAACACATGCTATGTAAATTAAATATAGGTTTACTTTTATAAATATTAGTATTAGTAATCTAATTTTAAGCTAAGGTAAAGAAGCGAAACCTTTACCTTATTAGGTTGTAAATTTTCAATTTGGAGCAAAACTTGTCCCAAACTTTTATATCCTCTAGTAGATAACCTAATATTATCTAGTGAGTGAGCCAAACAACACAGAATAGTTTTGACAATTTCATTGTATTTATGTACTGAAACTTTTTCAACTCACTTGAAGTTTTGTTGTTGAAGCGTATACATTGCAAAATACATTGCCTTGTTTAGTCTAGTTGTAAGCAAAGCGTATTATTCTTATTTCTAGTATTTACATTATGTATATCGCTATTTTTTGTACTATATTCCAAATAACATACAAAGCTAGTGATAATGTGTGAATTTTCCAGCATTATTTATTTATTTGATCAATATTTACCTTATTGCAAAGCTCGCAGTAGAAGTTGGTGACCTTCAAATGCGCATGCCTGTAGTGATTGTTCATATAGCACTTGCGAGAGAAGCGTTTGCCACACTCCGGACAGGGGATACTGGAACAAATAATTTATTGTTTAATGTTTTTTTTATATTTTATTTGTTAGTTTTTTCATATTATATTCTAATTATATTTTCTTCTCGAGGATCTCAAGAGGCGCAAATATGCAGGTCTCGACAGAACCTACGCATGTGCTCCCCTTGGATTTGAGACCCTAGGTCCGTGGGGTACCGAGGCTCTCCGGGTTTTTAAAAAATTATCTGAGCGTCTGGTCGATGCGACGCGTGACCCGAGAGCTGGTGAATATCTGGCTCAGCGAATCAGCATTGCCATACAGCGTGGTAATGCAGACAGTGTCTCGGGGACGCTTCCGACTGGTATTGACATGGATCAATTGAGCTACCTTTAGACTGTTTGCAACCGTCAGCATTTAGCTCAATGGTTTCAATTGTAAATACTAGTTGTAATTTTTCTATTCCTTGCTTGTAATTTTCATTATATTTTAGGTTATATTATATTTTAGGTTTATTTATATTTTAATTTCAAATCTAAATCAAATGTTTTATATCTTTCACAATATGGTAAAATATCTTCTTTCATCTTATAAAATACATTGAAGCCTCCTTTTAAGCATAAAAAATAATTGTAGTAGGAGGTTTCACTCTTCCTTAATTACGTTGACAATAATTATCAAAATACATTTAACATTTGGTCATTATAGGTGAATTAAATAATAAATAATAAAAGAATGAGGATAGGTGTAATATGCTCGAGTTGTATTGTTACAGTGAACAATGTATGGTGCAAGATAAAAACTCAGAAAAATTCAATAAAAAAAAAGAAGCAATATTAGAAATTAATAAAATTTATAAACATTATCTATTAACTGTTCTGTTACTGTTCATTCATTAATTATCTAGATAAGTTTTAAGGATACTTAACCATTTCAATAATTAAGAATATGTGTAGTAGGTACGCTATTGTATTGAGTGCCTCCGTAATAATAGCTGTACACTTCAGGGGATACAGGAAGTGTTGAATTACAACATAAAAAACAAGAGAGAGAGAGAGAGGTGAATACTCACTGTAAGTAAGCTAGAGAGAGATAGTACTCACACAGTAGGTTGTTTAGGCGTGTTTCGGTGACTCCTTGATATGCATCTTGTATTTGTACACGCTGGGGTGTTGCCGGTCACATTCCACGCAGTAAGCCAGCTCTAAGTTAGCTAGAGAGAGATAGTACTCACACAGTAGGTTGTTTAGGCGTGTGTTTCGGAGACTCCTTGATATGTATCTTGTATTTGTACACGCTGGGGTATTGCCGGTCACATTCCACGCAGTAAGCCAGCTCTAAGTTAGCTAGAGAGAGATAGTACTCACACAGTAGGTTGTTTAGGCGTGTGTTTCGGAGACTCCTTGATATGTATCTTGTATTTGTACACGCTGGGGTATTGCCGGTCACATTCCACGCAGTAAGCCAGCTCTAAGTTAGCTAGAGAGAGATAGTACTCACACAGTAGGTTGTTTAGGCGTGTGTTTCGGAGACTCCTTGATATGTATCTTGTATTTGTACACGCTGGGGTATTGCCGGTCACATTCCACGCAGTAAGCCAGCTCTAAGTTAGCTAGAGAGAGATAGTACTCACACAGTAGGTTGTTTAGGCGTGTGTTTCGGAGACTCCTTGATATGTATCTTGTATTTGTACACGCTGGGGTATTGCCGGTCACATTCCACGCAGTAAGCCAGCTCTAAGTTAGCTAGAGAGAGATAGTACTCACACAGTAGGTTGTTTAGGCGTGTGTTTCGGAGACTCCTTGATATGTATCTTGTATTTGTACACGCTGGGGTATTGCCGGTCACATTCCACGCAGTAAGCCAGCTCTAAGTTAGCTAGAGAGAGATAGTACTCACACAGTAGGTTGTTTAGGCGTGTGTTTCGGAGACTCCTTGATATGTATCTTGTATTTGTACACGCTGGGGTATTGCCGGTCACATTCCACGCAGTAAGCTAGCTCTAAGTTCGCATTCTTGTAGATCTCTTTAGGATGGAATAGGCGGAGATGATCGCGGTATTTAGTGTAGTTTTTGTATTGGCGGTTGCATTTCAAGCAACGGTGGTCGACGTGACGGTGGCTGTAAGAAAACAAATCCTTACTTCCTTGAGTACTAATATCATTACATAGTATAAAACAAAGTCGCTTTCTCTGTCCCTATATACATATGTCCCTTTGTATGCTTAAATCTTTAAAACTACGCAACGGATTTTGATGAGGTTTTTTTAATAGAGTGATTCAAGAGGAAGGTTTATACGTATAGTAAAACCGTGCAAAGCTGGGGCGGGTCGCTAGTTAAGTATAATTCCAAAAGTTTGTATTGATGTGTTTGTTCCTTTTTCATGCAAAAACTAGGTACTGATGGAATCAGGCTGAAATTTTGAACAGTTCAACGTTTTCAGCTTGCCGCATCCAGCATATGCCTGCAGTCTTTCGCAGATCATCTCAAATAGCCGAAAGCAAAGCCTAGGAAGGCATATTACGTTTTTTTCAATCCACACAGCACCATCTAGCCCCAAAGTAAGCTACTCAAAGCTTACACAGACTACATAGACAGATATTTTTTATTATACATAGAAAACACTAAATAGTTTGCCGAAATAAAGTGAAAGTAGATAATCTAAATAATTTTATATTACATACTATCAAAATCATTTGGCACAATAATAAATCTAATCTAATAATCTTTCAGGGAAATGGTTTAGTGGATAAAAAGTATTTGTTAACCACTTCTATTCCAAATTTCAGCCCATTTCGTTCAATAGTTTTTGAGTAAAAGAGGAACAAACATCCATACATCCAAACAAACTTAAGCCTTTATTATAAGAGTACGGATAAGTGATAGGCAAACATACATTTTTGCGTGAAAAAGGAACAAACATTTAAACAAACTTAAGCCTTTATAATATTAGTATGTAAGGATAAGTGATAGGCAATCATAAGTTTTTGCGTGAAAAAGGTACAAACATTTAAACAAACTTAAGCGTTTATTATATAAGTAAGGAAAGTAAATAAATAATTAAATTATTCCGGACAGTCCACACATCATCATCTAGCCCCAAGCTAAGCAGAGCTTGTGTTATGGGCTAGTACCCATAACATAAAAGGTAAGTAAAAGGCATACATACTTTTTAGCGTGACAGAGGAACAACCATCCAAACATACGTAAGCGTTTGTTATATTAGTAAGAACAAGTTATAGGTATACATACAGTATATGTTTCTCTAAGACCCTCTTCTCGAGGCATACTTTGTTGCAGTAATCACATGTATACGACCCGTGGGACTCTTTGAAGTGCTGGGCGAATTTCGTCAGGGATCTGAAAATTAAAAGTAATCACTAGATAGTATAAAACAAAGGCGCTTTCTCCGTCCCTTTATCCCTTTGTACGCTTAAATCTTGAAAACTACGCAACGGATTTTGATGTAGTTTTTTTAATAGATAAAGTGATTCAAGAGGAAGGTTTATACGTATAATAAAACCGTGCGAAGCCGGGGCGGGTCGCTAGTAATACATATTATATAGATACCTCTTGAAGAACAGTTTGGCCCAATGTGTCATCCATCATAGCTATAGATACTTTTGAAGATTAGTTTGGCCCAATGCATCACAATAGATAAAGATACGTCGAAGATCAGTTTGGCAGAATGTGTCATCGTAACTACAGATACTTTTGAAGATACTCGTATGTTTGGCCTTATGTGTCACTATTTGATTGCCCCTTATGTGTCACTATTAGTTTGGCCTTATGTGTCACTATTAGTTTGGCCTTATGTGTCACTATTTGATTGGCCCTTATGTGTCACTATTAGTTTGGCCTTATGTGTCACTATTTGATTGGCCGTATATGTCACTATACAGCTATTTTTAACACAGCTGCTTACCCAAACTCCAGCCTGCACTGCGCGCAGCCATACACCTTGGTATGCTGCTGGTTGACATGCCGCCGAAGGATCCTCTGCCGCGAGTAGTCACCGCACATGTTGCATTGGTACAGCGCGCAGTGGACGCGCCAGTGTTGCGTCAAAGACTCTAATCATAGCTAACTCTTGAAGAATAGTTTGGCCTAATGTGTCATCGTAGCTAAAGATACTTTTGAAGATTAGTTTAGCCCAATGTGTCACAATAGATAAAGATACGTCGAAGATCGGTTTGGCAGAATGTGTCATCGTAACTACAGATACTTTTGAAGATATGTTTGGCCTTATGTGTCACTATTTGTTTGGTCCTTATTTGTCACTATTAATTTGGCCCTTATGTGTCACTATTTGATTGGCCCTTATGTGTCACTATTAGTTTGGCCCTATGTGTCACTATTTGATTGGCCGTATATGTCACTATACAGCTATTTTTAACACAGCTGCTTACCCAAACTCCAGCCTGCACTGCGCGCAGCCATACACCTTGGTGTGCTGCTGGTTGAGATGCCGCCGCAGAATTCTTTGCCGCGAGTAGTCTCCGCACATGTTGCATTGGTACAGCGCGCAGTGGACGCGCCAGTGTTGCGATAAAGATTCTATCGATGTCTCTGTCTTTTTGCATAGTCGGCATTGGTAGGGAGTGTCCGGCTGTAGAAAAGAGATTGTTGTTTAAATCTTTATTATTTTTGCACAGGGTTTTAAAAAGTTATGCCATCCCACCCTTATGACTAAGTCTTAAAGGTAAGTACATTGCTAATAAAATATATCTATGGAATCAGTCATCTAGTACCCAAAACACAAGCTCTGCTTAGCTTGGGGCTTGATGATGCTGTGTGGATTGTCCAGTATTATTATTATTATTCATTAGATTCCGATCTTTTATTGATAGCTACACGATAAGGAGAAAATTGATACGAAAAATGTTATATCCCTACTAATATTATCAACAAGAAAGTTTGTATGGATGTTTGTTAATCTTTGACGCAAAAACTACTGAATGAGAGAACAAAAAAAAATATACTTTAACATTTATTGTATAAGTAGGATAGCTACATTATGAAATACGTGTGTCTATTTTAGTGCATTGTTCTATCTAAAAAACTGTATTAAGTATTTTTTTTTCCTTTTGAATGCTGCTGCTTGGCTATCTGATTTTTAAATCAATAATCCAGGTTGCTGTCTGATACTAGGTATCTATTCCGTGTTGTTTAGAGAGTGTAATAATATGTAGGTAGTTTTATATTTTATTCTATTAAACATACCTTATGGTGATTCAAGTCAATATGCCTATAATAATCCACCGCTCGGATGTACCCTTTTAAACACTCCTTACACTTAAAGGGTACATTACTAAAACCTCTTTGTGTCCGATCCGTTTGATTCAAATGCTCCTCAATTTCGCCCTCACCCAGAAACACTTTCGTAAAGTATTTCTCGCAAGACGTACCCCAGTCTTTCTTCTCTGTACGTAATAACCTTGAATATTTTCTATATTTGGCGACGAGACTTATACTCTTTTCCTTTTTAGACTTTTTTATCTTGTCCGTTTTCTCTACTTTCACTTTCTTTTCCTTTTTCTCTACTTTAGTGATTTCTGTTAGTTGTTTTTCTTCTAGTATGTCTACTTTTGTGTCATAATCTTTGTAGTCATCAAAGTCTGTGCAGTGTTCATCGTTGTAATCAGATGGTTCTATTTCTATTTCTTCTTTGATGGGTACTTCTGGTAAGGGAGGTAGTATGATCTCTTTGGAGTCGATGTCTGAATGTGATAGTTCGTAGTCTGAATGTGATAGTTCATAGTCAAAGGAGTCTTTGTTTGTTGCTGTAAGTTTTGAAAGTGGAATGAGGTCGGAGCTCTGAAAGGAATGAATGAAAACTTTGTTGCATTAATTTTAATTTTTGGACATTTCCAAGGTAACTTTAAGATCTGAATAAAATAAAGGACTTAAAATTTCGTAACATTAGTTAATATTATCCTATACTAGCGACCCGCCCCAGCTTCGCACGGTTTTATTATATGTATAAACCTTCCTCTTGAATCACTCTATCTATTAAAAAACCGCATCAAAATCCGTTGCGTAGTTTTAAAGATTTAAGCATTCAAAGGGACATAGGGATATAGGAACAGAAAAGACTTTGTTTTATACTATGTAGTGATTGTTGTACACCATTGGGTGCAGCATATTATAATGTAACAATTGGGAAGTGGCAAATATTTAACAGTTGGTCAGTGTTTGAAAATGTAGCAATTGGGCATTGGTTGCACGTTACATTACAGTTGGGCAGTTATTGGACAGTGGCTGGACATTTAACAGTTGGGCATTGTTGCATATATTTTACAGTTGGGTTGGATACCGTGTAAAGCAAGCAGCATATCGTTGCCCTGACTCTTAAGAGACAGGTGTCCTCGACGACGGTGCCTACTTACCACCACACACTTTTACACCACACCACACTTTTTATTCATTAACTTTCATATAGGTATACCACACATCACTTATTCATATGTTGAGTACATTCACAGCATAATAATATAAGTTTCATGTAGTCTTCTACTTGAGCATGTTAAATTTACTTACTTTAATAATTATAATAATATTAATTAAGGATAACTTAGGCTATACTCTCTTAAATTGTTTTGTTATTAATTTTCACTATGTCCAGAGGAGGGCGATACTGTACGCGACACAGTTTTATACTTTTTGCGTCAGTATCGTTGCAATGTTTTTAGTTTTAAACAACATATGGTACCAATAAACTATTTGATTTGATTTGATTTGATTTGATATAAATTTGCTGCATTGGCAACCTTATACAATAATCATTCAATGAATGCTACACATAGATACAAATATTAAACACTTACCCCTCGATACAAGACTTGTAAGAGCATGTTCTGAGCAGTTCTCAGCTGAGTCTGGAAGCTGTGGACCTTCTTCAGCAATGCTCGGCACTCCCAGCACACTTTCACATCATCACTGCCCTGGAAACAATTGATGAATAAATAATGCTGGACAATTCACACAGCATCATCTAGCCCCAAGCTAAGCAGAGCTTGAAACCTATGAATTATAGTAACAGCTTGCATGGCAGCTCTTGAAAGCCAAGTTGCTTAATAATATTATGTATATTCGGACCTGCACTAAATAGTAAACAAAATCACTTCCCCTATCTGTACCTATGTATGATTAAATCTTTAAAATTAGCCACGGATTTTGACGAAGTTTTTATAGTTTGTTTCATTCATTCGTTATTATTAAAAGCACAGTGACCGTAAGGAACGCATGGAACTTATGAGCTTGAACGCAAGGTAATTACTTACATGGAAGTTGTAAGGCTGGAGAGGTCCGATGAGCGTGAAAAACAAAGAAGAGTAGCTCCCCAGAGGTGCAGTATCACGGCCTGTGCACAAACATCCATGGCAAGCGGGACCAGAATAATGTTCTAGCTTTACTACGCTCATATTGGATTTTAGCTGCGGTCTGTAGGAATTATGGTTTCTCAACCCTGAGCACCTTGATTGAATTATTAAAATAAGTTTATAACATACATTTTAGTTATAGCTAGGTAAAAATTTAAGTTTGATCTATGTAAACATTGAATGTGAACGAAAATATTCAATTCAAAACACCACGAAATACAAAAGCAAGCGCATCGACAAAAGAAAAATTTGTCATAGCTATTTCGCAGGGTACAGATAAAATCTTTAAACTACCGCAACGCCATCTAGCGTTGAGTAGACCAGGTAGTGTGTAGAGTGTCGCGCACCACGCGAATCGCCATGTAAAATATGGTAAGTGTCATTCATTTAGTTAATGTCAATATGTAATTTAGTGTGGCAATTCTAGACACTGTTTTGACTAAGACTATAATGAAGGTAGACGATAAAAAATGAGTTGATAACAGGCTATGGCGGTAAGACAACGGTTGCGAGAACGACACTCGAGACCGACACGTGGAAGGAGAAGGTTGATGCAGAGTAGTCTGCACCAGGTGGGCAGACGGAGCCTGGAGATATTCTGTGAGTCCTTTTATACCTTTATATTATAAGTTAGACCGCGATAAAGGAATTGTACAATCCTTTAGGTAGATTTCTACCAATGAGACCAACGTGCATAAGTTGGTGGGTAATAGCTTCGGCTAACCCGGGATATGCGATGTGTATCGGCTGCACTACACATGGGCTGACGCGTTGGCAAGCGCACCGCCTGGCCAGCGCGCGTTGGCGAATACGCTGGCCTATGTGTAGAGGCAGCTTATTACACGGGAGCGCGGTCGACTTGAGTTGGAGCAACCGAGGCAGGACTATGGGGATGGTGGAGGTCCTCGTGGGGGCAATGTCCCCACGTCCGGGTGGTGCGTAGGTAGGAAAGGGGTCCAACCCCAGGATAGGAGCACAGCTCCAAGTAAGGGCTTAGCCCAGGAAGGAGCACAGCTCCAAGTAAGGGCTCAGCCCTGGACGGAGCATAGCTCCAAGGAAGGAGCATAGCTCCAGGGTCGTAGGCACCAGGGCACCTAGAGTGCTTAGACCGGAGCGAGTCGACCGCGAGCCCAAAGCATATAGAACAACTCATTATTACTTACCATATAGATAAAGAAACGGCAAAGCCGTAGGATGGGATATAGGCAAAGCCTAGGTAAAAGTACGTGGCACAGCCACCATGCGGGGTCACCACAGTGTCCCCTGCGTGTATGGGATATAGGCAAAGCCTAGGTAAAAGTACGTGGCACAGCCACCATGCGGGGTCACCACAGTGTCCCCTGCGTGTATATAAATGCGAAGCAGATATAATGTATATATTTATCTATACATATCATTAATAAGTATATTTAACATAGTAACCCTTTTTGTTGCCCTATTTTATTATGTAAAATTAGCTCTAATATACAATGGTATAGTGCAGAAGGGGCGACAAAATTTGGTGGAGATGCAGGGATATGAAGGAAGCCAGATTCGTTCAGGCTATTCCTTTTCCCTGAGCCTAATTGAAATAATAATAAAATAATTAATCTACCCTATTGTTGTTTTATTTCCAACTATGATATCTAATCTTAACATGTTTTATAAGATTATTAACACGCATGATGTTTTTATTTTAAGTCTAAATTGTGCCCATTTTGTGCGTATGTAATACTCTGTGGTAATACTTTACTTTGGAACTCGTTCAACTTATAGCCATAATCAAGAAGTTGAAAATCAACTAAAACCCTTAAAATTTTAGTTGAAAAAAGGGTATAAAAAAAAAAAAAAACTGTCTTCCTTTCATTTTGTTAGGTTGGCAGTACAGCGGTGTTTTAGCGCCATTTATAGGATTATCAGTCTATGGATATTTTCACCTTACATAGCAAAATTTTCTTGTTTTCGGTTTAATTTTAAAACTTTTCAGCAAGTTATAAAACTTTACAGTAAAGGACAGTGAACAAAACTTTTACAAAATAACTTGTACAAAACGATTAATCAATCTAATAAGTCCCGCGGAATAAAATACAATTGCGAAACGAAGTTTTTTACGTGTTTGCGTACCTGTGAAAAGGTATTTCGCAAAATCAGCAAATTTGATGAAAATTCTTTCACCACGCGCTCAGGTAAGACGTAGTAATTAAAAAACGCTATAAATTGTTGAATAAACAGTATTTCAGTGTGTGATAGTTAAAAAAAGGTTCTACCTGTAGTGTTATTTATTATTTACAGTGCGAAATTAACGTGGCCTATCGTGAAATCGGAAAATCGAAGCTAGAAGAAATTGGAGAACCCGCGTGCCTACAATAGCATTTTTTACACACCTACTGATATTCGTTGAAGAGTCGAGTTTCTGTAAAAATGGAAGCAGTACTAATAAGGAAATTGGAGATGCGAAGAAGCCGTCTAAGCCAATATCTGGACGAGCTTAATCGTGATTGCGACGCGGGTCCAATGCCTTACGCTAATGCTGTACTTGCAGAAATAAACCTTCGATTACTTGTTAAAAAATTAGAAGAAGAGTTAAATTATTACACTGAAAAGTCATCATCGCCTGAAATGCAAACTATCGAAGCCGCAATGGAGATTCAACTTCTGGGTGAAGAACTACTGTCTCGTATTCAGGCTTCCATGAAAGAGACAGCGTCGTGTCCTACGCAAAGTTCTACTTTACCGACATCAACTAAGCTCCCAAAGCTTGAACTTCCAAAATTCAAGGGTGATCGCCTTAGATGGAGCGAATTTTGGGATAGGTTTAGTACGAATATCCATGAAAGAGGAATAGCAAGCGCTGACAAGATGGCATATTTATTAAGTTGCCTTGAAGGAGTTGCACTCGAAGCTGTAGCCGGATTAACTATAACTAGTGACAACTACACCATTGCGATTGATACATTGCAGAGGAGGTTTGGATCAACTGATACATTAATTGACGCACATTATTCTGCTTTACATAAGCTCTCTAAAGCTGAATACAACGCAGTAAGTTGCCGGTCCACATATGATGAGGTCGAACGCCATCTGCGAGTACTAGAAAAGCTGGGTGAGCCTTCCAACGGGAACCATTTTCGAGCCATGGTATTGTCAAAATTTCCTGAAAAACTGGTACATGAATATCACATCATGAGGCCAGATAAGGAAAATACCATGTCTACAATAAGATCTTGTCTACAAAGGATAATTACCGCAATGGAAGGTTCTCAAGACTTCATTCCAGTATCAACAGTGGAGATCAATGGCAATACTACAGAGGCATTGCAGATCAGAACGGAAAGTGCACAACAGTCAAAATCTTCAAACCCGAGGAGACAAAATCAGAGAACAAACCTGAAGAGAAAGCAAACCGACTCTTCTGAGACACCTCAAGCCAAAAGAGGCAGATTTCCATGCATGTTCTGTAATATGAGAAATCATAAAAGTATAGATTGCAGGAAATACAAAACCCTAGAAGAAAGAAAAGGGAGATTAACAGGGAGATGCCAAAAATGTCTTTTGAGAAATCATAAAACTGATGAATGCCGAAGAAAAATCAAATGTTACCGATGTCAGGGGGATCACATGCAGATCATTTGTCCTGAACAAGAAAGTAATGGAATCAATTTAAATGCAGATAATTCTGTCAAAATCCACCACACAGTTAATAATACTTCTATTTGCTTACAGACTGCAGTGACAAAAATCCAAAACCCCAATAGTACAAAAGAAATCAAATGTAGACTTGTACTAGACAGTGGTAGTCAGCGGAGTTATATAACACGGAATGCATTTAAAAGCTTGGGTTTATCTGTTAATAAAGAAGACTTGCTGCTTGTATATACATTTGGAGCATCATCACCTAAGGAAATGTCTAGCCCTGCAACTGAGATATATATACATACAAAGCGTGGTGTGACAAAGGAAATACAGGTAAATGTTGTCCCACATATAACAGACAGATTACCTATTGCCAAAATAACATCTGATAAAGTTGACATCTCTGCTGATGATACCACTGTTGGTGAATCTATTGATTTACTGATTGGTAATGATTATTATGCCAGTTTTATGAGAAAAGATAATTTGAAACTTGGTGAAAACTTTTATGCAATTGATACCGACTTTGGTTGGGTCTTATCAGGAACTAATCAAGATGGAACTGACCATAAAGGAAATACACTTACAGTAACCACATACTGTCATTGCCATAACTCAAGCTGTCCATATTTCACGGAACCTGACCTGCCTTTGAAAAATATTGATATACGTTTCCTGTGGTCCTTGGAATGTATAGGAATAACGGATTCTCCAAAAACAACACGTCAAGAAGAAGCTGTCAAACACTTCAACGACACCGTGCAATACCAAGCTGGACGCTATGAAGTGAAGTGGCCATGGATTGAGTATCCACCTCAAATTCCTAGCAACTTTGGTCTTGCGCTGGGGAGACTGAAGACTTTGATCAGAAGATCGGAAATGGATATTCTCGAAGAATATGATAATATTCTTAAGGAACAACTGACTTTGGGAATCATCGAACAAGCTGAACCTCACAATGGCAATCACAATCTTCTTCATTATCTTCCTCACCACATGGTCAAACAAACTGGAAAACGAGGAAGGATTGTTTATGATGCATCGGCCAAAACATCTGGACAGAAGAGCTTGAATGAATGTTTGTATAGTGGACCATCCATGCTTGAAGATCTAACAGCTCTTCTATTAAAGTTCAGAACAAAGAAAATTGGTCTTGTAGCGGATGTTGAGAAAGCATTTCTTCAAGTGGGACTTCAGGAAGAGGATCGTGATGTCACCAGATTTCTGTGGGTTAAAGATGTTACAAAGGAAGTATCTGAAGACAACCTGATATACCTAAGGTTTTGTAGAGTTCCTTTTGGAATTATCTCAAGTCCATTCCTGCTGACAGCAACTATCAGACACCACATGTCTCAATCAAATGAAGATCTACTGAAGACAATTGCTGACAAGTGCTATGTAGACAACCTAGTTACAGGTGCTGATTCGGACAAGGAAGCTATTAGGATGTATGAAAAAACCAGAGAAACATTTGGTCAATTGTCTATGAATATAAGAGATTGGGTTTCAAACAGTACAGATTTTATGTCATCTATTCCTGCAGAACATAGAGCTCAAGTTACCCACATTGTTAAAATACTTGGATTGGAATGGAATGTCAGCAAGGATACATTAAGACTCAAGGTGCATGAAGAATGTCTCTTAGCTCTTCGAAGGTTCTCGGCTACAAGGAATACACCAACGCGGATATATTCTGACAATGCAACATACTTCAAACTTACCTCAGAAGTTGTGGAGAATACACATTGCAAGGAGAGAGGAATACAATGGAAATTTATTCCTCAGTTGGCTCCATGGCATGGTGGCTTTTATGAACGCTTAGTTGCACTAGTAAAACACTGTTTGAAGCGCACCTTAGACAAACATCTGTTAAATGACACCGAATTACTAACGGTCGTGAAAGAAGTTGAAAAGGTAGTTAATTCGAGACCACTTGCAAAAGTAGGCACTGAAGTGGAACATATCCTAAGACCGGCTGATTTCCTAAGTTTAGGAAGTTGCTTAGACATCGAGCCTTCAGCAGCACCAACTGGCAGCTCTACTGTTAAGGTCGACTTGATTGGGAGCTGGAAGCGAGGAATCATGATTATCGACGAGTTTAAAAACATGTTCATCGGGCAGTATCTATCTAGCTTGAGAGATCGCTTTCAACATACTCCGAAGCAGCCAAGAGTTCGCTCTAGCTGCTCGCCGCAAGTTGGTGACCTGGTTCAAGTAAAATCAGATGCAAAAAACCGGAACAACTGGAAAGTGGGTAAAATAGTGGAGCTCATTAAAGGTATCGATGAAAACTACCGAGTAGCGAAAGTCAAGTCAGGTGAGTCAATCCTCACACGCTCTATCGGCCATCTTTATCCATTGGAAGCGGAGATCAGTGAGCCCATGTCAGGTAATCCTGCTAGTTCGGACAGGCATATGGCGGCACAGCTAGACGTGCCTCCACAAATCGATCCAAGCTCTAATACCGATTTGGAAATCATGGAAGTCGAAGAGCCATTAGTTTCGATTCCTTACGGAGCGCCGCAAGAACACGAAGAGATGGCTCCTGATGAGAGTCCTGTAACAAACACAATCGAACCCATACAACTTGATGACATAGATGTGACAATGGAGGTGCCCGCTTCTAACTCCGACAGTGCGGAGAAGGCGATAACACCTAGTGAAGGTGAAGTCACAACTGAAGAAGGTAATCGGGAAGTGAGAGAGAAGAGTACACGGAGAGCAGCTGTTCGTGCCAGGGAGAAAATGTTAGAGTGGACAAGACACCTGCTTACTCTGCTTCACTAGACTTCTTTTGTTGTTGGGAATTAATCAAATTTTGTCGCCCCTTCTGCACTATACCATTGTATATTAGAGCTAATTTTACATAATAAAATAGGGCAACAAAAAGGGTTACTATGTTAAATATACTTATTAATGATATGTATAGATAAATATATACATTATATCTGCTTCGCATTTATATACACGCAGGGGACACTGTGGTGACCCCGCATGGTGGCTGTGCCACGTACTTTTACCTAGGCTTTGCCTATATCCCATACACGCAGGGGACACTGTGGTGACCCCGCATGGTGGCTGTGCCACGTACTTTTACCTAGGCTTTGCCTATATCCCATCCTACGGCTTTGCCGTTTCTTTATCTATATGGTAAGTAATAATGAGTTGTTCTATATGCTTTGGGCTCGCGGTCGACTCGCTCCGGTCTAAGCACTCTAGGTGCCCTGGTGCCTACGACCCTGGAGCTATGCTCCTTCCTTGGAGCTATGCTCCGTCCAGGGCTGAGCCCTTACTTGGAGCTGTGCTCCTTCCTGGGCTAAGCCCTTACTTGGAGCTGTGCTCCTATCCTGGGGTTGGACCCCTTTCCTACCTACGCACCACCCGGACGTGGGGACATTGCCCCCACGAGGACCTCCACCATCCCCATAGTCCTGCCTCGGTTGCTCCAACTCAAGTCGACCGCGCTCCCGTGTAATAAGCTGCCTCTACACATAGGCCAGCGTATTCGCCAACGCGCGCTGGCCAGGCGGTGCGCTTGCCAACGCGTCAGCCCATGTGTAGTGCAGCCGATACACATCGCATATCCCGGGTTAGCCGAAGCTATTACCCACCAACTTATGCACGTTGGTCTCATTGGTAGAAATCTACCTAAAGGATTGTACAATTCCTTTATCGCGGTCTAACTTATAATATAAAGGTATAAAAGGACTCACAGAATATCTCCAGGCTCCGTCTGCCCACCTGGTGCAGACTACTCTGCATCAACCTTCTCCTTCCACGTGTCGGTCTCGAGTGTCGTTCTCGCAACCGTTGTCTTACCGCCATAGCCTGTTATCAACTCATTTTTTATCGTCTACCTTCATTATAGTCTTAGTCAAAACAGTGTCTAGAATTGCCACACTAAATTACATATTGACATTAACTAAATGAATGACACTTACCATATTTTACATGGCGATTCGCGTGGTGCGCGACATAGAGAGGGCTGAGAAATAGACAAAGGAATCGAGGACACTCTTATTTCTTTCGTCCAAGTAGGACATTGGCCGTAAATCGCCGCACTCCGCGGTACGTTCAAAGTTTTATGCCAGAAACATACTTGCGTGTCGCAGTGTGTCGGGGCGCGCCAGAAGCATATCGGTTTCATACATTTAGGCCGGAAACATATTTACGTGTCCCAGCGTGTCGCAATGCTTACTGTCGCGGCGGTGAGTGTGCACACTATCGTGTCGCGACACGAGGTATCATGGCCCAGTGTTGCCATATATACAGATTTATCTGTATCTGTAGAGAATTTTGACCACAAATGTAGCCAAATCTGTAAAACTTATATTCAGATTAATACAGATCACATAGTCTATGATGAAATAATTGAATACTTTAGTTTATTTTTATTACCTTTACCTTCCTTCTTGGCCAGTCAGGTATAAATGTTTAGTACCACTGGAAAGCTTGTTCCTTAAGAATTATGCCACACTTTCCCCATTTCACAATTTTCAATTTTTTTAGGTGAATCTTATTTCTAGGATGCAAGAGTCTCATATATATATATATCTTCTATTTGAACGTTCCTCTTTCTGATATTCACGTTGAAATTACAGATAAGAGTTTTACTGGCATTTTTAGACCACCCGCACTTGCGTTAGTTACTTTACATTTCGTTGGGAAGCAGAAGAAGAACAAGCTCTTAAAAACCCAATCAAATACATAGAAAACTACATCAGAACTTTAAATTGCAGGTTCTATACGTAGATAATTCATTAGGGAATGTGGTACTGAAATTAATTACCTATTTCAAAATGTTCACAGTTTAGACACAATTCGAGTGCAAAGTGAACTTAAAATAAAATACGCCGCACTTCCCCCAACTGACCTTAACTAGACTAGCATCTTGAATTTTAGCATCTTGCCCCAACTGAACTTATTAATAAAATTGTTAATTTTGTATATAATTATATTATATTTTGTATATATTTTGTAATTATTCATTTATCCCTTTTCAAATACATTGATATAATAAACAAACTTTATTTTCACTACCCCTACTACTTCCTACTAGTTTAAAACAAAATAGCTTCCCGCTGTCTCTTTGTCTGTCTCTATGTATGATAAACCTATCTTTATAACTATGCAACGGATTTTGAACCCCAATTTTTTATCGATAGTGATTCAAGAGGAAGAAGGCTTTTAAGTATAGACCCGTGCGAAGCCGGGGCGCAATAAATAATTAAATAGTAAAGTACTTAAAATACTGTTTTATTAACTTACTTACCTGGTTCTTTCAAAATTGCAGCAATTTCTTCCCAAGCAGCATTTTTGATCAAATAATCCTTGTACTCTTTACACGTTGGGTCATATATTACTTTTCGTTGACGAACAAGTTCTATAAGATCGTCCATTTTGCTGCAAATAAACAGGTATTACTAAATTAAAAAGTTTTCGCGCCACGAGCCACGCGCCAGTATAGAAACACATTTGCCTGTCGCGACATAACCCCCACCACCGCTCTGGCGCAATCGGTGGCTAGCAGTCTGCGACACGATAGACCGTGGCGCGACACGACACGCCATACAAGTATGTCCCTAACCATACTAAATGTATGAAACCGATATGCTTCTGGCGCGCCCCGACACACTGCGACACGCAAGTATGTTTCTGGCATTAGTATGGTTAGGGACATACTTGTATGGCGTGTCGTGTCGCGACACGGTCTATCGTGTCGCAGACTGCTAGCCACCGATTGCGCCAGAGCGGTGGTGGGGGTTATGTCGCGACAGGCAAATGTGTTTCTATACTGGTGCGTGGCTCGTGGCGCGAAATTTTTTTAATTTAGTCTTATTTGCAGCAAAATGACAACACATGACGTTGACAACACAAACAGGTTCCTGAAATACAATAATATTAGTAGGTTGGCAAGAAATCTTAGCGCAAAAACAAAAATAAACTAAAGTACCTATTCAATTATTTCATCATAGACTATGTGATCTGTATTAATCTGAATAAAAGTCTGTAATCTGTATTTGTGGTCAAAATTATCTACAGATAAATAAATAAATAAATAATGCTGGACAATCCACACAGCACCATCTAGACCCAAAGTAAGTTAATCAAAGCTTGTGTTATGGGTACTAGATAACTGATATATTTAATACATTATATACATACATAGATAGATATTTTTTTATTATACATATTAAACACCCAGACCAACGAAACAAATTTCTGCAGATCGTGCACAAATTTGTTCCGAGGCGGGAATCGAACCCGCAACCTCCTGCGTCGCAGGCGGACCTTCGCCCACGTCATCGGTCGTCATACTCAGTCATAGTCAGATATAGATAAATCTGTATATATGGCAACACTGGGCCATGATACCTCGTGTCGCGACACGATAGTGTACACACTCACCGCCGCGACAGTAAGCATCGCGACACGCCGGGACACGTAAATATGTTTCCGGCCTTAGCCAAATGCACTGACGTCCTGACGTCTATTTTACAAATATTAGACTTCAGTGGCCACAAACAACACTATATAATGATTTTGTGGAAGTTGTTGTTAGACGCCATTTTGTTATCCAACTCGTGTACGAGCTAGCTCGAATGAGTAGAACACGGTCCGAGTACACTTAGATCGGACGCCGTCGTCCGAGTGCGCCACAAATCCGAGTTGCGTCCGAGTAGGTATCCGAGTTGGCTCTGATCGTGTCAACGCGGCTTTAAGAATTTCCTCAACTCTTTTTTTTAAATTGTGTTTTCGCCGGGACCGCGTTGGATTATAAAAAATATATACAAAAAGATAAAATTGTTACATTACTTTAGACTTGTATTTAAAATTTGTGTGTATTACCGTCGTTTAAAATCATTTACTTTAACTTTAATTCACGCAATATTTTAGCCGTTTTCTATTAGAAAAAAAATGACGTGAAGTATTTGCTAAAACCCCTCTCTCCCCCAAGTGAGATTTGAGATGGACGCCCCCTAATATTAAGTGTTCTTAGTGATTTTATGGATCTTAGTGATTATCTGAATAAACATTTTTTCTTATTACTTAATTATTTCTTCTTCTTGTTCCATCCGGCCCATGTTAGTACCTAGTTGTACACAACAAAAATCAATGAAACACTTGACATGGGATGATAAAAATTTTATTCAGTTTCTTTAATAATTTCTTTAACCTTACCGTATAAAAAATACTCTAATTCTTAAAATTCTAATTGTCATGGAATAATCATGTTATTGATCTGAATTAGTTAACACCATTGTGTCTCAGTGGTTAGCCTTAGAATTCAGCTTATGCACAAGTTTGGTGTGGGTATACAGCGACCAAGACCGCGAGAATGTAGCGTCACACTGCGAACAGGTAAGCGGGCGCTCGCCTGTATGCGTGCGTATGTGGTTGCGTAGGATCGGCATTGTCTGTGAATATATAAAATATATTGTATTTAACACGAGCACTGCTTAGATTGGGGCTAGATGATGCTGTGTGGACTGTCCGAAATTATTTATTTATGCATAAAAACTAGCAAATTTTCTGTAAATGCACAAAATATAATTGTATTTTGCATAAGAACTAGCAGGTTGTTCATTAAAACGTGAGGCGATTTTTCTACACAACCTTTTTTATTCTTGGTGAGAAGTCGTGAGATTGACCGAAAAAATGTCACGTGTATCAGATCTCTCGTGGGGACTGGGGGCTATTTTCAAGAAAGTTTTTGACGTATTTCAGTAGATCCTCACATATTTTTTGGGGTGAGTTTGTAATCAGTGATTCTAGACTACGTTCTTAGAAATCTTAATAAGTAAAGGAATCGTAAGAAATCGCGAGACACAAGATGTGCTAATAAACGCGGCTGTGTGTTATAAATTTTAATAATAATAAATAATTCCAGACAATCCACACAGCAACATCTAGCCCCAAGCTAAGCAGAGTTTGTGTTATGGGTACTAGATGACTGATATACTTAATACAATACATTACATAGATAGATATTTTTTTATTATACATAGGAAACACCCAGACCACGGAACAAATTTCTGCAGATCGTACACAAATTTCGCACCCCTAGAACAACACGGAATTATGTCGAAAAATCTCAAAATCGACTTTATTGCATATTTGAATCCGCAAAGTTTTAACGCGTATACCACTAAGACAGGCTTCTTTATATTCACACAGACGCCCAAGAAATGGAGATGTACGTCGCTATTAGTGAACAAATAGGTGAAAAATCATACCACGAATACGAATTTATGTCTAGTTGCAACATGACCACCCTCTTAAAAAATCGTATTGCTCATACGCAAGAGCAAATTATTAAGGAATACTCTGGTGTCATTGAAATTTTTGAGAGAAATTCTGTGAGTTATTTAGTGATAATCCCGTGTTGGAGAATTTTCCTGGTTGGCGTTTTACTAGTATTCCGAAATACGGCGGTATTGTTAACGAAGGTATGTAAATTTTTGTTTATTATTCCAAAATAGTTCCGTATTGTTTAACTAACTAACAATTTCTTAAATAATGCCCTATTGATGGCATGTTTGAAATAGGCTATAGTTTATTCAAAAATCAGTTTAAATCAATTTTAATTTATTTAAATTCATATTAATAGTCGTTTAAAACAATAAAAACCTTTTTAAGCAGTATTTTTCTCGTTATAATAGTACTACCAAAACATGTTTTCCAGATAGTGCTCTATTTTGGAATTAATTAGTTTTATCTCATTTTATGGCAGATGATGAAGGGTCACGACCTGCTGCTGCTCGAAAAGCCAATTGGAGTAGGTAACCATAGAGGCAATTGTCAACTGTTTAAGAAATAGATATGGAAAGGATGCTGAACGCACCACTGTGGCAGCATCAAACATTGCATTACCAGCGGTTGAAGTAATAGTCGTTGCAGAATGTTGAGGTGATTTGTCAGAAAATAAGGAGATTACAGAAATACCGGTTCATACGTTATTTGGCCCGAGTGATGAATTTGATTTTATAGATGATTCAGATATAGACCTTTGTTTTACTTTCCCTGCTAAACAAAACAATAGGCCCCTTGTAGTCAATAGAATAATTTCTTCTACTTCCTACTTGAGCATTGTGTATTAGAGTCAGAGTTCATCATCGTCATCAAGCTCCAGTAGAAGCAGAAGCAACACCTGCACCACTCCAATACAACCTTCTGCTACACAGGCACAATCTCCTGGTGCCAGTACCACTGAGACAACAAGCAATCCGCAACTTAAAATAAAAAGGAAAGGAAATCCTTGTGGCTGGAACTCACATTACTTATTAAGCGATAAGCGATAGAAGATATTTGAAGGCGTAGGTATGTTTCTGTATGAAACTTTTTAAAACAGATCGCTGAAGGTCAGATCCATCAATCTTGTGACGATAAACGAGATGCATAGCAAAAATAGATGGAACCCACAGGAAGGAAATTTTAAAAAGTTTTGGGAGCTGGTCACCCAAGAAATTTGAATGAGAAGTACATCGTCAGGCGTACACAAGAAATCTAGCCAATATAAAGGTGATGTGTACCTTTATATTGGCTAGATTTCTTGTGTTACAAAAATTTACTTATTACAAAAATTAAGGCTCTTACTTGTATACTACTTTACTTTTTTTTGTATTTATTTTTACTGTGGTTTACAATAAAGAGTATTTGTATTGTACCTATTGTACTTTCAAATAGAGACATCAATATTTTTTTATTTTTGCCGTTTAAAGTTTAAATAATCACTAGTTTTTGAATAATGATATTGGTTTTGTTAAAAAAAATAATGAAATTCTGTTTTTGGTATTTTCGTCTTTTATTTTTCGAAAAATAGGAAAATTCCTCAAAAAAAACCAGATAGTTCCTTATTGTATATTTACACTTAACCAATAACTGGTAAGAAAATGGAACATTATTTCATAATTATTCAATAAAAAGGACGTATCTGGAAATATTTCATTTTTATTTCATGAGATAATTACACAAAAGAGAATTAAAACGAAAAAGGCATGTAATTGCTCGCTCGACGTTTATTGAGGGAAATGAACCATATTATAATGATTCACATTGGATACGTTACATAAAACATTCAAGACTTTGACAATAACTTTTATACAAAAGCAGATAACGGTTTTTCAGAAACGACTTCTGAAAAAAGTAGTTTTTCGACTTAGCGCTGTCTTGTTCTAGGGGTGCGATTTGTTCCGAGGCGGGAATCGAACCCGCAACCTCCTGCTACGCAGGCGGACCTTCGCCCACCGCGCCACATCGGTCGTCAAGGAGTTGGAGTCCTTATTTTATGTAAAAATAAATAAATTAATTGAGTACGGGACCCTTAATCAATTCTCACCGTGAATCCCCGCCCACAATAGTCGCAGATCTTATCTCGCGGAGGTCTCTTCTTCTCATGCACGTAGCTTATGTGCGTCTTCAGAGACTTCACACTTTTGAACACCTGCAACAAAATATTTTATTTAAAATAAATATCCTACTAATCACTACATAGTATAAAACAAAGTCACTTTTTCTGTCCCTATGTCCCTTTAAAAGCTTAAATCTTTAAAACTACGCAACGGATATTGATGCGGTTTTTTTAATAGATAGAGTGATTCAAGGGAAAGGTTTTTACGTATAATAACCGTGCGAAGCTGGGGCGGATCGCTAGTCACTACATAGTATAAAACAAAGTAGCTTTTTCCTTCCCTATGTCCCCATATCCCTATGTCCCTTTGAATGCTTAAATCTTTAACACTACGCAACGGATTTTGACGCTGTTTTTTTTAATAGATACAGTGATTCAAGAGGAAGGTTTATACGTATAATAAAACCGTGCGAAGCCGGGGCGGGTCGCTAGTCTATACTTATAATAAAACTGTAACAGGTCCAATTCTGTACATTGAAGATATTTTGAAAATATTTTTTGGAGGTCATTCTATTATCGATACTCAAGCCAAAACTGTCATTTTTTTTATTCATGTCTGTCTGTCTGTCTGTCTGTCTGTCTGTCTGTATCGTAAACGCGCATCACGCCGAAACTACTTGATGGATTGAAATGAAACTCGGCATGATTATAGGTCATACTACGAGGAAGGACATAGGATACTTTTTATCCCGGAATTCAGTAAGGTTCTCATGGGAGAGGGTATGAAAGTAAATTCCTTTACCGCGCATCACGCCGAAACTGCTGAATGAATTGGAATGAAACTCAGGACGATTTGAGTTCATAGTACAAGGAAGGACATGGGATACTTTTTATCCCAAAATTCAGTAAGGTTCCCCTGGGAGAGAGGGTGGAACAAAAATTCTTTAACCACGCATCACGACGGAATTGAATGAATTCGAATGGAATTCGGGACGATTGGACATGGGATACATTTTATCCCGGAATTCAGTTTGGTTCCCCTGGGCTATACGGGTTTTCAAAAATTTCTCACAACATCTGAACGACGCGTGTGTACGCGTCGTTCAGATGCAGTAAGAAATTTTTGAAAACCCGTATAGTCCAGGGGAACCAAACTGAATTGAACTGATAAACGCGAAAGTTTGTAAGTATGAATGGATAGATGGATGGATGTTTGTTACTCTTTCACGCAAAAACTGCTGAACGGATCTGGATGAAATGGCACAGAGATAGATTATAAGCTGGAATAAGAAATAGGCTTTATTTTATATCGAAAATCCCACGGGAAAGGGAATTACGCAAGTAAAATCGCGAGTACTCCAAATACTAATCATGCGCAGACGAAGTCGCGGGTACCAGCTAGTAAATAATAAATGTGAAAGTTTTTATGGAGGTATGGGTGTTTGTTTTGTTCCTCTTTCACGCAAAAACTACTGTACGGATTGAGCTGAAATTTTGAGTAGACGTAGTTCAATCCCTGGAATAAAACAGGCTAGTTTTCATAAGAATGAGAGACCAATGGAATGATGAATGAAAACTGTCAAAACTATGAATTCTTTGGAGCTCCTGCAGCTTCCTCTGATGATAACATTGTAGTAAAAAATGTTCCACAAAACGTTCCACTAAGAAAAACACCTTTGGTTTTGTAACTCATTCGTTTAAAAAATATCTGTTTTTGAATCGCGGTTTGGAGGCTACGGGACGTCATCATAGGACCTTTGCTTGAGGCTAATTGGTTAGGCATACCTACATTACCTACCTTGTCACATAGATTGCACTGATGTATGACGTTCTTTAGATGAGTCCAATCGATGTGCTCTTGGAGTGAAGACTTCCTTAAGAACTTGGCGTCGCAGTCAGCACACTCGAATCTAGAACACATTATTAATTGAAATAAATAATAAAAAAATCATACATAGAAAACACCCAGACTAACGGAACAAATTTCTGCAGATACACAAATTTGTTGCGAGGCAGGAATCGAACCCGCAACTTCCTGCGTCGCAGGCGGACTCTCACCCGCTGCGCTACTGAGGTCATCTAAATAAACATTTTTATGGAAGTATGTAAGGATTCTGTGACAGCCCGAAATCACAGCTAGTCACTACATAGTATAAAACAAAGTCGCTTTTTCTGTCCCTATGTCCCATATCCTTATGTCCCTTTGACTGCTTAAATCTTTTAAACTACGCAACGGATTTTGATGCGGTTTTTTTTAATAGATAGAGTAATTCAAGAGGAAGGTTTATACGTATAAATAAAACCGTGCGAAGCTGGGGCGGGTCGCTAGTTAAGGAATAAAATATTATGATCACTCCTTAATAGGGACAGAGAAAGCTACTTTGTTTTATAGAAAGGGACATAGTATGTCCCTATGTATGCTTAAATCTTTAAGACTACGCAACAGATTTGGATGCAGTTTTTTTAATAGATAGAGTGATTCAAGCTGGGGCGGGTCGCTAGTAAGGAATAAAATAATAAAATGTATAGAAATATGTGATATAAGACTGCCCAAAATCACAGCTAATAATAAACATGTTCTATTAAAGAAGCCTTATTTAGTTTTTACCTTTTCCGGTTTACGTCGACATGTTTAGAATGCGTGTTCAGATGATGCGTAAGTCCGGACTTGGTCCGGAAGTGCGTCTTGCAGTCAGCACAGTCAGTGCCGGATTTATATTTTTTATGAGTGTAGGCCACTTTTTTCCGCCGCCCCATGTACAGAGCCGTTCATTATTAGCTGCGCACCCCCCCCCCCCCCGGTAGATATACAATTTTATTGTCTGCAATCGAGTGACCGTCCTCTGAAATCTGCCGCCCCCCTAGGACGCTGCCGCCCCCCTAGGACGCCGCCGCCCCTAGGCCGCGGCCTATACGGCCTGTTTACAAATCCAGGACTGAGCACAGTACGCGCCACTGTCGGAGTGCGCTGAAGAACGATGGCTGAATAGCCCTGACTTACTGCAGTACGTCTTGTCGCATTGTGAGCATTTGTATTTGCCTGTTGTTTGATCGTGAACGTTTCTGAAAGTTTATTTTTATTAGCATTTGGTGAATGTTTGGAAAATGTCTATTGGGATGTCTATACCTACATCATGATCAGCATGAGTCTATAGTTGGACATAGGTCTCCCCTAATGAGCGCCATAGCGCCCTGTCTTCAGCTTAATATACTGAAAAATATCTATGTCTATTTCTCTAAAATTAATTCGATAAGACTTTTTTAACACTGTAAAAATATAAACCTAATCGATATTACATATTTCGATATGACTTTTTTAAATATCGATTAAGATCGATATCGAAATCAATAAACATTTTCAATAAGTATTATGAATTCGTCAAAGTAAGAAAGCTTTTAATGGTTAAATAAAAACAAGTCTCATCGAGTCACTTGGTGAGTACCTACATATTATAAATTGACTTGCAGCCTTCAAAACCTTGCAAACCACGTAGTAAGTAGAAAAATACTTACAGCATATGAACGCGGAGCGTAGTCGCGTTGACATAAGTGTTGCCACACTTGGTGCATTGTGATTTCTGCTTGTGTTTGTCGCGATGGTAACGGTAGGCGCGGTTGGAACTGTTAAAATTTAATAGGTATGTTAATAAAATACTGGATGAATATTTTACACTGCATCATCTAGGTCCAAAGCAAAAAGAGCTTGTCTTATGAGTCAGTTTGATCTACTTTAGGTCTATTATATTACCAATATCATCCTGAAGCCTACCTTCCGGTTGTCCGGTTTACGAAAAAAAGTTCTAAAAGTATCTTTATATTTTACTTTTGGCATCTCCTTCTATACCTTTCGGATAGCGGGGCTAATTTTCGTTATTTAGTTTCCAATGGTTTTGAGTAATCGAGATAGATGATGTCAACATATCAATATCAAATGAGTTTATGTAGTACCTACAATTCAAATTAATTATTTACTTCTTAATCCATGAGGGAAATAAATTTTATAATATTTCGAGCTCAAAAATATTTTTCGGAATGAAACTGTAAACACAGGCACAAAGCATCCAGTTAGACTCACCTACAACTAAACTCGCAGTCACTGCATTGAAACTGGTGAGAAATAAGTCCTGCTTCGCCATGTTCCTGGTTGAAGTGATGAGAGATAGAATAGATGTCATGTGATCGTTTCCCGCAGAGCACACATTGAAGCCTGATGACAAGAGCACAAAAAAGAAGAATAAAAATGCGTTGGTTAAACCTATAAGATAAAGTTAGTTAATCCTATTGAGTAAGCTTTGTTTCTATGTAAACGTTTGAAGGCTATTTCTTTCCCATAGGAACTGGTTTTTGAGATCAAAAGCAAACTATTTGTCCTCACCTTCTGTAATGTCTTCTTATATGTTCCTTGTATGAAAGCGGCCCCAGAATAGTTTTGCAGACGTCACATTGTATCCCACCTTTTTTCTAAAAAAGAAAACGAAAAAAATGCCTTAGTTCAGGCAATTCCGAAAATACGAGTAGTTTAACACTTTTATTGCCAACGCACATGAAAGTGTTCAACCACCCTCAATTGCGAGCGGTGCAGCGGTGTGCCCGCAGTGAAATATTAATAACAACTATGTATTGCTTCTATAGGATTTATAACACCTACAGAAGGAACACTAGACGTGACCATATCTACTCATCATATTTTAATCTTAGGTACAGACAGCTTCACTAATTGGTATCCCCCTCACAGAATATGCAGTAGTGTGTATTCAGTAGCACGCAGGTTCAAACCCTTTAACATAAAAATAATTGATTTTAGTTTACAAATTTATCGATAATTTCGTTCTTTGTTTTGTTATAAATTTTATTCAATTACTTAATCAGAAAACTAAGATTTTTTCAATACCTTTCTAAATTTCTATTGGTACGCACGAGTAACTATGCTAAATTTCGAGACATAATCATAAGTAACGTTGGTGTAGTGGTAGAAGTAGCCGAGTTAATCTGACATCTAATCGCAAGTCCCGTGTTCGATCCCCTTTATAGATTAGGTGTAATTTTTATATTTGCCATTTTTTATTTTTGTCTATTCTTGTGAATAGTGAAGTCATTGTTTATTAGTATCAATATAATGATTGAAAAATAAAACACAATTTTAAGTAAGTAAACACACTTTTTCTATTTCAAAATTTATGACTACATAACAAAACAAAATGAACATAATTAGTAGCATAGATTGTTTGCTTGTCTTAGACATTTTTTATTTTATAATCAAGCTTATTTATAAATAGTTCCCTATCCTGATAAATAATGTTCCATTTGCGATTTAGTACTCGAGAATACACATGTTTTCATTAGATTTTTGTTTACTTTTCTAATCTAATGAATTAAACAATTTGAATCTCCTGTAAATCGTGGAACATAGTTTAATCTGTTTATCTGTTTCTGTTTCTCATCTGTGTAACCTCTTGCTCTAAGTTATGCTTGGACCTCAATTCATTCGAATGCCAATTTAAAACCATTTGACCCCACATATTTTCTCAGACTTTTAGCTAGCTAGGAATAACAGTAATGTCTTCTTAAAAATATAATAATTCAGAAACCATTCGCGTACGATGCACTGCACAATTATGATGGACAAAATAATTTTGTCCCTCTGGATACACGATCCGCACAGAAAGTAACATGACTTCCTTCAACACTGTCAAATATTGTTCGCCATTCATACTCCCAGTCATTTCTTCTATTTTCCGGGAACCATAGAAGACCCCAATAACCTAAAAATAACAATTTAATCAATTGGTGTTTGTTTTTAGGTGTGTGGGATAAAATACAAATAATTTATTTACATTGGTCAAATACTAAGTTGTTTGTTTGTTTTGTTTTAAAAAGATAAGAATGAAATAATCTTTGATAAATGTAATTGGATTAGTTGAGAATTATCACTTACTTTTTTAATTTATTCTGTTGTTACACTCCTGTTGTTTTTTCTGCCAATTCTTCTTACATTCACATCCCCCTCGGATTTAAATTTACGACCTCACAAGCCCAGGGTTTGAATCTGTAAGATAACAAATCAACAATATATTATGCAGTTAAAGATAACAAGTTTTTACTAAAAAGATATAAGTAGGAAATTTACCGTTATTCCAAGCTGACGAGCAATCTTCTTATTACTTATTTGCTGTTCGATAATAACCGGGATCTTAGTTCTCACAAAATTACTGTTATGCAACATTTCCTTCAATATTCTTCAATTCCACCAAAAACATAAATAAAAACAACCAAGTAAACACTCGAATTGAGAATGGCAGTAACCTTTTCTTCGTTCACCAAGATTGTATTCTGATCTACCCTCATCTTTTTTTCTTATCCAGATATCGTAAATAAAATCCGCTGCCGAACATAAATAACACAAAATTTCGAGCGTCCGATAACTAGTTCATTAGCTTAGTTGTTTAGTGAAGTGGTTAAATGTCATGCGAGCGATTGGATGCCTGGTTCGAACCCCACTTGATGATACAATTTTTGTTTCTTAGAATTTGAGTAAAAGAATAGTAAATCGGTCGGACGACAAATGTAAACTTTAGCTATTTGAGGGGTAACCAATTAATGATTCTGTCTGTACCTATAGTAGGGTATTGCAGGCTGTCGTCGCGAGTCGATTAAAAGATGTCGCACTGGTAAAGCGTACCTAATACCTATAAAGTGCATTAATCGGCAGAGAGATCGACTTATCGAAAATCGATCGAAAATAAAATTGCCCCTATGTCACTAGTTATCTACTTGTTCAATATCCTATCAGTGAAAAGCGTTGATATTTTTTACAATAACCTGCCAAAACATAACTTTAAATAGCACAGGGAACAATAGAAACTTAATGTTTATATTAATATCAACCTATCTGATATTATTAACTTATTTACATGTATGATCACCTTAGGGTTAAATATAAAACCTGTAATCATGCTACTTATTTAAATTAATAAAAATTACCTGTTGATGTTGTTTTTCATTATGTTTTATGAGAGTGATCTCGTGATCAAAACCTTTAATACAACTTCTACATTTGTAAGGAAGTTTTAGGTATGTAGCCTTCTTGGACTCTACATCTCTTTCTTCTTCCAACTCATTTCTGGTTAAATTATAAATCAGTATTTTCCCTTGGTATTTATTATCATCTTCGTGAGATTGTTTGTATGATTTCCTTTCACCATCGTTCTTGACATCTTCCGCTATACATAGAGATAAATCATTTTCACTTTCTGCACTAGAATTATGCTCTATTTTTACTTCAGTTTCGAATGCTAAAGTGCTCGTGATCGGCTCTAATTTTAAAGTTACATCTTCTGTAGTAATTTTGTCTTCAAATTCAGATTGAGACGTTGTTTTTATGTCGGTTTTTTGTAGCTTGTGTAACTTTATTGGTAAAATGTGGGGTAACTGTAAATAATGAATAAATAAACACCGCTGATTTCACGTGCTTAGGTAATTGCTTAAGAAACAATTAGAAAAAGGTAAAGGTACCGACTTAATTACCTGGATGGACTGTATGCCTATTATAGTGTAAAAATTATCTTTGTGGGCCAAAGAATACAATTTAAAATCAATTTGTAAGCAAAAAAATTAATTTTGTCTTGGATCTCTACGTCGAATAGTAACAGCGGTCTTTCTAAGTCTAGACAAAAATTGTAGAGGGCGTCTTTATCTACACTTTGCAAATTGAGCGAGACGAAAACCCTGACATAGAATATCGCACCAGAATATCGAAATAGTTTGAAGGGAATAGGGCCTGTTAGGGAAAATCAGTTGGCTGAATTGGGGAGTCACCTACCTCACGACGACAGGTCGGCACCTTCCAACTCAGATGGATCCACTGATGGTTTGCCTAGACACTGGAGCTTCCACGGGTGCTGGTTTGGCCTGATTCTCCGATTGGTGTATGCAGGGACACAAGGGTTGAAACGAAGGACCGTAATTCACACCGCGACTCGACAGTAATATCGGTAGGGCGCGAGCAAAGTCAGGAGCGGACGGCAATGTCGGGTGCATGCGTCTACGCGTCTCTGTGTATCTCCGAGGACTCCGAGGTAGCCCGCTCGACGACCGAGGGTCACGTGAGGGGCTTGTCCACCAATTAGCCAATTAGAGAGCAGTAAAGAAATGTCAAGATCCTACCCTCAAAATTGTGCATACTTTGAAAATAACAAACTACCCTAAAGTGAAAGAAATAAATATCGACCACTCATCATCATCATCATGGTCAGAAACAAAACAACGATTTATATATTAAAATTAAAGAACCTATTCCGTCACGGAACATGCCGCTCACCTTAAAAGAACGCAGTTGTTTTAACAAAAACAAACTTATTTACAATATGAAACAAATAACAAATTCTAACCTAACAATTTACCTACGTACTAAATGCTCAATACAAAGCGAACTTTTATTCTAGAGGAAGCGGACAAATTTTAACTACAGGTCTTTTTGTAAAAGAGTTACCCATTTGAAGAGTGACTACACGAGTAACGTTGTCAGTACCCGGATGCAGGGTGTGAACGCGGGCTAACTTCCATTGCAAGGGAGGTAAGTTATCATCGCGAACCACAACAATCATGCCTTTACGAATTGGAGCGCCGCGATTATGAAACCATTTATTAGCTTGCTGCAGCTCATGTAAATATTCCTTACTCCAGCGCTTCCAAAAGTGTTGAGTACACTGTTGTACCCATTGCCAACGAGTAAGTCGATTCGGGTTAACATCCGTAAACGAGACGTCAGGTAGGGCCGCAAGCGGTCCGCCTATCAAGAAATGTGCTGGAGTCAGCGGTAATGGATCTTGAGAATCCGTACTTAGTACGCAAAGCGGTCTTGAATTTAAGACTGCCTCGACCTGACATAGAAGGGTGTGCATTTCATCGTAAGTCTGAGTACGTGTGCCGATGACCCGATACAAATGATGTTTGAAGCTTTTAACACCCGCTTCTACTAAACCACAGAAATGTGACCCGGTCACAGGTTGAAAATGAAAAGTCAGGCCTTAATGTTTTTTCATGTAATGCCTTTTGGAAAGGATCTGAATTTAAAAATGCAAATAACTCTTGGAGGTAATTATTACATCCAACAAAGTTTCTGCCGTTGTCTGAGTATATGTCGGTACATATACCTCGGCGGGACGTGAAACGTCGCAAGGCTGCGAGAAATGATTCGGTCGTTAGATCCGAAACTAATTCGAGATGGACTGCCTTAACACTCATGCATACAAAACTGCTACGTAAGATTTTATAATCTTTGCATTACGAATATTATTAGCGCGCACCATAAAGGGACCACAGTAGTCAACAGCTGTTCGAACAAAAACACGCGCTTTAGATTGCAAACGCTGACTCGGCATAGGAGCTAGGCGTGGCTGTGTATGTGTCGGTCGTGCACGAAAACATGAAATGCACCTGTGAATACGCTGTCTTATCACATTGCGACCAGCCAATATCCAGTACTTTTGCAATAATAAGTACTGCGTTGTCTGTGGACCAGCGTGCAGATGAATGACATGAGCGTTATCTATTATTAACGTAGTTAAGTAATGTTTACCCGGAAGGATCAATTGATGTTTTGATTCGAAAGAAAGTTGCGACTTATGCAATCGCCCACCTACTCGTAACAAATTATCCTTACCTAAAAACGGAGATAGGCGTTTAAGTTGGTTGGTAGGTAAGCTACCTTTCGATATATTTTTTATATCTTCTGCGAAAACAGAGTGTTGGATTCTACCTATTATTCTATTTAGGCTAAAATTGTATTCGGGCACAGTAATGTGCGCCGGAAATGAGCTTTGCACTTGTTTACATTTATGATAAAAACGAAAAATGTATGAAACAACACGAACTAATTTTCCTAGCGAGGAGAACTTGGAGAAAACCTCGAGCTCGTCGATGTCAGTACTAACCGACGAGGGGTTTGCCAGAAGAGGAAGGTTACGCTTTTCTTCCTCTGTAACGGGATTTTGGCTCAATGTAGGCCACTTATTCGCCTCCTCAGTTAACCAACATGGGCCATGAAACCACAGAGGGTGGTTTAGAAATACCGAGGGCAGCATACCTCGGGAAGCCGAATCGGCGGGGTTGTCGTACGACGGCACATGTCGCCAACAACTAGCGGGAACTCGCGACAATATGTCGCTTGTCCGATTGGACACAAAGGTTTTCCATTCGTGCGGTGGCGAACGCAGCCACGCTAACACAATGGTGGAATCGGACCATGCATAAATATGGTCGAAATTAATACGGTCGCCGTAGGCGAGCATCACTTTGCCAATTAGTTTAGATAACAGCTGAGAAGCCATCAGTTCGAGACGTGGGATAGATAAACGTTTTAGGGGAGATACGCGTGTTTTAGCTAACACGAGAAAAACGCGTATCTTGTTATCGCTGCACTTACACCGAACATAAACACATCCAGCATATGCGCGTTCGCTTGCGTCAGCGAATCCATGCAGCTCAATGCTATCTGCTTTGTCAAAAATGTGACGCGGAAAGAAGCACTCTGATACGAGAGGCAGTTCATTAGTGAAGTGTGACCAAGCGTTTACTATATCTATAGGAGGTGACTCATCCCACCCTGTCCCAGCTATCCACAATAATTGCATCAAATGTTTTGCGTACAAAATCACAGGCGATAAGAAACCGAGGGGATCGTAAATTTTAGCGATTTCTGATAAGATTGATCTTTTTGTGCATAGCGAGTTAGAAATATGAACCTCGAACGAAAAACCATCTGCATTTGGGTTCCATTGGAGTCCTAGAACCTTCACCGAGGTATCATTGTCCACAGATGCGAACGAAACGTTGTCGGGCCGCTCACCGTGAGGTGAGGCCGCCGCAGCGAGTATCGCTTGCGAGTTACTATGCCATTTCCTAAGCTCGAAGCCTGCACTAGCGCAAATACCTATCAATTGTTCTTGAAGAACGAGTGCCTTGGCCTCAGACGCCTCTCCGGTAATAATATCGTCGACGAAAACCGAATCCATCAAGGTAGCTGCAGCGACTGGGTACTTATTCGCCTCGTCGTGGGCGAGTTGGCGTATCACACGTAAAGCAACGTAAGGAGACGAGTTAACACCGAAAACAACAACTCGTATTCTATAATCGCGAATAGGCGCGGTAGGTTCAGATCGCCACACTATTCGTTGATAATCCCAATCTGAATCTCGTACCGCTATATTACGGTACATAGCCTTGATATCGGCTGTAAAAACAATTTTATGAATACGAAATTTCAGCAGAATATCAACAATATCCGAATGAAGCTTCGGACCCGTGAGCAATTGGTCGTTCAACGAAGAACCATTCGTGGTTTTACAACCAGCATCAAATACTACCCTAACTTTGGTAGTTTCACTAGCCTCCTTGACCACGCAGTGGTGCGGAATGTAGTAGTGAGAAGTTTCCTCTTGGGAAGGAGGATCACAGATTTCCATTTGATTTAAATCCAAATACTCTTGAAGACAAGCGTGGTACTCCTTTTTCAAAGTAGGGTTACGTTCTAAACGAAATTCTAATTTTCGAAAACGCGAGAGAGCGATGTCGCGGGATTGACCTAGTATAGGTGCATCTTTGAACGGCAAGGCAACAACATAGCGCCCGGTATCGACGCGCGTATGAGTCCTTTCAAAAATCGTTTCGCTCAATCGTTCGTCTGCGGTGAGAGTTTTTTCTTCTGGTACTGCCTCCAGCTCCCAGAAACGTTGGAGGTCGCTGTCCTCGAAAAAGGAGCTATGACACACCTGGAGTGGCGGCGGGTTACCTACATCGAAAGAAACCTTTCCCATCAACAAATAACCAAATACACTATTCATTGCAATCGGTGCGTCGGGGTGACCTCTTACAATGTTACCTAACAGAATGTACGGAAGTGTATCCGCACCGAGAAGCATTTCGATGGGTTGGGCACTATGTGCGTTGAAATCAGGATCGGCTAAATACAAGTTTTTAATGTGTGGCCACGCGTCGGTACGTACCGGAATTCTAGGTAGGCACGAAACTAGTTTCGGCAAAATTAACGCCTCAACTGAAATAGCCGGAAGATCCTGTTTACGAGGGGAAATAACGCACGTAGTCATCCCTTTTGGATAAATCGGTTTTCCTTCACCGATTCCATAAATCGGTGAATTCACATTTTTGTAACTCAAACCTATACGTCTGGCGCATGATTCAGTCATGAAACTAGCTTGACTACCTGAGTCAATTAAACAGCGCACTAAGTGTTTAGCGGAGCCATATTGTACATGAACGAGCGCGGTCGATAACATGATCATACATTTCTTTGTAGAAGATGGAAGGGATGACTCACAGCTGGCACTGATCACGTGGTTTGCGCCTGGCGGCGGCGCGGACGCCTGGTGAACCGCGGGTTCGAACTGGACGGCCTTACCATGTTTCTCCGTGGGAGGAAAAGAGGTGGCCTGATTTGAGTGCATAGGCTGATTTACTTGTGTTTCGAAGTGCAATAAAGAATGGTGCTTCTTTTTGCACGATTGGCATGTATATTGAGACTTGCACGATCGAAGATCGTGACCGACATTTAAACAATTATAACAAACATTTTTGTTTTTAACAAAGTGGTACCTATCGCTGGGAGTCATATTCAGAAACTTTGAACATTTAGGTAGAACATGTTGCGAATCACACAAAATGTATTGTTTATCATTACTGTAGGTAGATTCCGTGACAGCCATTGAACGGCGCGGGCCCGGCCCTGAATGGGGCAAAACACGATTAGGTCCTACGCTGTTCGAGCGGTAGCGGGAACTAGCATTATCTCCCTTCTTCGCCTCACTTCCGGACATAATTTCGAACGTGGAGATTTCTTGTTCTAAGAACCGTATAAGTACGTCGACAGTAGGTATGTCGGAAGGTTTAGCCAGTGATAATTCAAAGCGCTTACGAACGGAGTTCGGAATTTTACGCAACAAAACATTCAATAATATAAAACTCCATGCATTAACGGGAAAACGCATTGTTTCAAGTGCTTTTATATTATCCATGTAAACATTTACTAATTTACGCAAGCTAGCATTCGACTCATTTGTACAAGCTTCACAATCGAGAATTCGATCCAAGTGTTTAGAGGCAATCATTCTACGATTTTCATATCGATTTTTCAATATGTCTAATGCAACTGAATAATTATCATCAGTAATGGGAATTGACTTAATCAAATTATGAGGCTCGTTTTTTAAAGTTAGCAACAGATAACGAAATTTCTCCGCAGGCGAGTAGGCATCGTTGTTGTGGATCAACGCTTGATACAAATCGAAATAAGAAGGCCAATCAGTGGGCTCACCACTAAACGATGGCAGGGGTAGCGTGGGTAATTTATGAAAACTATGATTTTGAGGCATCGATTGAATGGTAGAACGACTCATGCGTCTGCCCTCCTGCTCGGCTTCTTTCAATTTATTTACGTGAACCAAAATAGCATAATAACAATCATTAAAATCGTTGCGAATTTTTAATTGTTCATCTTTATTGAACAACTTCGCTTTCATCAAAGATTTTTCAATTTTAGACTGAAGTTTACTAAACTTCCTTTGTTGAGCATTTAGATCGGTAGATCGTGTTTTAAATTGAACCGGGTCGGTTGTAGCAAACAATAATGTTCTCTTAATTTCTTCTAAGATAATATCTCTTTCGAAAAGATCTTGTTCCGTAGCAGCGTCGTCCGCCATTTTGTGTTACAAATATGGCTTCGTACGAACAATGATAAGCGGAAATTGAATGAAATGTACACGTAGTGTAGCAACACAACTAATGAAATACAACAAGATTTTAACGCATAATAATAAATCTAATGAAATGATTATGTACACGTAGTGTAGCAACAAAACTATACGTATGAAATAAATATGTACACGCGGTGTAGCAACAAAAAAACAATTCTAAGAATGCACAATCTGGAGAAATCAAGACAATTATCCGGATCGAACGGATCAAAAATATGTTAGGGAAAATCAGTTGGCTGAATTGGGGAGTCACCTACCTCACGACGACAGGTCGGCACCTTCCAACTCAGATGGATCCACTGATGGTTTGCCTAGACACTGGAGCTTCCACGGGTGCTGGTTTGGCCTGATTCTCCGATTGGTGTATGCAGGGACACAAGGGTTGAAACGAAGGACCGTAATTCACACCGCGACTCGACAGTAATATCGGTAGGGCGCGAGCAAAGTCAGGAGCGGACGGCAATGTCGGGTGCATGCGTCTACGCGTCTCTGTGTATCTCCGAGGACTCCGAGGTAGCCCGCTCGACGACCGAGGGTCACGTGAGGGGCTTGTCCACCAATTAGCCAATTAGAGAGCAGTAAAGAAATGTCAAGATCCTACCCTCAAAATTGTGCATACTTTGAAAATAACAAACTACCCTAAAGTGAAAGAAATAAATATCGACCACTCATCATCATCATCATGGTCAGAAACAAAACAACGATTTATATATTAAAATTAAAGAACCTATTCCGTTACGGAACAGGGCCCTTTATAAATCTATCTAGTTAGGTAGGTTAGGTATCTATTTAGTTTTGTAGTAGGTACGTGGGTTGGTCACTCGGTTTCAGTTATTATTTTAACGCGTTCTACAAAAAAGCTGATGAAATGTCTAAGACATTTACCTGATTTTTTAAAATTGTGGTGCTTTCTATGATTTGTTTTCGGAATTTAAATATTTTCTCGAGCATACTATGGCAGACCAGGCACACGGTATTCCGCGACAGATCCATCTGAAAGAAAATTGACTCAGAAGAATGATTTTAGAAACTCGTCAGACGCCAATTCGATAAGGAATCACTGTATGTTAATAAATAACATAAATTATTAGTTAGCACTGAACTGAATCATAGACGTAGTTTTTTACCAGTAAACCTAAATAAATTACCTTCACTTTAATTCAAACATACCTGTGAAAAGCTTTCTAAAAAATCTGTATGTTTGCAATATTGGAGGCCGACCATTCTTGTATTCTTTGACAAACAGCAGCAACAAATCTTGTCACAATTAATTTCCATTGCTTCATCGTAAAATGAACTGTAATGTTCTGTTGAAGATGATGCCGATTGGAATTCCATTTAATTTCTGTAAACAAACAAGAATTCATTGAGTCAGTTCTACTTATTTATATTCCAAAAGCCAATTCTAGATTCTGTGACAATTTGGTCGACTTGATTTGACATTAGGCTGGCAGACATTTATTTTGTTTGTTTTTAGTTTTTTTTCTCATACTTTTTGGAATATTAGTCTTCCTACTCGACAATAGATGGATCTTTTCCCAAAATTGAATTGTTTTTGCATGGATTTGTTGAGGCGAAATAGCCGATCCTTCCGGCTGTTATGATATTTGTTTGTTAGCATTATTTCACGTTCTTAAAATCCGATTGCTTAGTTCCGTATTTTTTTATGTTTGTGAATAAAATATGACTTGATTATGCAAGAAATTGGTAAATAAATAACAATGGAGGCCCAAGCAAGTAATTTATGCAATGGCTGCCTAGCTGTTGACCGCAGAATGCTACTAATAGGGGACACTCTCAGAGAACAGTGTTTTTTGGAAATAATCCGGGAACTAGCGGTAAGTTAATTATTATTTTGACTAATTACTCACTAGACTTAAATTATTATACACTGGAAAATGCGCAATACTTTATTTCATTTGATTTTGAACTCATTTCCTGAAAACAAAATCTGCTTTGAACTTTAAGTTCCCTTCCAGTCCGACATAATGTAAACAATAATAGAATTCAAATAATCTTTATAAAACAATATGATAAAGAAAAACAGAAAAGTAACAAACATCGACGGCCTTATCGCTAAGAGATATCTTCCAGGCAACCTTTGGAAGGAAATGTGATTACTGTATGGGTATAGACAGTCCAGTACATATTAGACATAGCGACCCGCCCCGGCTTCGCACGTTTTTTTATACATATACTTCCTCTTGAATCACTCTATCTATAAAAAAATGCATCAAAATCCGCTGTGTAGTTTTAAAGATTTAAGCATACATAGGGACATAGGGACAGAGAAAGAGACTTTGTTTTATACTATGTAGTGATACATAAATATCACTTGATAACTATGAGTAATACTTAGCCATTTGTGTGGCTATCTGTGAGCACTGTTCAGCACTATTTACTTAAGCTAGTCTGATTAGGTAATATTGGCTTTGTTATCTTATTACACATTGGATTGGTATTGATATGGATCAGTTGAGCTATTGATTGCTTGCTACAGTATGTATTTAGCTCAATGGTTTCAATTATAAATACTGCAATTTTTTCTATTACAGTAGAGCCTCGATAATCCGTACCCTGGCTAATCGGAACGTCGCTGTAATCGGAACTGCCGGGCAGTCAGTAGTCTCTCTCTTTCTCACTTACCGCGGCTGCTGATCTTATGCTTCGTCTTTAGTTGCGAATGTAAATACGAAATATTTGGTTGGATTGGGCTGATGAAAATGACTTGTCTTTATCCGAAAAGATGATGCTACGTAATTTGAGAGTGAAAGCCTTTTTTGGTCAATAAATAGAACCCGCCAAACTAAAATTGACGACTTGACTTGACTATGAGGAAGTCTCGTATTTTGTGGTTTAAATATGTGTCTTAAAGTAACTCAATGAATATATTCTATCAAAATATACTGGCATTTTTTAACATATTATAATTTGAACGCTCCGCAAGTCCGAACAGGGGTTATTTTTTGGTAATTCGGATTATCGAGGCTCTACTGTATTGTAATTTTCATACTTCATCATCATCATCATCAGCCTATATTAGTCCACTGCTGGATTTTCATACTTACTGATATTCTAAATGTGAAGGTTTGTATGGATGTATAGATATCAGTCATCTAGTACCCATAACACAAGCTCTGCTTAGCTTGGGGCTGCTGTGTGTATGATGCTGTGTGGACTGTCCGAAGTTATTATTATTATTATTATTATTATAGATGTATGGATGTTTGTACCTATTAAAAAAAATGAATGAATCAGGCTGAAATTTTGAATAGATGTAGTTCTAGCCCTGGAATATCACGGGCTATGATTCATCATTTCATGATAGAAATAGCCTTGAAATATTTCCAAAAAAATAATGTGTGTGAAGCCACTGGTAGATTCTAGTAGTTAAATTTTTTCGACCTGCCCCAGCTTCGCACGGTTTTATTATACATATAAACCTTCATCTTGAACCACTCTATCTATTTAAAAAAATTGCATCAATATCCGTTGCATAGTTTTAAAGATTTAAGCGTACAAAGGGACATAGGGACAGAGAAAGCGACTTTGTTTTATACTATGTAGTGATATTGATGTTTCTTTTAGCTCGGTCTTCCAAATTCAGCGTTATGGCTCTGTTGGGAGTGTGAAGCCAACATCACAAGGTTTACTAAATTCAAACTACAAGTGAAGCATGCTTATAAAGTACTTAATGATTTTACTACTCAGGTAAGTATTAAGAATTTACCTTTTAATTGTACATAGCTAAACACCTTTCAGCTTTCAGAATCCTCACTAATATTATAAACTAGAGACCCGCCCCGGCTTCGCACAGTTTTATAATACTTATAAACCTGCCTCTTGAATCACTCTATCTATTAAAAAAATCGCATCTAAATCCGTTGCGTAGTTTAAAAGATTTAAGCATACTTAGGGATATAGAGATAGAGAAAGCGACTTGGTTTTATGCTATGTAGTGATGAGAAATCCTGACTAATATATAAACAAGATTGTTTGTATGTATAGATGTGTTTGTTACTATGTTGTTTACTATGCATGTTACATACACTAACAATATTTATTTTCAGACTGAAAACCCACATCGAATATCATCACTCATCCAACATGAAGCATATAACATCTCACTGCCTCCCAATGAAAAGACTGAGCTCATTTCTATTTGTACTAATACTTCTATACCTACTGAAACTTCTATATCTACTGATACTATCAAAACAGAGAATATTAAAACACAGATTAAATATGAGCCTGATTTAACAGACGATGATGAAAATCAGCCATTGATAGAAATTTGTATTGATACTGGAATACATGATGATAAAATCAGTGTCAGTGAAAAAAGCGGTGCTAAAAATCATAAGAATAAAACTAATAAATTGAAACTTGATGCTAAAATCCGAAATAACGGTAAAATTGGTAAATTGAAACGTAATGGTAAATCGAAACATAATGATAAATTGAAACGTATTGGTAAATTGAAAGAGAATGGTAAATTGAAAAACAAAAGTATGTTCAAAGAGATAGAATTGACAGAGCAAGAGATTGTTGAAGAGAGAAATGATTTAGCACTAAGAGATGACTATGTGAATGCTATGTTTAGATGTGAGAGATGTTTAGTCACATTTCCCAATGAAGATGATCTGAAGGAACATATTTTAAAGAAGCATGAGATGGTATGTTTGCTTTTAACAAATACTTATTACTTAACCAAGTCTAGAAAAGGAGGATTTAAATAAATAAATAAATAATAAATAAATAATGCTGGACAATCCACACAGCATAATCTAGCCCCAAAGTAAGCTACTCAAAGCTTGTGTTATGGGTACTAGATAACTGATATATTTAATACATTATATACATAGATATATATTTTTTTATTATACATATTAAACACCCAGACCAACGAAACAAATTTCTGCAGACAAAGATTTATACAACGACTGTTGTTTTTTACTGGTTGTACCAAATCAGCTACTATTTTATTTGTAAGCTGGTACTTGTTATGTGGTTCAATTTAATTTGATTAAGATAAACAGTGTGATTATGCAAAAACCACTCCTTAAAAATTTACACATGAAAGCCATTTCAATGGCGTTCGTAATTATACTAGGACACAAAGGCCATTGTAATGGCACTCAAATGTCAATTTTGGATGGGTGGTTTTGCGTAATCGCACAGCTGACCAGTAGTTTTTGAGTTTTTTCTTATTAACATGTATTTATAAACTTCGACTACATTGATAATATTCTCATTTTGTTTTAAATAGTTTTAAGCCAATTTATAGATATGTATTATAAACACGTCGACATGTTCAAATTTCAGAACGTCTCAAAACACCAATGCAGTATATGCTACTGCTCATTCAGCTCTGAAATGTCGTTTGCATACCACCGAAGACGTCACACCAGGAGATACGAATGCAGTCTGTGTACCTTCAGATGTACGAGCAAACTGGCCGCGAGGAACCATTGCGCTACCGTACATTTACAGAGGTATCTATTTACAGTACCGTGCATTTACAGAGGTATCTATTTACAGTACCGTGCATTTACAAAGGTATCTATTTACAGTACGGTTCATTTACAAAGGTATCTATTTACAGTACCTACGGTTCATTTACAAAGGTATCTATTTACAGTACGGTTCATTTAAAAACATATCTACTTACAATAACGTGCATTTATAGAGAAACTAGCAGCGCCTTGCGGTTTCATTAGCGTAGTTCCCGTTCCCGTGGGAATTCCGGGATAAAATATAGCCTATGTGTTATTCCAGATTATAATCTATCTCTGTACCAAATTTCATCCAGATCCACTCCGTAGTTATTAGTAAGATTAGTAGGATGCATTAGAAAGGTTCTATTTACAATACCTTGCATTTAAAAGGTAGGTATCTATTTACAGTATGATGCATTTACAAAGGTATCAATTTACAATACCGTGCATTTACATAGGTATTTGTTATCAACACCGTGCATTTACAGAGGTAGCAATTTACAATTCTGTGCATTTACAGAGGTATCTATTAACAATAGCGTGTATTTACATGGGTATCTATTTACAATACCATGTACATTTACATTTACCGTGGTATCTATTTACAATACCGTGCATTTACAGGGATATCTATTTACAACACCGTGCATTTACAGCGATATCTATTTACAACACCCTGCATTTACAGAGGTATCCATCATCCATCATCCATTAATTAATAAATAACAAGTAAGTTAAATAAACCTTGTAAAATAATATTTTATCATCTTTTTCAGTGCAGCCTATGACTTGGAGCGGACTTACAAAGACTGTGATTTAGAAGCTAAAGATAATGATCTCAATAAGTAAGTAAACTCTATTTTACCCGAATTCATAAACGGAGGAGGTTCTCAATTCGTCGCATATTCGTCGGAATCTTTTTTATTTATGTTCGCCGATTATTCGAAGGCGCCTGACTGAACCTGTTAGGAACAATACAGTCGCATTATAGGTCTCCACACACAGAAGCCGGAGGCGGAGCGGAGGCGAAGGCGTGCGAGTTCTTTCCTATTTATCATATGAAAGCCTACACACACACCGCAGGCGGTGGCGGCGCGGTGCCATAGGAAAAACCGGCACGCCTTCGCCTCCGCTCCGCCTCCGGCTTAGTGTGTGGAGACTTTTAATGTTATTTGAAAATCGAATATAAATGTGATCAAAATCTGACCGGTAGTTTTTGAGTTGTTCTTAATTATGCGTGAAATTATCAGGCGAAATTAACTATATCAATTGATTTAGACTTTTCCATAGAAACAAAGCGTGAGAAGCCGAGGTCTGATACTAGTATTTAATAAAATGGTGCCTCTAACTTATATATTTAACTAGCGACCCGCCCCGGCTACGCACGGTTCTATTATACGTACAAATCTTCCTCTTGAATCATTCTATCTAAAAAAACCGCAGCAAAATCTGTTGCGTAGTTTTAAAGATTTAAGCGTTCAAAGGGACATAGGGAAATAGGAACATAAGGACACAGAAAGCGACTTTGTTTTATACTATGTAGTGATGTAGTGATAGTGATTATTGTTTTGTTCTCAGTACAAAAGAAGCTAAGTTCACATGTGAACACTGTCCGAAAGTGTTTGGCTGGAAGACATCTTTGAGGAAACATTTGGAAACGCACAAGATTGAGGCTGGACAGAAAAGAAAGCCCTACTGTGAACCATGCAGGTAAATATAAGAAACATAAAAAACACTATAACAAAGTTTAAGTTCCTATGGAAAATTATTATTCCTTTGTTCGTTTCACTCAAAAATTGTTAAATAAACTAACTATACCATAATTAACTGTACAGAATCCAGCTAGATAAATCAATTAATTTAACTTATTTTCAGCTTGACTTTCACGACAACTTCAAACCTGCAGAAGCACGCAAGGACAAGTTCAAAGCACCAAATACAACTTAAACTGAGGTAAGTTATATTGGACTAGCGACCCGCCCCGGCTTCGCACGGTTTTATTATACGTATAAAATAGAGATGTAACGAATGTCAAATTTCTGACATTCGCGAATGCGAATGCGAATATTCGAGGCTTACATTCGCGAATGCGAATATTGATCTTTCGAACTTGCCGGCAACTAAAAGAACTGTTTATTGGCTAATTCTCAACGCTTGCTATGAGCTATCTTCAACTATCAAGTATGAGTAATAAGTTATATTTTATTCGTTCATGAGGTTCACTTCTTTCTTCTTCTTAGCCTTTACTTCTATCAGGTCTCCTTCAATATTTTCCATTTCCTGCCGTCTTGTGCAATTTTTTGCTTTTGATTCCAGCTGTTCTTTAGACGTCTGCATACCAATGCATTTGTGGTTTCCCCTAGAGTTGTTTTAAGCCCCGTGGCCTCCATTCTGCTAGTTTTTTGCATGATAGTATATCGCCTTGGCGCACTATTCTCCCTATCGTAACAAGGTTTGTTTGAGATACGAGGGTAGGACGTGCATGTTGTTTTTTTTTTAAACTTATGTGTCGTTGGTATATTTTTAATTTTGTAGGGACTGTATAATTGCCCAGAAAACAACCTGAAGGCTTGGTAGAGGAAAGTTGGTTATACCAACCCTTAACATAACCTTAACTTTCACCCGAGATTACGAAAATACTATCAAGAATATTATCATCTTTGTTTTTTTAGGGAGCCTCATCCTACTAATATTAGTAACGCGAAAGTTTGTAAGTTTGGATGAATGGATGTTTGTTACTTTTTCACGCATAAACTACGGAACGGATATGGATGAAATTTGGCTGGCACAGAGATATATTATAGTCTGGAATAACACATAGGCTATATTTTATCCCGGAATTCCAACGGGAACGGGAAGTACGTGGGTGAAACCGCGAGGCTCTGCTAGTATAAAATATAAAATATATTTTTTTGAGTAGGCTACGGTACGATATCGAGACTGGTACGCTTAATTGTACCGTGGTTTCGAAATCAATCATACTTTGGGATTTTTCATAAAAATGTCCACAAAAACAAAATTAACTTAATCGCATTCCTTCTGATGAGAATGTGAATCTCAAAAAAAATTAAAAACAATAAAATGGAACAATAGGCAGGGAAAATCTACCAATACATTATACCGGTACGAATAGCAAGACGTACCCAATTTTGAAAAATAGTTTTTATCTTATCCTACCTCTAACTGCACCGTTAAAGTTACACAGATTAAAAGGATGTCTAATAATTTAGTATCAACATAATGCAATATCGAATTCCTGATAACTTCCCCTTTCTAAAGTTGCTTATGATTAGGTTTTCCTTCCAGGTCAAAAACTGCAGCAAGCGTCACGAAAACTTACTTTATTTATTCACCATCATTTTATTCATAACATTGCATGCATTTGAAAAACTGTGATGGCTTCCGGAGTGCAGCCACCGGAGTGTTTTGTGTACCGGTCTAATAAGACGAAAGACTGGTTTTAGGGCTTTTCTAAATGCTTTTGAACCCCTGTCTCTCGATGATGTTCTGGACCTTCTCTCAAAATTCTTCGATGTTTTTTTCTACATTGTTCCATGTTTCATTGTATGTCTTTAAATTTGTTTGCGTTAATCCGACCAGCTTTGAATAGGGACTTTATTTCGTTCAAAGTCCAGTTAAGTTTTGCTACATAGTTTTTCAAGGCGACCCGTGTTATTGGGTTTGAATATTCATAACATTTACTACCACAGAATTTGAAACTGACATTGCAGAATTAAAAGCCAAAAATAAATGAGTAGGCAATCCGACTGCCATATCAAAATAAATAGTATTTCACAAGTAGTGTAGTTTTTTTTTTAATTCCGCGTTTATCTGCCGAGGTAATAGAGTACTGTTATTAGAAATATTAAATTTTTGTCCAATCAACATTCGCAAAATATTCGCAAGGATTTTGGCGAATGCGAATGCGAATATTGAAAATCCTGCGAATATTCGCGAATGCGAATGCGAATATTCGTTACATCTCTAGTATAAAACAACCTCTTGAATCACTATCTATTAAAAAAAACCGCATCAAAATCCGTTGCGTAGTTTTAAAGATTTAAGCATACAAAGGGACACATGGACAGAGAAAGCGACTTTGTTTTATACTATGTAGTGATTTTAAGGATGTCCAACCTGTTTTAGAAAGATGAAAGAGACAAATCCATCAGAAGCCAGTGACAAGTTGATAGAAGATATAAAGTCAAGCGTGAACAGTACGCGGCGAGCATTCCCCTGTGCGCAGTGCGACAAAACATTCCAGTGGAGGGGGAATTTAATGCGACATCTGCACAGTCACGCGGCTAGGTGAGTTAATTTACAAGTTTATTTATTTATTCAGGAATAACGACTACATTTAACATTGTATATACTAGCATCTATGATATAAAGACAAGTGTGAAAGATACGCGCAGGCATTCCCCTGTGCGCAGTGCGACAAAACATTCCAGTGGAGGGGGAATTTAATGCGACACCTGCACAGTCACGCGGCTAGGTGAGTAGTTTAATTTACAGTTTCAGTTTATTTATTTATTCAGGAATAACGACTCCTTTAATCTTACTTAGTAGGTACAGATACTTATAACTATGTAAAGTTGAGCTATATTCGCAAATGCCCACAGGGCTATCTACATTATGCGTTATATACAGAATAAAAATACATGCAACCAGAAGATAGCCTTACAAAAACTAAGCTAGGCGAGAGCTGTGATTTTTTGGCTTGGTTTTTTTTCTGTATTAACAATAGTAAATTTGTGTGGTATTTGTACATTACTACAAATTCAGAAAAAATACAATAACTTCGACATTAAAATTCCCATAAGTTTAAAGACGAGAACAAAAAAAGAAGAAGTAAAGAAACAAACATGGTTTAAGTTAAAGATCAGTAATAGGAGGAAAGGAAGCCTAGAAAAAGTTAATTTATATCACAACCTCTGTGATCTTGTGGTTTGATCTCTGTCGGTATAATAATCGTCAATAGAGTTCAGCGCATCTCAAGTAAGAACTGCTTCGTATGTATGTGTGTGATGTACTGTCACACATGTTACTACGCACCTGTCAAACATGTTACAATGTTTCTGTCACACATGTTACAATGTACCTGTCACACATGTTACAATGTACCTGTCGCACATGTTACAATGTACCTTGTCACACATGTTACAATGTACGTGTCACACATGTTACAATTAGAGATGGGCCGAATATTCGTTTTATATTCAGTATTCGGCAAATTCGGCAGCTTTACCGAATATTCATATTCGGCCGAATATTCGGCTGAATCATCTAATGTTCGGCAAAGTGATACTCAAAGTTTTTACTGTTAAGACCCGTGTATTATCATGATTTGAGTGTACAGTGTAATGAAGTAAGTATTTTAGAGTGTAGCTTTCTGATTTTGTCGTCACTGAAACTTTATTTTCAATTAAAGTAAAGTAGTAGTAAGTTGGTAAAAAGATATTAACTTCAATCAATATCTTCACGCCAGATCCCTTGCAGGGTAGGCAAGGAATCCATAATAACTTAATGCAAAATATAGGTATCTAGCTGTTTTGGGATTAGGCATCTGTGTTAACTCTTTATAATAATACTAGCGACCCGCCCCGGCTTCGCACGGTTTTATTATACGTATAAACCTTCCTCTTGAATCACTCTATCTATAAAAAAACCGCATCAAAATCCGTTGCGTAGTTTTAAAGATTTTAGCAGTCGAAGGGAGAGAAAAAGCGACTTTGTTTTATACTATGTAGTGATATTATACAGACAGGCCTTAATTGAAGGAAAATAAACAAGATATTTATTTTGGCAATCCGCGCGCTTGGCGTAAACAAGTTTAGACTTGCGACGCAACGGAATCAAATGTATCTACCGAATATTCGGTTCAGTAAAAGTTTTACCGAACATTCGGCCGAATGTTCGTATTCGGTGAAACCCATGTTCGGCCCATCTCTAGTTACAATGTACGTGTCACACATGTTACAATGTACCTGTCTCACATGTTATAATGTACATGTCACACATGTTACAATGTACCTGTCACACATGTTACAATGCACCTGTCCCACATGTTACAGGGCCGCCGGGTCGCTGGTGTGTGCTCCGTGTGACAGAACGTTCTCTTCGCTCGCCACCTACACGCAACACATGCGGGTCAGCAGGAAACACGTCTCCGAAAACGATTTCAAGTAAGCATTCATATCCTACTAATATTATAAACGCGAAAGCGTAAATAAATAAAATAAAATAATACAGTTTGTAAGTATGGATGGATGTTTGATACTCTTTCTCAAAAAAGCTACTGAACGGATATGGATGAAATTTGGCACAGAGATATATTTTAGAATATAAATTACAAGCAAGGAATAGAAAAATTACAACTATTATTTACAATTGAAACCATTGAGCTAACTGCAGACGGTTGAAAACAGCCTAAAGGTAGCTCAATTGATCCATGTCAATACCAGTCGGAAGCGAGATATATTATAGTCTTGAATAACACATAGGCTAAATTTTATCGGGATCGGGAATTAACGCGGGTGAAACCGCGAGGCGCTGCTAGTAAATAAATAAAATAAATAATTCTTTTGCCCGAAAAGTCAGGCAAAAGCATTATTTTATTTATTTACTAGCAGATTTACACTCTGTCAGTCATCACGTGACCAAGACAGATTGTAAATATCGGGAAATATAAGTAAATAAACGCGATAAAAACCCGTGAATATTAAAACTAATAACCCACCCCCGGCTTCGCACGGTTTTATTATTCGTATAAACCTTCCTCTTGAATCACTCCTACTATAAAAAACCGCATCAAAATCCGTTGCGTAGTTTTAAAGATTTTAAGAATAAATTATTTATTAATTATTTATCAGTATTATCACTACATAGTATAAAACAAAGTCGCTTTCTCTGTCCCTATGCATGCTTAAAAACTACGCAACGGACTTTGATGCGGTTATTTTTTAATATTTAGAGTGATTCAAGACGAAGGTTTATACGTATAATAAAACCGCGCGAACCCGGGGCGGGTCGCTAGTATTGTATAATTTAGTAATTATCTGATAATTCGCAGGTACATGTGCACCGAATGCGGTCGCAAGTTCTCCAATAAAACGAAGCTCACGGAGCATATAGACTGGGAACATCTCAAGAACTACGTGCATACTTGTACTGACTGTCAGAAGGTAAATAACAATAATAACTCTTTGTTTTATACTAGCGGTTCACCCTGGCTTCTCATGGGTATGTACTATCTTAAATATAAATGTATTGTATTAAGTATATCAGTCATCTAGTACCCATAACACAAGCTCTGCTTAGCTTGGGGCTAGATGATGCTGTGTGGACTGTCCGGAATTATTTATTATTATTATTATTTATTTTACCTGTGTTCATCAGGGATAATGTAGGATTGTTTCTTTTTTTTTTTTTTTTTTTATTGAAAATGGTCCAGCGTTTGGCCACTATCTCAGGTAAGTGAAGATGTGGCCTAAGATGGATTCTTTTATGAAAGATTTTTTCTAATCAGTCTATTAGTTTCGGAGCCCATTCAATTCAATATAATCATAATTCGTATAGAAAAGAGTACATGGCATCTACAACCAAACATAATATACATAGGCACATACCTATTTACCTTAGATAAGTAAAATATATAATGTGTAAATTGATTTTCTTTTTGATAAAATATTTTGTAAATTGAATACAAATTCACATTATACCTAATGAACATAGAGTATATAATATACAGTGGTGGTCATATAATTAAGAACGATTTGAAGTTATAGAAGTTATTTATTTAAATCGTGGTATACACAGAGATGTGGACCTTCTAAGAAGCAACTAGTTATGTTATTAAATAGCCACATTAATAGAGCAACGTTGCTTAGGAATGAAGAATAAAATCGCTGACTATTTTTTTACATATTATTTATTTTACCAAAGTATTACATTCAAATAGTACTGAAGCTGGACAAATAATTAAGAACGATTTATTAAAGTGCTCGATAATTATTTTGTTTGACACTTACATTTAAAAAATCTGAACAATATGTAGCGAAGAAACTTTAAAAAGCAATTTCATAAATTTTTCACTAACATTCATAGTAAATAGCATATTCACGGCTTTTGATTACTGCTTTACACCGGCGACGCATTAACTCTATTAATTTTTGACATTTGGCAAGAGAAATAGAGTTCCATTCTTCTAAAAAAACGTCGTACAGCTCTTTTAAAAATCTTCTTTTATTTGAAACCTTTTTCTTTACTTCGAACCACAGATTCTCTATTGGGTTTAGATCTGGGCTATTAGCTGGCCAGTCTAAGACTGAAACTGATTGCGCTGTAAGAAATTCCTTTACGGTTCGCGCGGTGTGTTTTGGATAATTGTCATGCTGGAATGTCCAAGTAACCGGTAGAACGTCTTCAGCATAAGGTGACATTGTTTCTTCCAGTATATTTTTGTACTGGAACTGATCCATGTTACCTTCTATCAATTTTACAGGTCCAACACCATGTCCAGAAAAGCACCCCCAAATTTTCACATTTCCACCACCGTGCTTTAAGGTAACTTTCGTGTACTTAGGGTCAAATGCTGTATTCGGGGGACGTCGTACATAATATCGTTTTCCATCAGAACATAGGTACTCTGTTTATTTTCGTCTCGTCAGGAAAAAGTACATTTTTCATAGTCCAGATTTCATACTTTCTCGCAAATGCAAGACGGGCTTGCCTGTGTAAAGTTTCAACATGGGTACCTTTCTTGCTATCCTACCGTGCAATTTTTCTTCTACCAAACGTCTTCGAATAGTGCATGCTGAGATTGCTGAAGGGTTGTTTTCACCAAAATATTCTTTTCTCAGCTCATTGGACCCTTAAAAAGGTTTTTTTTTCGCAATACGAACGATTTTCGGTCATCTCGAAGAGTTGTTTTTCTCTGTTTAGGTACACGTGGAACATTTTGAAGTAGTTTAATACGTAGCAAAATGCTTTACAGCATGGAAAACCATCGTTTTTGAACATTGCAGATGGTCGGCTATCTTTTTATAAGACCAATTCTTCCGGCGAAGTTTGATTATTACTTCTCTTGTACCTAGATTTGTCACAACTTTTATTTTTCCCATTGTTTTTATAGGAATAAATCACTTTTAATCTTTTACAGCACTAAATGGCACCAAAATTATATAAACAGTTACCAAACCACTGAGTGTTCTTTATTTAAATTTGAAAAAAAGGTTTAGAATATTGAGCGTTCTTAATTACGTGACCAGCCAGTACATAGGAATACTATGTTTAGAAGTAGTGTAAAGAGTTTGTCTATTTATTTTTAGCTAATCATTGTGTACCAATGAATACAGTGGTATTATGTAAAAGTTTTATGATACCGAGAGAAATAAAAATAATTGCATGCAATTAGTTTTGGGTCTTAGTTTGAAAAAATCTTCGCTTTACATCAGCGTTCTTAATTATATGACCACCACTGTATGTATATGTCAAATGTCAAGTCATCATCGCATGTATGACTGAGGTTGAAAACGCCGCAATAACTTAAAAAACAGTAACATTTAGCTAGGTACACTTAACACATTGTTCTGAATCTCGTTCTCCTTGCTCTCAATAGGTCATGGCTGAAAATCATTGCTTTTGCTTCCTTGGCAAAATATCACACTGAGCCAAGGCAAAAAAGCAAAAAAATTTGCTAAAATTTGCTTTTTTACTGCAGCACACAAACATATTATAACTTGTTTTGAATTTTTGTTTGTTGTTATTATTTAAATTAAATGTAAGCTTGTTACATACGAACTATGCACCTAATCTGCAGCGGTGGCTCGCGTTGCAACATCCATTGTGTCGGTCGACTGCAGAGTCAGCAATGACGTCTTTCCCTCAACGTGCCCCAACTGCGTTCCGGTCACGTCATTCTATACTTGGTAATCGCATCGACCGAGTGTAGGTTCCTTAGTTATAATTTACATTTACGATCATTGTAATTTGTTAACTTAATAAATTAGTTGAAAAGTTTTTGGTTTTTTTTAAAACCGTCGTCTGTGGCTTCCGTAATTGGCGCAGGCGGTAGGATACGTCGAAGCAGTGGGTATTCGTCCAGGAAATACTCAAAATCGATTCCAGACGAACAGACTCCTGTTTGGCCTTCAAGTCTTCATCGGCGTATCCAGAATCTACGAGCACACGGGCGGCGGCGCACTTGAAAATCAGTGTACGAAGAAAACCATATGTAAGTGCTTTGAAACTTTCCTTTAAGTGTTGCCTCCTTTTCCACCATTTTCCATCCACGAAAATCAGAGGAGGAATCGACCTCCTCACGGCAAAATCGTAGAGATAACGTAATAGATAATACTAGAAATTTAGATTTAGATAGTAGTGAAATTTTAAGTGAAAGTAACGATAGTATTTTAGACAATATGGCTAACGAACCAGATCACATCTATAAGGCACTCCGCATGGTCCCGGAATTTGACGGGAACCCTAATATCCTCACTAGATTCATAAGAATCTGTGACCAACTCGTAACGCAATTCATGCGCACTGATCCTGGGAACGAGTTAAGCAATTTATGTCTTATTAACGGGATCCTTAACAAAGTAACGGGTCCAGCATCCAGGACCATCAATGCTAACGGCATTCCAGATAATTGGTTAGGGATTAGGAATGCTCTGATAAATAATTTTGCGGATCAGAGGGACGAAAGCGCCCTGTACAATGACTTGTCTTTGTTAACACAGGGAAATGATTCCCCGCAGGAATTTTACGACAGATGCCAAACCCTTTTCAGTACGATAATGACGTATGTGACACTGCATGAGCATGTGCCTACCACCGTGGAGGCGAAACGTGATTTGTACCGTAAACTTACTATGCAGTCTTACGTGCGAGGTTTGAAAGAACCTCTAGGGTCCCGTATACGGTGTATGAGACCCCCTACTATAGAAAAGGCTTTGGAATTTGTACAAGAGGAGTTGAATGTGATGTATTTGCAACATAGGAATGAACCCAGCCGGAATCCAGCGACGCAGACAGCATCTAAGGTACCGTACCTACCACCTAATAATTTCAGTGTACCGAAAGCGTTTAATTTTGGTGCCCATAGGCCTGTACCAATGCAGCCGCAACCGCAGATGCAACCGCAGATGCAACCGCAGCCGCAACCGCAGCATTGGCGTCCAGCTTTACAGTTTCATCCCCCACAGCGCATGCCATTACAACCCTCACGAACGCAGCAGATGTTTAGAGCGCCCCCTCCAAATTATAACGCTCAGACCAGCGGCTTTAGGTTCCCTCCTAGGAACGCACCCCCGCAGCATCAAGGACCAAAGCCCATGAGCGGTGTAAGTCATTTTGTGTCGAAAGCTCTTCCCCCTACTATGCAGGGACATGACTGGCGTAAATTTGGCAATCCTCCCCCGACTAATTACTTTAAGTCTAGGGAAATGAATTACAATGAGGTAGGTGACTACTCTGACTATTACTACCCTGACGACTACTACTACCCTGACGGTGATTATCCAGAGACTGACTATGGTAACTTTTACGGCTACCAGAGCGTTCCGGAGTATTACTGTGACCAACAGGAAGACCCTCAGACCACTGACAATATACCATCGAACTCAATGGCTATTGAGCCCGCGCAACTGCCTTCTCAGCAGAAGGATCAGGATTTTCCTTCGGGTCGTTCCAACAGAGAACTAAAATAGAATTAAATTTACAGTCAAAAAAGGAATTGCGGTTCATACAAATATCGAACCCTCCTCTGAAGTTGCTTATCGATACTGGAGCCAATCAATCATTCATTAGTCCTGAAGCAACGTGTAATTTTTATTCACATGTGCCAAAGGATTTTGATCCTTTCGAAGTCACAAATTCACGCGTTACCAGCACCCATGACTATTCAATTACTATTCCGCACTTTGCTGAATTTGGCGATCAATCCAATATAAAACTTTTCATCTACAAGTTCCATAATTACTTTGATGGATTGATAGGCCTAGATCTATTGGAAAACTGTAAGATAGATCTGAAGAACAATGTACTAATAACTGAGTTAGCTAGAATACCATTGTCCCGTTATCAGTGTAGGAGAGCAAATCGTGAGGAAACGATTCCTGCCAATTCATCTAGATTGATTAACATCCCGATCGAACATCCTGACGGTGACATATTCGTGACTGAACAACTAATGTGTAACTGCCTTATACATGAGTGTGTTACTACTGTAACAGACAAGACTGGAATAGTTGAGGTAGAGAACATGACTAACGACGATATAGTTATTTCTTTCAAGGACTCAACAACGCATATTGACGTGTGTAATATAGAACAAACCGAAATCGAACAGGACCCCACTCGAGTAAAAAAGGTTTTACAGAACCTTAGGACTAAACATCTTAACGCCGAAGAGCGAGCTAATTTAGAAACTTTGTGTGGACGGTTTGCTGATGTGTTTTATATAGAAGGAGAGGCACTAACTTTCACTAACAAAATCAAGCACAGTATTAGGACGACAGATGAATTACCTGTTTTTACAAAAAGCTATAGGTACCCCTATGTACATCGCGAAGAAGTTAGGAGCCAGATTACTAAGATGTTGGATCAAGGAATCATCCGACCATCTGACTCAGCCTGGAGCTCACCTATCTGGGTAGTTCCAAAGAAAGTCGATGCTTCTGGTAAGCAGAAGTGGAGATTAGTGGTAGATTTCCGTAAATTAAATGAAAAAACCATTGACGATAAATATCCCATACCTAACATCTCGGACGTTTTAGATAAATTAGGTAGGTGTCAATATTTCACCACATTAGATCTTGCCTCCGGATTCTATCAGGTAGAGATGAACCCTAATGACATTGAGAAGACAGCCTTCAATGTCGAACACGGGCATTTCGAATTTTTGAGAATGCCCATGGGATTAAAAAATTCTCCATCCACCTTTCAAAGGGTAATGGATAACGTCCTCAGAGGACTGCAAAACGAGATCTGCCTCGTTTATCTCGACGACATAATCGTCTTTAGTACATCCTTGCAAGAACATATGATAAACCTAGAAAAAGTCTTTACTAGGTTACGAGAGTCCAATTTTAAGATCCAAATGGACAAATCGGAGTTTTTACAACTAGAGACAGCTTACCTTGGCCATATCATAGGAAGAGACGGTATAAAGCCTAACCCAGACAAAATCGTTGCAATTCAGAAATATCCTTTACCAAAAACCAGTAAGGAAATCAAGCAGTTTTTAGGACTTTTAGGGTACTATAGGAAGTTTATCCCTGACTTCGCTCGTATCACTAAACCTATGACTAGATGCCTTAAGAAAGCGAATAAGATCACTCTTGACGCTGATTATGTAGAATGCTTTGAGACATGTAAGCGACTTCTGACCAATGACCCGATATTACAATATCCTGACTTTACTAAGGAATTTATTTTGACAACTGACGCATCAAACGTGGCTTTAGGAGCCATACTTTCTCAAGGACCTGTTGGTTCAGACAAACCAATTTGTTACGCGTCTAGGACTTTGAACGATAATGAACTAAACTACTCTACCATCGAGAAAGAGCTTTTAGCCATAGTATGGGCCACTAAGTACTTTCGGCCATACTTATTTGGACGTAAATTCACGGTTTTGAGTGATCATAAGCCTTTACAGTGGGCTATGAACATGAAAGAACCTAACTCTAAGATCACACGATGGAAGTTAAAGCTAAGCGAGTATGATTTTCATGTCAAACACAAACCCGGAAAGAAAAATACTAATGCAGATGCCTTGTCCCGAGTAGAGATCAATAATGAAGAGATTGAATCTTTCCTATCGGAAATCGATTCACTAGTTGCCCATCATTCTCAATCTCAACGTTCTAACTCTGATACTCTCACTGCACATACTTCTGCTGAAAACCCCATACTTGAAATCCCGATAACAGACGACCCTATTAACAAATTCCATAGACAAATCTACTTCACAATCGTAGGTGACATAAAACGACGTACTACAGCGACGAAACCTTTTGACACACATACTCGAACTTTTATACAAATCTCACAATCTACTCTTGAGGAAGATGTAGTTAATGCCATCAAAGAATACGTGAACCCCAAAATTAAGACCGCTTTAAAGATTACTCCCCCACTAGGTATGTACGATATCATCCGAGTCATACAAAAGCACTTTAAAAGCTCTTCTATGAATTTAGTTTTAGCAAAAACTGAACTAGAAGATGTAAAGGAGTATTTAAAACAGCAGGAAATAATAAAGCATTATCACGATTGAAAAACCAACCATAGAGGCATAAATGAATGTTACTTGGCTTTGTCTCGACGATACTATTGGCCGAAGATGAAGGATGACATAACTAAGTACATAAATGAATGTACAATTTGTGGTCAAAGTAAATATGACAGGAACCCTATAAGACCTCAGTTCAATATCGTACCTCCAGCTTCGAAACCATTCGAGATAGTGCATATGGACCTTTTTACAGCACAGACAGAAAAGTACTTGACCTTCGTAGACTCTTTCTCTAAATATGGTCAAGCTTACCACCTGAGGGATGGTACAGCAGTTAGTATCATACAAGGACTATTAACTTTCTGTACACATCACGGACTTCCCTTGACCTTAGTGACAGACAATGGTACAGAATTTACTAACCAACTGTTTACTGAGTTTACACGATTACATAAGGTAAATCACCATAGGACCTTACCTAACTCACCGAATGATAACGGAATAGTTGAACGTTTCCACTCCACGCTATTAGAGCATTTGAGAATACTTAAAATTAAAAATAAAAATGAACCAATCGTTAACCAAATGCCTTACGCAATATTAGGATATAACAGTTCAATTCACAGTTTTACCAAATGTAGACCCCATGACATAGTACGAGGACATTTTGACCCTAGGGACCCTCTTGACATTGACTTGACAGAACACCTCATGCAACAGTACATCTTGACACATCGAGAGCAAATGCAGACTGTCTATGAGGCAATCAACCAAATAACTACTACTGACCGTACTACTATGATGACTAACAGGAATAAAAATCGAGAACCTGAAGTACGATATGAACCAGGCCAGCAAGTGTTTGTTAAAAATCCTTTTGCTGCAAGGCAGAAGCTAGCACCACGGTACACTAAAGATAACGTTCTAGCTGACCTCCCAATCCACATCTATACGTCTAAAAAGAAGGGACCCGTCGCTAAAAATCGCCTCAAGCGAGTTCCTAAGAAGTCCCAATTGTTACAGGATTCGACTATTACTGATACTGCATCTGACGGCGGCAGTGGAGATAAGACTTGAGAGCCTTGACAATGGACCAGGACTTCTTCCCTTCAAACTTGGTCAAGCCAAACTTATCACCCACTATCATTCCTTCCTACAGTATATAGATCTAACGGACTTAGAACATCAGGTTGACTCTATTCGCGAACAGATTATCTATTTTAGGACTAAATTAGAAAATAACACTCTAGACGTTTACGAAATACAGCTTGATCATCTCTCTAAAAAACTTAATAAAATAAATGTCCAACTGAAAGGTTTAGAGCCTAATCGCGTCAAAAGAGGTCTAATTGATGGTCTAGGATCTATAATTAAAAGCGTTACTGGTAACCTGGATCATTCAGATGCGGCGCGTTATGATAATGCAATTAAGATACTTGAAGGTAATGAACATAAGATGTTATCTGAGTTCAATGATCATATTAGCCTTAACAAGGACTGGATGGCCCAATGTAGCCAGATAATTGCGAGTATTGCAGAAAATCAGGAGAAGATAAATAGGACATTAGGATTAATTTTAGATAGTAATGCTTATGCTGAGACCAGTCTCTCAAAATACGCAAAGTTTGCGCAGCTTTTAGCCATCATTAGTGAAAACACCGATGATTTATCTTTAGAGTTAAATAGGATAGAAAATATATTAGCATTTGTAAGTGCATCGAGCACACATCATAGTATGTTAGGAATAAATAATTTAGAAAGTATGGTAAATAAGCTTAAGACTATCTATAGTAAAAGTGAGGTACTTGACGATGACTTACGTGAATATTATACTATCATAAAACCAGGCTCTTATTTTGTAGGGAAAAGATTAGTTATCATATTTAAATTCCCAATAGTTTCTCCAAGTAGTTTTGATTTTTACAAACTATCCATTGTCCCGAACAAACTTAACCAAACCTTTATTCCTTCATATCCTTTCCTGGCAACCGACGGGAAAGCTTTCATGTACATGGAGGCTGAATGCCCGAAGTTCAATCGACATCATCTCTGCGAAGAAAGCATCAACCACCAGCCCAAAGAACATCCTGACTGTATCCAGAATCTCATCATTCATCAATCCCTGGACACGTCATGCCAGCCAACTAAAATCACACTCATGAAGGAAGCCATGGAGCAGTTAGATGACCAACACTATACCCTTATCTTTCCTCGACCGACTAGAACAAAATTACAATGCGGACGTCAAGAATTCATCACTCTATACGGAAGTTATCTCGCCACTATCCCACACAAATGTTCTCTTCACACCAACGAGTTCTTCATCATTAACATAAATGACCAAGTAAAGGGACAGCCGCTGAAGATAATGGAAATCCCAAGAAACTTCACCATCGAGGAAAACCCCAGCATCCCTCATCTCAAATTGACTACAACCAATCTCAATGGCCTTCACCACTTAGAGGACAAGATTCTACTTCAGCGCCCATTAGATTTAAAACCAACAGATGGTACATTTTATCACACGACTCTACCACTCTACATGTCACTATTCGGTGCAGCTGTACTTGTTATCATCATCGTAATACGACGTCATAGAAAACGTTCCAAGCTAATTACGATTGAGAAGCCATCAAACGAGACAAGACATACTTCGGAGCACACATACGCCGTTCCTGACAGATCTACACCCCGGGAGGCTGCTCCAGCAACATTCTCGCTCAACGTACTCAAATAGTTGCTGCTCTGAGGATGGAGGTGTTACATACGAACTATGCACCTAATCTGCAGCGGTGGCTCGCGTTGCAACATCCATTGTGTCGGTCGACTGCAGAGTCAGCAATGACGTCTTTCCCTCAACGTGCCCCAACTGCGTTCCGGTCACGTCATTCTATACTTGGTAATCGCATCGACCGAGTGTAGGTTCCTTAGTTATAATTTACATTTACGATCATTGTAATTTGTTAACTTAATAAATTAGTTTAAAAGTTTTTGGTTTTTTTTAAAACCGTCGTCTGTGGCTTCCGTAATTAGCTATTGTATTTCTACTATTGTAATGTTTTTGTTGTATTTTGTATGTTGTGTTTGTAGTCCAAATAAAATTCTTATCTATCTATCTAACTATATGCGAGACCGCTAGTGTTTTATAATTTCATTATTGTGATGTATAACTTAAATATTGTAATTGTAATTTTTGATAGTTTTCCTGCGCTGTTTGTGTGTGATTTATAAAAAGTTTATCTATCTTAGTGCTTATTTTGTAAGTCTAAAGTAATAAAGTTATTTATCTTCTCTGACGTAGGTATTCAAGAGCCACACCTCTCTGTATATACACCGGCAGGTTGTGCACCAGAAGTCTAGCTCACAGCATCTTTGCGAAACTTGCGGGAAATCCTTCCCGGTACGTATTCACACCATTTATTTACATTCTTACAAAAACAACTTTATTTTCAACGAAAATTACAATCAAGGAATAGAAAAAATTACAACTAGTTTATACAATTGAAACCATTGAGCTAACTGCAGACGGTTACAAACAGTCTAAAGGTAGCTCAATTGATGCATTTCAATACCAGTCTGTGCGTCCCCAAGACACCGACTGCGTTACCACGCTGTATGACAATGCTGATGCGCTGAGCCAGATACTCACCAGCTAGAGGGGCACGCGTCCCATCGACCGGACGCTCACATTTTTTTTTTATTTTTACATATTGACATTTGGAAATATCGACATATCTTTATCTCGGCATAAATATCTTTCGACTATTTAATTTTATAAATCCGACATTTTTATACCTTAATAGTTATAGCTAATAGGGTTAGATGGGGAGGGTAGACTGGGGAAGAAAAATATTATTCTAGCTACTAGCAGCGCCTCGCGGTTTCACCCGCGTAATTCTCGTTCCCGTGGAGATTCCAGGATAAAATATAGCCTATGTGTTATTCCAGACTATAATCTATCTCTGTGCCAAATTACATCCATATCCGTTCAGTAGTTTTTGCGTGAAAGAGTAACAAACATCCATCCATCCATACTTACAAACTTTCGCGTTTATAATTTTAGTAGGAAACACCCAGAGTCCAATATTTTTCGAAATTGTAACTCACGGAGAGTTAGAATTTCGAAAAATATTGGACTCGTTTTATTGTTTAGTCATTCAAACAGAAAATGACCAAGATAAAGCAATTACAGTTAAGAAGCCCCCACTTCTCAACTGTAATGTAATGAAGCAACATTTGTAAATATTGCAGCTATCTCCAATTTATTCTTTGAAGGGGTATACACACTACACTTATTCAGGGACCCGGACTACCGGGCCCTGAATATCGTCCGGGTCCAGGTCCTTATATGATAAGGACCCTAAATCTTATTACACCACTCTTAGTTAGGGTTAGGGTCCCTGAATACCGTGTAGTGTAATACCCCTATTATTTGGCGACCGTCCTTATATACTTTATTATATTCCAGAATCAAACCAAGCTCCGCTCTCACATAATAGCGCTACACACGAGTGAGTCTCCATACAAATGTGCGGTCTGCGGCGCGCGCTTCTCCTGGCACAGCTGTCTTTCGCGCCATCTCAGGAGAGTGCACCGGACTGACAAATAGACATGATACTGTGTTGCCACTATGAAGAGAGTGTTTAATGTGAGCCTGCACACAAGAGTCTCCATACAAATGTGCGGTCTGCGGCGCGCGCTTCTCCTGGCACAGCTGTCTTTCGCGCCATCTCAGGAGAGTGCACCGGACTGACAAATAGACATGATACTGTGTTGCCACTATGAAGAGTGTTTAATGTGAGCCTGCACACAAGAGTCTCCATACAAATGTGCGGTCTGCGGCGCGCGCTTCTCCTGGCACAGCTGTCTTTCGCGCCATCTCAGGAGAGTGCACCGGACTGACAAATAGACATGATACTGTGTTGCCACTATGAAGAGAGTGTTTAATGTGAGCCTGCACACAAGAGTCTCCATACAAATGTGCGGTCTGCGGCGCTCGCTTCTCCTGGCACAGCTGTCTCTCGCGCCATCTCAGGAGAGTGCACCGGACTGACAAATAGACATGATACTGTGTTGCCACTATGAAGAGAGTGTTTAATGTGAGCCTGCACACAAGAGTCTCCATACAAATGTGCGGTCTGCGGCGCTCGCTTCTCCTGGCACAGCTGTCTCTCGCGCCATCTCAGGAGAGTGCACCGGACTGACAAATAGACATGATACTGTGTTGCCACTATGAAGAGAGTTTAATGTGAGCCTGCACACGAGAGTCTCCATACAAATGTGCGGTCTGCGGCGCGCGCTTCTCCTGGCACAGCTGTCTCTCGCGTCATCTCAGGAGAGTGCACCGGACTGACAAATAGATATGATATTTATCTATTCAAGAGCATTCATTGGCATCAAACATTTAAACAATGAAACGGCCGCTACAGGATTTGTTGTGGCTAAAATGTTAATGTTCCTAAATCTAACCTTTTTAAATCCAGTTCAGTCATCAGTTGCTATTTGAATGTATTTATTTTAGCAGTAACTGCTGAAATTATATTGACAAAAAGTGGCATATTGCAATCATACTTACCTGTGTAATAGATGTTTCATCACCACTAGATGGATGTATATATTTAGATAAACCTGTATTTTTATTTAATATATGTATATTGAACCTACACATATGTATTTTATTTGAACTGCTAGTGGTTTTTCTCAAGGCAAAAAGTATGTATAAGTAGTAATGATTACATATAAATCTCCCATGAGAACAATTCGAGGATAGATAGAATAGAATACAGGAGGTTGAGTTCAGGAAACAATCAGGAGCAGGGCGGATGTATATAAAGGAGATTGTACAAAGTACAATGATAGAAAGTACTTACGCTGAAAGTGAAAGTACACTTAAATTCTTACATTTTAACCGCCCCGGCTTCGCACGGTTTTATTATACGTGTAAACCTTCCTCTTGAATCACTGTATCTATTAAAAAAACCGCATCAAAATTCGTTGCGTACCTACTTTTAAATATTTAAGCATAGAAAGGGACAGAGAAAGCGACTTTGTTTTATACTATGTAGTGATATTTCTGATTCCTCTGACAGTTATAGGTATTAGACAATTTAATACCGCGAAAACTTTGGATTTGTATGCTAATTTTGGACAAAACAAAAAAATAACTTGATTTTTGTTTCGCACTCAGACTACCTAGACAGAGCGCTGTCAACAATGATTTTGAAGCCGGTTTCGTAAACATGTGTGCTCGTACTCAGTGTTGCCGTGTAGGTGTACTTTCGCATGAAATGTGATTCCATCCTGCTTTTTATGTCGCGAGATTGGTTTGAACAAAACATAATTCGGCATTTTGTCCCTCTAAATCTCGTAATAATTTTGCGTGACACTTGGCGCGACGGCTTAGCTGGACGAACAAGGTAAGGCGTAATTTCGTCATATATGTGTGTGTGTAAGTGTGTTTGTACACGCCAAGGCTTAATTTTACCTTCCTCAGTGCGGGTTTCGTTGGGGCTCCGTCTAGATAGTTCTATAGTCTGAGGTTTCGCAATGGAATCCTGTGAGATACAAGCAACCTTTTTGGAGAAATAGTAAAAACTTAGAATAATACTTCCCTAGAACGTGCTCACATGCTATCGCATTCACACACGAAAGAGAAAAACTATAAGCAAATACTCTAAAAAAGAGAAAGCTGGAATTCTTACGCTGTGTCCTGATTTTTGCTTTATTCCGCACTTACATGTGCTAAGCAAATGTGTCAAACGTCTACGAAATATTGTTTTAATCCATTTAGTTCCTTTGATTGAATGTGGTAGAAAGACTCCGAAAATATTGCTGCACCTCATAAAGATCAAATCCTCATAAAATAATGAGGCGTGCCGTGCAATAAATTTCTGAAATTTGGAAATAAATTTCCATGCGGGTGAAGCCGCGGGCCGCAACTAGTATTGGATATATCCCCAAAATATATTTGCTCACAGTAGGCTTGCTTGATGTGATGTAGGTACCTACTAGGGACGGATGCTACCGCATACTTGCCGCTCGCACACCGCTTACCGCAAACAGTATCTCTAGATTCTAGATAAATTCTCTTTCTAGGGAACATGGCAACCTTGCATGACAAATAGACTGATGTTTGTTTGCATTCTGTATCAAGATAAGTGGTCTATGATGATGATTATTACGCCGAGTATTACGCCGCACCTTTTTTTATATGAATTTAGTTCAAAAATAAAATTGCAGTAGGCAAGGTTCAGTAACATTTCAATATATTGTTTTACGGTTGATTTTGAGGTAGCCTTACATAAATTATTTACATACATTATTGGTTTTAAAATATATGGCACCTTAAAATCTGTATAAAACTCTCCACACACTGAAGCCGGAGACGGAGCGGTGGCGAAGGCGTGGCGGTTTTTCTTAAGGCACTGCGCCGCCCCGCCACCGCCTCCGGTGTGTGTGTAGGCTTTCATAGGATTCCATAGAATACAACACTCGCACGCCTTCGCCTCCGCTCCGCCTCCGGATAACTCTTGATCAAGAATCAAGACAGTTCTAGGTACATATCACGTCACATGAATTTTTGAACGAACAGTAAAACGTCAAATAAAAGGCCGAACTACAAGTGACGTGTATGTTTTCAGAAAGTTTTTGAAAACGTTTGCGAAATACTCTCATGTCCACGTACAATATAATATTATCAATATATCGCTTCGATAAGGGCATTATCGTCTTCCACGTAGCGTATCAATAACAGGTAAAATCAATTAGCTAGGTATACTTTACAACCATAACTTTTCTCAAATGTGTTCGATAGTGTAAAAAACTTGTTTTCTTTTCGCGGTAAACACGATTTTGTCAGTGAAAAGTTGGTAACGTTTCAGAGAAAAATGCTGAGGTTACTAGTTTTGTCTGCCGTGCTCCAATGCGCTATATCGCAGCAATACCAGCAAAGGACTGTGCCAGGAGTGCCCCCCCAAACCTATGAGGTAACTACACCGTATGTTGTAACCAAAAGTAATAAAGAAACAGTATAACTTGTTGATTTTACGTTCTGCTAATCTCATTTTACTATTAGAAAAAACATGGTCAAGAGAAACAGGTATTTTAAGTGAATTTGGTAATGTCTATGTATTGCATTTACAAATAACTTTTTAAGAGTTTTAGCTTCTTGTTTAAGTAGGTGATCCTATGTTAAACGCTTTAAAAGCTGGCTAATGACCTAGTGCAGAAAGACAACATTAAAAAGATATGCCAATGGGTTAATCCTACATAAGACATGGCTAGCAACAAGTAGCATACAAAACTCCTAGCCCGAAGCAAAGTTTATGGGCAGATAGCAAGAAAAAAGATAGAGATAGTTATAAAAAAAGATTATGTAGATGTGTGTTAGTTTGCAATGTTCTTGGAGCTCTTACAATGTAATGTTTAGGCTCTTATTCTTTGCGCAATTATATTGTTGCATCCTTGACATCCATTTTCCTCACTTCGGGGCAAAATAGAAAAATAGAAATAGAAAAACTTTATTTGTTACTCAAACACATGAAATAAAGGAAACAAAAGAATACAATGTAAGATATAACAGTTTGCTTGAGTCACAAAACGGAAAAAAACATGACACAAATGAACATGACACATGAACATGAAAATAACATGATACTGTGTCATCATAATCATCAACCAGTCCAGCATCTACCTGCAGACTTTCTTGGATGCCGTGAGGTCCAACCTGACCTAGACATATAAATTTATGATTTAATTTATTCATACAGCAACTAAAAATAGAACCACACTAATAGCATGTTAACCCATATGTGCATAAAGGTCTCCAAACACAAGACCGTAGGCGGAGTGGATGTGCGGTGCAATAGGAAAAACCGGCACTCCTTCGCCTTCGCTCCGCCTCCGGCTTCAGTGTGTGGAGACTTTTAGGGTTAACATGCTACTTAAAATAATAGAAGCTTACAAGAGAAAAATTATAAAAAAGAAACATGACAAAAATAACTATTGTAAAATTATTTTGCAATGGTTTTTCAAAATTAAATTGAAAGAAAGAAAATATATTTATTTTTAACTACAATCTACATATACACATATTTAAAATAGGTACATTAGTATAGGTATAGTGTGAGGATTGTAGCTATAAACTAGGAAGCGGCTCAGCGTGAATGCTACGTGTAGATACCAGGAGACCATGTACACGCGATACTGATCTTCCGCCGCCGGTAGAATCGGGAATAATATAAAAAATGCATGTCCAGAAACTTAATTATTTATTACTAGTATAAGTGTTTCTATGAAAATGTGTGCGAAACCGCGGGCTAGTTAGTAATAATAATTTATCTTATACTTTCAGCAAAACTACCAACCGCCGCCAGCTCCGCCACAGAATATTCAGCAGCAGCAGCAAATTGTAAGAAATTATTGCTTGACACTTTTATTATTATTATTATTTGTGATACACAGGCAGCTCTTAAGCTGATGCGTGTATATCTGAGTCTTTGTCAATGCACTTTAAATATTTGTCCAGTCTATTTTTGAAAGAGTTCACTGAAGGGGCACTGATCACTGATTCCAGTAAACAGTTCCAAACTTTCACTATGCAATTGGGTAGATTTTATAGCAAACAATAAATAAACTAAATAAATAATGTTGGACAATCCACACGGCATCATCTAGCCCCAAAGTAAGCTACTCAAAGCTTGTGTTATGGGTACTAGATGACTGATATTTTTAATACATTATATACATAGATAGATATTTTTTATTATACATAGAAAACACCCAGACCAACGGAACAATTTCTGCAGATCTTACACAAATTTGTTCCAAGGCAGGAATCGAACCCGGACGGATCGAAGCGGTCTGTCGCCCGCTGCGCCACTGGTCGTCGACATAAGCCTAATCATTCAGTCGCAAATCTCAAGCTGTGTGAAAGATACACGCGTCCTTAGTACAAAATGTTCAGTGAACAATTATTCCAAATTATGATGTCACTTGAACTTGTCACAAGCACTTGATATTTAACAAATAGTAAACCAGACATTCCTGTCCGCTATACGCTATGTGTACTTGGCAGTGAATGTGCTAAAATACAATTTCAATTAAATTCTTCCAGCCAATACAGCAACAGTACCAGCAACCGCCGATACAGCAGCAGCAATACCAGCAACTGCCCGTGCAGCAACAGAAATTCCCACAGCAACAGCAACCTAACTTCCAACCTCACCCAAGTCATCATGGAGGTAGTCTAAAATAACCAACACTTTACGGTGAAACCTCACTATTCTCACGCGTCAGAATTTTTATTGATATATTTATAAAATTGTGTGTGAATATATTTAATAAAAATAAATAGTGAAGAAAATAAATCCGAAATAAATAATTAACATGCATTTATTTTCTCTTTCAGATCCTCAACTTCTAAATCCAACCAATATCAACCAAGAAAGAGAGTAAGTAATCTAGGGGATAGAACAATCTTCAAATAGATAATAGAAAAAAAACTACAAAAAAAAACTAAATCTATTGTACTTTAATTGCTGGAGACCGCGACTCTGCAAATGTAATTTAGGACGCCCTCCGTCCAGTGACCGAATTCCACTAAATAAATCGCTTCACCATTTAAATGTCTGTGTTAAACTCTTTTTGGTATTTTACTGACACAAACTTTTTGAGGTTCATTCATAGCTTTGCCGATTACCTTTATAACTACCAATTTGACATTCTAATTATGAAAGTCTCTTCAAGCGCAAAAAATCTAGAATACCAAATGGACAAACGTCGTTTTAATCATCTCGATTGAATTGCACTATTGAGACCTTTGTTTTGAAATTAGTGGAATTCGGCCCCTGATCGGATAACGATATCTGCTCTTTTTATTTTCGCTTCTTCCACAAGTGGACGCTTTAGTTCAAAATCTGACTTGTCTAATGGTGAAAATACACGTAGACACCAGACGCCAAACACTATGTAACTAAGTGTATATCATCGAATGTCTGTGTGTGTTCATCGCCGCGACACTTAAACTATAACTAAAAACCTGTAGGTATCCCAAGGTTCATCCATATCGTTTGTAAGATACTACATGTAGGTATGTAGATGATACGACGATGTAATGACGGTGTCTTTTGTCAGGTCGACACTAGTGTCGACCGATGTGGCGCGGTGGGCGAAGGTCCGCCTGCGACGCAGGAGGTTGCGGGTTCGATTCCCGCCTCGGAACAAATTTGTGTACGATCTGCAGAAATTTGTTCCGTTGATCTGGGTGTTTTCTATGTATAATAAAATATATCTATCTATGTAATGTATTGTATTAAGTATATCAGTCATCTAGTACCCATAACACAAGCTCTGCTTAGCTTGTCGCTAGATGATGCTGTGTGGACTGTCCGGAATTATTTATTATTTATTTCTGTCGAGTGTCAGTGAGGTTGTGTAACTTACCTTTAGTGCTTATTTTGTAAGCCTAAAGAAATTAAGATATTGATTTAGTGATTTACTGCTCTAGACTGCAGGCATCTGCCTACGGCATTGCTGGATGCAGCAAGCTGAAGAAATTCTCCTCCTTTTTCTTTAATAATCTTACTATTATAATAAATGGAAAAGTCTGTGTGAATATTTGTAATAGGTAATCTCCGTAACTACTTAAGTCATTTTGATGAAATTTGGTATGTAGGTAGTTGAGGACTTAGAATAGGACATAAGCTATTAAAATTTTGAAATTTTTACCTCTGATGGGGTTAATGGGGTGGTAGTTTTCATGGAAAATAATTTTTCCTTGGTTTGATTTACCCAAAACTAAATAAAGTATAAAATAAATAATCAGACACGTGTTTTTGATTTTTTTTTAAATAACTCCTAGGAGTTGTGTAATAAATTTCTGAAATTTGTATGGATAAAAAAACTCTGGTTCGCGGGCGAAGCCGCGGGGCGCATCTAGTTATTTATTATATTTATTTATTTCCTCTCTTCCAGGCACATACAAGAGCACATGGACGTACCTATCGACACGTCCAAGATGTCTGAACAGGAGCTAATGTTCCACTACTTCAAGATGCATGACGCTGACAACAACAACAAGCTAGACGGTTGTGAGCTCATCAAGTCACTCATACACTGGCACGGTGAGTCTATACTGTTTAGAATATAATAAACATTTATTTGGACACAGGTACAATATAAAGCAGTATGAAATTGACAAACAGAAACATGTTTATTAGTACATCCAAGATGAAATCGCAAGTAAATAACAAGGAATTTAAATGATTCTTAAATGTATGTCTCTAATATTGGACGTAATGAGCGAGCGTCTTATACTGTATGTCCCTGTATGAAGTGCAACCCCGAAAGGGGGTGAATCTAGATCAAAAGTAATCGTCAGAAAAATAGTTTTTTCAATATTAAATTCTAATATACATTTTATTTTATCTTACAGCACGTAAGTATGTTATGTTAGTACGACTGTCAATTCCTAAAAAGTGCCATGCTCGCTTTAGATACGTTTTAGTTCAAATTTGATTCGTTCGGAAACTTACAATTATGCACTATTATCCTGACCTATTAAAGATTTGTCGTACGTATACGTGCGTAACTAACAATTATCGTACGTTTACGTACGAATAAATTCGTATTCAAAGCGAGCGCGGTCCAATCCTTTTGAAGTGCTACTACTTATTAAATATATATAAATTATCTTACTGCTATGTTTATGTATTTGTGTCTCCGTGTGTTGTTTTGTCTTTTTGTCTTACCTTGCAAGTTGCAAACATTCATTTATATTTGAAGTATTCGTTAGTAAGTAAATATCAGGAAATCATTAAGTATAATAGTTCTCCTTGGGGGCTGATCATGCTAAGTAAAACCGTCCTGCATAAAGGCCAGGATATTCGAGATTAGCCAATTTTGGATTCAATTTTAATTTTTGTTTTGATCGAAATCCGAAACATCCGTCCAAATTCAGTTATTTAAAAAAAAAAATTTTTACAAAATTCTGTTTATCCAATTACAAAAGAACAAAACGGTCGGTTAAAATTCAATCTAAAATTTCAATAATATAATATGCATGCTTCCCAACTTTCGCATTAATAAAATATTAGTATGATAATATTAGTGGATCATGATATATGGTAATAGAGTGAGTACTCTACTAATATATATAATAATATATATTATAATAATATAATATATTATAATAATATATTAAATAAGATAAGAATGCTGGCTTCTATTTTGGTCAACGAATTAGCATTGCCATTCAACGTGGCAATGCTGCCAGCATTCTGGGTACTTTGCCTTCTGGTGACGGCTTAGATTTTTAAGAGTTTGTTATAATTGTACTATATACTAGTGAGCTATCTGATCTAATTATGTTCCTGCACTCTTGTATTATACCTTAACATAAAAAATATATAATAAAATTAATAATATAATATTATATAAATAATGCGAAAGTTTGTATGCATGGATGTTAAACATAAACGAATACTTCAAATCACAACCACATCTAAATCACTCATCTGTGTTGTCTTTTCTATGTACCCATCGGTTCTCGGCCATTCAGAACAAGAAAGCAACCACAAAAAGGATGCACCTGACACGCCTCCTTCGGGAGATAAAATCTTCCAAGATGACGAATTAGTTAATCTTATAGACCCTATCTTAAACATGGACGATCATAATAGAGACGGGTATATTGATTATCCTGAGTTTGTTAGAGCTCAAGCAAAGAATACACAACAAAAGACGCAACAGTAGGATATTATAGCGGTGGTTGGTGTCAGATTTCTTTGCGTTTTAGAAGGGTATGGAAAAAGTTTGTTAGAAAGAGTGAAAGATAGTTTTATATCTTTCTCGTTATATATTTATGTTAAATCTTTTTTGTATCATTAAATAAGTCATGGAACATTAGTTATAGAAGATCACGACCCTCAAACATAAGTTTTATACATTAATATGTAAATAGTAAATAATTATGAACAGGAAGAAATTTTATTTTATATGGGTTAAAAAGAATAATAACAAATAATTGTATATTCTAGCCTTAACGACTAGTTTTTACCTTTTAATTACGTTTTTTTCATATTTAATCGTTAGAACATATTCTTTACTTCTGTATTCCAGATATATAAAAATAAAACTATCTGGAAAACAGGCGTAAATATGTACTAAATCTAAAATTAAAACGATGTTTAGTTTACAATAGACAATGATGTTGTTTTGTTTATTTTACCCATATAAAACTATCTTCAATACAGATATAGGTACTCCTCACTCATAATGTACTTATATTGAGTATATAAACGCAGTTGTTTTTATATTGATTAAGAAAGATAAATATATAAAAGATACATAAAAAATCTGACACCAACTAAATGAAAATATGTTAATGTTTTACATTCCGAGTTGTCATTTTCAATATTTTATTTATACTGCTAAAGAGTTTCGCAAATAACGTATTTACGGGAAATGAGTCCACTGACCTAACTGTCAGAAATATCTAATTAAACTTGATTTCTTTGTTAATGGCAACATGTCTAGTTTGTCACTTTTATGCATAAGTGTTTTTAAATCCTATCATGCACAAGAAAGTCTCCATATTCCAATTTTAAGGAAAAACGATCTATTCACTTTTAATATGTATTTATTTTAATTATGTGACTTATATTACAAACTAAACCTTCTAATAATCAGTAACCATGGTAATAAGTCTACAATAATAAATCTCAACGACAATAAGCTAAAACCTCATCAGTGTGGGATACATGGAGATTTCATAGTCAATGGATTCAGATTATGCAGAGCCATAATCAAGAAGTTGAAGTTGATGCAGTATGAAAAATATTGACAATGACAGCGAATCAAATGATCTAATGACTGAGATTTAAAAATATAAATACTGTCTATTGAAAAAAATGAAGCGAAAAGTATACACGGTGTATTTTAAATTGTACAAACTCAACTTGAGCTTCAAGATAGATAGAAATAAGTCACAAATTATGAGAAGACTTTTAGTCACTTAGAATTTATAAAACACCCTGTATACTTTTATTTTAATATTAGGGGTTTATACAATGTACAGTGCCACAAGTTATTTGTTGATTTGACAAGGGTTTCTATAATGAGGTTGTTTTCTATAAAAAGATGTGTGAAGTATAAATCTATTGGTGGCTCGATGTCATGAAAAACAAAAGTCAACCGAACAGAAAGAGCATTAAATTTTTATTCATTTCGTAAATACAATTTAAATTTCTAATATTTTAATTCATAATCTAAAACGGAGAATTTCAGAATTGTGTGAAATGATGCAGAGTCATATAAAAGAAGTTGAAGTTAAAGGCAAGGAAGGTTTGGCAACACATCCACGCTCCAAAGCGCCCTTTTTAAGTCTCATCTACCTATCTTTAAGCTTTCTTTTTAAAGAAAACACCTCATTTATTTTCCTACAATAATAATATTTTTGAACTACCTAAACAAAAAAGTTAGTGGCACTTTACTCAAATTTTATCTCAAACTCAGATGTGTATATTTTGTTTGTTGTGTTTTTGGTTGTATGTATTTTTTTACAAAAATAGTGCTCAAATGGGTATATACTTCTGTAAGAAGTATTACTCTTGTATCTCGAATAAAGACGAATGTTGTAAAATAATTAATTTGAGATTATTAAAGTTTATGTTGGCAAACAGAGATATATATTATATAGAGATATTCTAAAGTCGCAACCCTTTTTATAGGTAAATCTAAACCTACCTAGAACTTAGTTTTGATTTTATCTTAACTATTTACGGTAAGATTTAAAAAACTTAAAAGTTTTAATCTAAAACAAGACAAGACGAAGTTTATTAGGAACTTTTACTGAAATTTTGTGCCATTTCAATATATCTATCTTGCCTAGTTCCACTCCCACAGTAAAAAAGTTTTTATGTGTTTAAAAACAAACGTCAAATCAGATATCTTTTTTATTTTAATTCTTTTACAGCACTCGTATGGAAACTGTTTTTACTCTCGTCCTTTAGCTATTTAATGTGTTTTCTTTTATCAAATAAAAAATAAATGTTAATGAATGTATCTTATCTGTATTTTAATCATTTCTGATATTTATAATATATCTATAGGTAGGTAGAGAACCAGCTGCCTAAATTTACTAAAATGAGCGTTGATTTTTGCGACACAAAATACAAGTAATGATGATAATAAGTGATGATGACACAAAAACATACAAATGTGATCCGACTTACGTAAAATATGATTTAACGAATACATTTTAGATTAAAAATATATATTTAATTTTTTTAATAGATACCTATTATGGGACAAAGTAATTTTAAAAATAAACAAGCCGATTGCTCTTAAGTTAGAAATGTTTACGACGATATCGTTGTCTTCATTTTTTTTTATTTATAACTACTTACCGGCATTTTTCCAAGTTTTGCTGCTTAGTCATTTTCAACAGGATATTTACTTTTGAGATCCAAATTCAAATGGTAAAAGTTTTCGAATCCGCTTGTTTAAAATAGCGTTCATCGTCAAAAGTTTCCGTTATAGAATCCAAAAGCTTTTCCCATGAATTAAATCTGAACCCTGCTGGACTTCTATTGTACCACTGGTTAACATTAGAATTTAACTGATAAATCGATTTCAAGTAAGACAATAATATATCTTCCTAAATTATAGGTATAACAAACAGAACGTTGATTTTTGGAAATTCCTTATGTACGAGTATATCAAAGAAAGTCGTGTTAGTTACACCATTTATAACTCGAGAACGGCTGGACCGATATTTATGATTTTTGTGTTTTTTGAATTTGTCTTCGTCTGGAATAGGATAACATGTATAAAAATATGATATTTGACAAATAAATAAATTTCAACGCGGGCGACACTACGGGGCGCAACTAGTAATATGATAAAATAGGTGGGGGCTCTAGTGTGCCTCTAGTAGCGCCTTAGGCTATAAAAGCAGACCGAAAGCTAAGCTTTGTTTACATACTTTAGCTCAGAGATAATGCAGTGCTTGAAATAATGTAGGTAGGAATTTTATAATTTAAAGAACCTAATCCTAGTTCTTGTTGATGTAGCAGTGGTTCCTCCACTTTTCTCTTCCCCATGCGGTCTCTTTTACTTATTGTTACATCATTCATTTTGGAAAACACCTCATTTCATGAAGAAAGAAAAGGTCTGCTTTGTATAACAAAAACATCTGAAAGTCGATGTTATGTGTTGTTATTACAGTTGCTATTATGTTTGTGGTTGTTAATTGATTGCCAAGCCTGAATAAACTGAAAACTCTACTTAAAACTAGGGTAGGTAAGTTTGCTTTTTATCAAATTATTTAATTGTATGAACTACATTATATTATTTAATTTGTCTACAATTATCTTGTAGCAATGTCGAAAGTAGCTACGTCGTAGCTTGTCTACAGCTACGACGTAGATTGTCTACAGCTACGACGTAGATTGTCTACAGCTACATCGTAGCTTGTCTACAGCTACGTCATAGCATGTCTTCGTCTATATGATAGAGCTACGTCGTTGCTTGTCTACAATTACGTTGTAGCATAAAACATCCTAGATTGTCTAAAGCTACGTAATAGCGTGTCTACATCTATGTTGTAGAGCTACGTCGTAGCTTGTCCACATCTATGTTGTAAAGCTACGTCGTAGCGTGGCTACAGCTACGTTGTAGCATATCTTCATCTACGTCGTAGCATGTCTACATCTATGTTGTAGGTAGAGCTACGTCGTAGCATGTCTACACCTATGTTGTAGAGCTACGTCGTAGCATGTCTACAGCTACGTTGGAGCATATCTACATCTACGTCGTAGCATGTCTACATCTATGTTGTAGAGCTACGTCGTAGCTTGTCCACATCCATGTTGTAGAGCTACGTCGTAGCTTGGCTACAGCTACGTTGTAGCATATCTACATCTACGTCGTAGCATGTCCACATCTATGTTCTAGAGCTACGACGTAGCTTGGCTACAGCTCAAAATTCAAAATTCAAAGTGCTTTATTTCCTGACGACCTTACAGGACAATTGGACACGTCATAAAATACATGTTCAAAAATAATTGAAATTATGAAATAAAGTGCTCACTTTGATTATTGTTCACTTCGGTCTATTTAGGTAAAGTAAAGAAGCGAACAAGAAACCTTTACCTTGTTAGGTTGTTAGTTTTAGAGTTGGAGCAAAACTCGTCCCAAGCTTTTTTATCATCTAAATAATCAGATATTTTATAGTAAGCCTTTTTACAAAGAATAGTTTTGATAATTTGTGTAGACGACGGCCTCTTTGGTTGATTTTAAATAGTGTAGACTATGACCTCTTTGTTTGAAATTTGAATTTTTCTTTTTCATACTATCGTCAATTGTTTTTTTTTTCTTTTGTTGTCAGAAAATTTGTGAAAATAAAACCGACACGATTTTACAAAAAAGCTACGAGTTTTTACTGAATTATTGATGTACAGCTGTAATAAAGTGGTCCTTCGACGTTTCTAAGAGTATTTTGAACCAAACGTGTACATCACCGCGAAATGTTTCGCACGCCGCCAGGAGTACAAACCCGTAGCGCTCGCGCTGCACGCGAGGCTGAAGAAAAATTAGTGTCGACGCCTGCGAAAGCATTCGGCTCTTCACCATCGCTCAGACATCATGCAGACACAACGTTCGTGGCTGGCAGCAGCTCAATGGAAAAAAAGGCGCTGTCGTTGAGGGACGACGGTGTGCCGCACCCGCTGCCACTGCACATTAAGGTACCGTCTGCATCCTTGTCCATATCGGCGAGAAGGAGAAAGCTAGAACTAGAGGCCAAAAAAAAGAGGGCGTTGATCGAACTTCAGTTAATCGACACTCAGTTAGAGGCTGATTTAGCCGACCTCGAAGATCAATACAGTTCACACATAAGCAATGCTAGTAATCACACACGTCAGGACATAGAAAACTGGATGGAGAAAAGTGAGCATGAACTTGAGAAAGCGGAGCAATCACCCCAGGTTGGTTTAGATAAGGATGAGGCGCAACAGTCGGCGGCACCCGCCGTCCCCGCCGTCGTCGGCTCCTCCGAAGGTATAATTCAGATGCTTGCTGCTGCAGTACAAAACCTTACTGTTACCTCCACCCATAATAATAGTGATTCTAACGTAGTGAGTCGTGTTTGTACGCCAACAGATCTACCTGAATATTCTGGTGATCCACTAGAGTGGCTTCAATTTAAGCAGGCGTACGACGAATCGACCGACGTGTGTAAGTTTAGCCCCAAACAAAATCTATGGAGATTACGCAAGTGCCTGCGTGGGCAGGCCAAAGAAACCGTCTCAGCTTTGCTCATAAGTGCTGCCTCACCTGACCGCATTATGGCTACATTGGAACTTCGTCACGGTGATCCAGAGTTTATAGTAAGCAGGCTTATACAAGATGTAAAGAAACTTCCACCCATATCCAATGAGTACCAAAGAGAAATTGTCTACTTTTCAGTCAAAGTACAAAACTTTGTGGAATCTGTTAAAGCGGTGGGACGCGAAGAGTACGTGCAGGGATTAAGTATTGTGCCTTTACTTATATCGAAGCTGCCGACAATACTTGTATCTAAGTGGTCTGATTATAGCTACCCACTCATCAAAGCTGGAACAAAGTCTCGTCTGAGTATAATGTCGGACTTTCTGAATGAGGAAGCTGTGAAAGTAGCCACCACTGCTAACATATATCTGCAGAATTATCGCACTGATCAGAGTAAAAATAAGCAACACAATCGCCCGCAACCTGTATTATTGCACACTGAGCAACGCAGCGACAATGATAAGCATGACAAGTGCATCTTTTGCCATACACAACAAAGACACAACCTACCAGACTGCAAGAAGTTTAAACGCGCTTTGCGCAAAGACAGGTGGAGCCACGTAAAAAAGCATGGACTTTGCTTCCGTTGTCTACTGCACCGTCACGACCGAGAGACATGCACTGCACCTGCTTGCGACAAAGACGGATGCGGTGGCGCGCACCACAAACTGCTGCACTATCAAGTCAACGACAGCGCCCGCCGGCCGGATGACGTGACCGCCAGCGCCCTGCTGCTACCGGAGCCGAGTTCTTCAGCGGAGACAGCGAGTGCGATAGGAGCAACTTGTTTCATTAATAACGATAAGCGCGTACTACTGAAGGTAGTTCCTGTCAAGATTCACGGCCCGAATGGCGTATTTAGTACGACCGCTCTCTTGGACGATGGCTCGTCAGTGTCACTTCTGAGCGCCGAGCTAGCAGCGCGCATCGGCCTTCGCGGTCGCAGTGAGACCATGCGCGTGAGCGGCGCGTGGAACAATAATGTGCTTGTGTGTGAATCTACCCTAATGACTCTAAGTATCTCTGGCATTGCTGACAGTTCTTTGCACACTCTGGCTGTACGTAGCGTAAAACAGTTAGACTTACCTGTACAAAATTTAGCAATAGTAGACTGCGATAAGTATGATCATTTAAAAGCGCTTAAAACTGTACTGCATACTAACTCAAATTGTAAACCCGAACTACTTATAGGTCAGGATAACTATAATTTGTTGTTGCCTTTAGAAATTTGTGTAGGTCGATACAATGAGCCGTCGGCTACACGAACTCCCTTAGGTTGGTGCATACACGGGCCGGTACAGGTGACGCGTACGTCGCGGGCCGTGCGCTCGGCGCACGCCACGCTCCACCTTTGTGTGGTGCCTGAGGAAGACGCTGTCACGCACGCGCTGCGCGCGCTTCATGAGGAGGTACGCCGCTCCTTTACGATCGACGCTTTGGGTATTTCAGGTAAGCCTAGGGAGAATATTGAACATGTACAAGCGCAAAAAATGCTAGAAAAGTCTGCCGTATTTGACAACGGCAGGTGGACTGTGGGTCTACCGTGGAAGGATCCGCAATGTAGCTTGCCCGATAGTTTTCCCAGTGCATTCAAAAGGCTACAGGGTGTAGAAAGAAAGATGCACGCCGATGAAGCCTACGCACACAGGTACGAGGAACGTGTCAACCATTTGATAGAAAATGACTTCGCTCGGGAAATGGCCGACACTTCACTAACGCCAAATACATGGTACCTGCCACATTTCGGAGTTGACAACCCGAACAAGAAAAGGCTGCGTTTAGTCTATGACGCAGCGGCTAAAAGTCAAGGCAAGTGTTTGAACGATTTCCTTCTTACTGGTCCGGATTTGCTTGCTTCCTTGTTCGGTATTATGGTTCGTTTTCGAGAATACAAGATAGCAGTAACTGGCGATATTAAAGATATGTTTTTGAGAATTAAAATTAATTCTGCAGATCAGAATGCCCTCAGATTCTTGTGGAGAGGCAGAAACCCCATTGGGCCAGTGAAGACGTACGCAATGACGTCACTGATTTTTGGTGCTAACTGTTCGCCTTTTATAGCTCAATACATTAAGAACAAGAACGCAAGTAGGTTCCTGTCGACGCTTCCGGCTGCGGTCTCCGCAATTCACAACCAGCACTATATGGACGACTATATCGATAGTCTGCCGGACGAGCCTACCGCCATCACTATGGTAAAGAATATTCGAGATATTCACAGCGCGGGAGGTTTCGAAATCCGCAACTGGACGTGTAATAGCGCTTCAGTGCTTAACACTATACCTAAAGACATTTTAGGTACTACAGCCGTGACGTTTGGACTGGACGAACACGACGAGGGAGAGCGCACGCTGGGACTAATCTGGTTCCCCACTAAAGACGAACTAGGGTTCGATGTGTCATTCAAGCGCATCCCCGAGAGTGTAATTAAAGGCAAACAAAGACCCACGAAACGAATTATGTTACGTGTTATAATGTCTATTTTTGACGTATTCGGATTCTTGACACCTTTCACCATACAAGGCAAAATTATGCTTCAGGATACTTGGCGCCTAATCATTAATTGGGACGATTTTATTCCAGACGAATTGTACAAAAAATGGTGTAGTTGGCTAGAGCTATTAAAAGTTATTGGAAAAATTCGCTTGCCAAGATGGTACCAATCATGCACTGCCGGATGTTATGAGAATGAGTTTAAAGATGAGCTGACTGCCACTGCAGGAAGCCCTCCCATGAGCGTTGCGACCAAGCCAAGCTATGATGATTTGGAGTTGCATTTGTTCAGCGACGCTTCGCTCAAAGCAATGGCCGTAGTTGCATACTGGCGCTGGAAGAGCAACGGTCAAATATTTGTTGCGTTCGTTGCCAGTAAGTCCCGAGTATCGTCGGTGAAACCACAAACCGTGCCACGTTTAGAACTTCAGGCTGCACTGCTTGCAGCACGACTCGCCAATTCAATAGAAAAAGCACATCGTTTACTCATCACTCGGCGATACTTTTGGTGCGACTCTAGCACGGTTCTCCACTGGATTTACAACAACACTCGTCAGTACAAGACTTTCGAAGCTAACAGGTTGGGCGAGATAGATGAGCTCACAAAAGCCTCTGAGTGGAGATATGTTCCAACAGGACTGAACGTGTCAGACATTGCTACTAGGGAAACATTCAATTATGACTCATTTCTCAACGAATGGTTCAAGGGGCCTACGTTCTTATACAAACACGAAATTAACTGGCCTGTGAACGTTGTAGAACCCGAGAATAGGGACAGTTTTGAAGCTTGCGTGACCGTTGTTCAAAATTCATCTGCAGGCTTACCCGTTCCTGACCCTGAGCGCTTTTCTTCGTGGCTACGGCTTGTTCGATCTGCTGCTTCAGTTCTGAAGTTTATCAAGAAATGCAGAGGTCTTACTCCACTCAACGAATACATTCTGATGGAACAAGCAAGCAGATTAGTTCTGCGACATGCTCAAGAGGCTTCATTTGCCAGTGATCTGCAAGCATTAAAGATGGATAAAGACTTGCCACGCGATAGTAGATTGATAAATCTTTCCCCTTATTTGGATGAGAATGGTGTTCTTCGCATGAGTGGCCGAATAGATGCAGTTTGCGATGTACCTCAGGAAGCAAAAAGACCCATAATCCTTGACGGACGACATCCAACTACCCGACTTTTGGTCAAGCATTATCATGTTAAAGCTTCACACAGACACCAAGAAGCGGTAGTGAACGACTTGAAACAGATGTATTGGATAATTCAGTTGCGTCCTACTGTCAAGACTGTTGCGTCTCGCTGCATGTTCTGCAGAATAAGAAAGGCTACCCCTCGGGTGCCTAGAATGGGTGACTTGCCTCAAGCACGCATGGCGCATCATCAGCGCGCTTTCACCTTCTGCGGCATTGACTTGTTCGGACCCATGGAAGTCACGGTAGGCAGGCACCGAGAGAAACGTTACGGCGTTTTGTTTACCTGCCTCACTGTTCGCGCAGTTCACATAGAAATCGTGCACTCTCTTACCACGGACTCACTGATTATGTCGCTACGCAGAATGGCGTCTCGACGTGGTTGGCCGGCGCATATTTATTCAGATAACGGCACCAACCTGCGGGGCGCAGACCTAGAGCTGCGAAGATCCATAGAAGAGTTCGACGAAGAAATTTTAAGAGCGGAAGCCGTTAACAACCAAGCTCAATGGACGTTTATTCCTCCCGCTAGTCCTCATTGGGGTGGGGCGTGGGAACGCTTAATTCGGTCTGTCAAGAGATCACTTAACGTCATTTTGAAGGAACGAGCGCCTCGCGATGAAACCCTGAGTACTCTTCTAGCGAAAGTAGAAAGCATTGTGAATGGCCGACCTTTGACACATGTCTCTGTAGAGCCAGGCTCTACTGAAGCGCTAACGCCTAACCATTTTCTTATAGGGTCTTCATCCAAATTGCCACTGAATGGAGTTTTTGACGATTCGGACCTAGCCTTAAGGAAACAGTGGCGCATCGCTCAGCGTTTAGCTGACATGTACTGGCAGCGTTGGCTGAAGGAGTTCCTTCCGCAACTGTTACCCAGAAAAAGGTGGCAGCAGGAGCAGAGGCCACTGAGTGTCGGTGACCTCGTGCTTGTCGTCGATCCCGACTCGCCTCGAAACACATGGCCACGGGGCATAGTTAAGAGTGTCGTGCCTGGCAAGGATGGTCGCATCAGAGTAGTGGAAGTGACCACTGCCACCGGCGTGCTGCGTCGGTCCGTTGCGCGCGTTGCACCCGTACCAATAGTTAATGAGTGCTAGTTTCGCACTAGGGTGGGGAGTGTAGACGACGGCCTCTTTGGTTGATTTTAAATAGTGTAGACTATGACCTCTTTGTTTGAAATTTGAATTTTTCTTTTTCATACTATCGTCAATTGTTTTTTTTTCTTTTGTTGTCAGAAAATTTGTGAAAATAAAACCGACACGATTTTACAAAAAAGCTACGAGTTTTTACTGAATTATTGATGTACAGCTGTAATAATTTGTTTGAATTTATTTACCGATAATTTTTGCCCTTTGAAAGATAAGTACATTAACTTTGTTTAATCTAGTTGTGGGCAAAGCGAGTTTATTCTTATTTCTAGTATTTACAGTATGTATGTCGCTATTTTTATTGAACCTATTTATATTTTTATGAGTGTACAAAAAGTTTTCATAAATATATTGACATGGTACTGTCATTATGTTTATTTCTTTAAAGCTACGTCGTAGGCTACAACGTAGCTGTAGCCAAGCTACGACGTAGCTCTACAACATAGATGTGGACATGCTACGACAAGTAGATATGCTACAACGTAGCTGTAGCCAAGCTACGACGTAGCTCTACAACATAGGTGTAGACATGCTACGAGTCGTAGCATGTCTACACCTATGTTGTAGAGGTAAATCTAGCATTGTTGATAGTAGCTACGTCGAAGTTTGTTTACCATATTTTTTTTATTCATAAAAACCCTCATAAAGCTACTTAAATAGATTATTTTTACTTTTATCGCATTCTTGTAAAATATTTTATATTCTTATTATTCGTCATTATAGTTTGTATCCCATTTTTTATTTACTTACCTTTACGCAAAATAGACCAAACTGAGTCTAATTGCGGAAACTATTTTAAACCTTAAATCTCCCTAACCTTTTTCCAGGCCAAGTAGACAAAAACCACAAGGCATACAACGATGAAGAACTAGCGGGTGTACTAGAAATGGCTCTTACTAACACTGACCTCAATATGGACGGATATATCGACTACAAAGAATACAGAATTAGTAATATTCGTGCTAAGATAGCGCAGAATTCTAAGAAGGAGGAAGGAAGTGTAAATTAGGAACTTATTTCAAACCGATTTCAAAAAAACTATCATATAGGTACTCTTTAAACATAAAGAAATCCGGCACTTCTTCTGAGGCACATACAAAAAAAATATGCCTTAGCACGGAAAAAATAAAATATAGCTGCTATATTGAACCTTCTTTTTGAGATCGGTTAAAAACAAAAAAATAAACGATGGTCGTGGCTCAAGATTTTATCTAACCCTTTTTGGAAACAAACAAAATATTTTAGAGTGTGAATAAATAAAAAGCATGATAGGTATTTTCAGAATTTATTTTTCATACTAATTAAACAAGGTACTTAACCTAACTATAAGTATTTAAGTAGGTACGCTTTTTAATGGTGAGTTCAATTTTAACAACGTAAAAAAATGTTGCCATCTCACGTTTTTAAATTTACCAAAAACGTCCCAATACAGGACGCAGTAAACAACAATTAAAAGTTACCAGCAAACTTTTTTCATTCTGCCTGAAAGTCCCATTACAGGACCAAAACCAAAACACATACATTCTATCAACAATTTTGTCTATTAAATATTAAATTCTAAAATATTTTCCAGACGATGCTGGTAAAGAGATCGTCGTACCAGACTACAAGGACAGCGATTTAGAGGGAATGGTGGAAAATGCGCTCAAGCTTTCTGATAAAGATAATGACGGATACATCACTTATGCCGAGTTTGTGTCTGCGGCCGGAAAAGGCGAGATATAATGAAGAGAATAAATACATTTTAGGTAGGTCTTAATTTTTGTCGGTAATTTCTTTGACTGTTATCATCAGATGAATCTGTCAAAAAAGTCAAAGTAAAATTTTAAGATTAACATTCACATAATATGATAGAAGATTTTCATGAACATTTAATATTTAAATTCTTCATTTTAACAGTCATTTATTTATATTTTTTTAAAGACTTTATATTTTTTATTTGTTGAATATTTGACTGGTGTATATCTAGTCGTATAGTAGTTATTATAATAAGATATACGAATTTAAATAAAAGCTTAAGTTCTTATCTTGTTATCGTCATTAATTCTTTCCCATCTTCATTTTCCTTATTATCTTTAAACAACTCTTCTACTTCCTGCAAGGTTTTATCTTTAGTTTCCGGTAAATATATATAGAGAAGTATGGCAAAAATTAATGATGTTACCGCATAAAATAGAAATGCACCAGACATTTTCACTGTTCGCACGACAAAAGGGAAGAACTTTACTAAAGTTGACGTACAAATTACAAAAGCCAGTGCAGAAATCATAGTACATGAACTTTTGTATCTTAAAGGGATCAACTCACCATATATAGAAGTAGATAATATCATAGGACCACAGCTGATAGATACAGAAAATAGCGTCAACAATGATATTGTTAATATTTTTGTCTCTGATATTACATTCAAATCAACTAAATACAAATATAAAGACAGAAGAAACAAAAATAATATCGCTACAAAGCAAGTGGAAAATAAAAGTTGTCGTCTCTTTAATATTTTTGACAGATAACATCCTATATACATCCCTGTCACTGTTACGCCATCTAAAATTAGCATTCCCGTGTAAGCTGCTGATTCGTTGTCGGTAATTTTCCTTATGATATCAATGGCATACACCATGCATACTAATTTACCCGAAAAATGATACTGTAACATCATCAGAACAGATAGAAGCAGCGGTTTATAAAATTCCTTTCTGAATACAACCTTTGAACTACTTGAACTTTTTTCACTACTTTTGGCGGTAAATGATTGAGATTGTATCAATAATTGCAGTTCCTTCTCAGATTTATCATCAGTTCCTCGTAACCACCTATGCGATTCAACACATTCCGAAAATCTCCGTCTGCTAGCTAACCATTGTGGCGACTCTGGCCAAAAACAAACTGAAAAGCAGAAAATAGAAAGAGACATACCCAGCATCGGTATATACTTCCAATGAAAGAAAGTTCCTATAGCGTTGGCAACCCAGACACCCCAAAACAATGTTGCCGATTTCAAAGCTAAAAATATACCTCTGTATTTAGGAGAGCTGTATTCTGATACTATAAGTACAGACAGGGTCATATTCGATGCATGATTCATACCTTGCATTATTTCGCTAATTAGAATTTGTGTTATATTAACACTGAAGTAAAGGAGAGAGTAGTAAGTTATTGTGTTTAAGGACACTATTGCAAAGGGTAATTTTCTCCCAAATCGTCGGGTAAAAAAACAAATGATCACCACCCAGGGGATAGCGCTGTAGCCGACGACGGAAACTGAAATCAAAAAAAGAACAAGATAATTTACTCATCAAAGTAACCTATGTTTTATCTGCACTATGTACCTACCTATATTCAAAATTTGAGCCCGTTCCGTTTAGTAGTTTTATGAAAAAGGAACAAACATTCATACAAGCTTTCGCGTTTATGATATAAGTAAGGAAGTAGGATTTCCTCAAGCAAAGATCGATGTATGAAACCGACAAGCTTCTAAGGCAGCACAACCCACACACCAAAGAGTGTGCTTCGTGAAATACATAATGATTCTTGTTTATAAAAACTGGTAAGTAATAAATAAAAATTAAAACGGCTTTATTTAGTACATAGAATTGTTACTATTTTAAGTAGGTACTGTTTTGCCTAAATTAGATAAGATCATCATTATCATCAGCCTATATTAGTCATAGGCCTCCCTTACTGAGCGCCAAAGCGCCCTGTCAGCTTGCCGCATCCAGCATCTGCCAGCAGTCTTTCGCAGATCGTCATCCCACCTGGCCGGAGGGCGTCCTACACTAGGTTTGCCAAGTCGCGGTCTCCACTCAAGAACACGTTTACCCCAACGGTTGTTGGTTCTTCGAAATCTTACTATTATAATAAATGGGAACGTCTGTGTGAATGTTTGTTATAAGCAATCTTTGTAACTACTTAAGTTATTTAAATTAAATTTGGTATGTAGATAGATTAGGACCTTGAATAGGACATAGGCTATTAAAAATTGGAAATTTTAACCTCAATGGGGATTAAATAGGGTGGTAAAGTTTGTACGGAAAATATTTTTTCCTTGGTTCGATTCACTCAAAACTCGGTATAAATAAACTATGGAGTGAATAATTAAACACGTATTTATTATTTTTACATAATAACCCCTAGAGGGTATGCAATAAATTTCTGAAATTTGTACGAAAAAAAACTCTGGTTCGCGGGCGAAACCACGGGGCGCATCTAGTAGATATAGATACATAAATAAATACTCACACAGCCAACTGGCCATTTCTTCGCTGATCGCCTCCGTAGAGTTCGCCTCCTTCCTCACTTGTGGGATCATGACAGTTGGAATCCCGAATGACAGTCCACACAGGAAATAGATCACCCATGCGGTGCAACAAACTAACATCTGAAGATAAGGATATTGATTATAGAAACAATCAAAGCCAACAGCGGTTTCTATTGACGATCGATGTGGCGCGGTCGGCGAAGGTCCGCCTGCGACGCAGGAGGTTGCGGGTTCGATTACCGCCTCGGAACAAATTTCTGCACGATCTGCAGAAATTTGTTTCGTTGGTCTAGGTGTTTAATATGTACAGTAAAAAATATCTATCTAGGTATGTATACAGGGTTACAGGTTAAGTCGACCTAGATCCTGGAGGGGGTTGTAGCTCCCATAATTCTTGACTGATTTGACTATGAAACACCCTACACCAAACTGAACCGTTTTCAAGATATTGGACTTTGAAGTTTTTTTTCTTAAATACCGATTTTTTGTCTATTGGCCTATTTTATTTGAGATTTTAGCCTCCATTTTTTTTGTAATTGCAATTTTAGTGTAGTAGATGAGTTGTTTTCTTATTCTTAACACTAAAATTGTAGTTAACTTAACCAGCTGGATCGCAGTAGACGATTGATAGTTGCAAATTGAAATAAATTCGTAAAAAATATTTTGTTCTTTGTGAAATATTTAAAAAAATGTCTATGACAGTCATGCTGCAGATATGTTTAAAAATATCTGCATTTCAATAGCTATCCAGCGAGGTATAACAAGCTAGGGTATTATCAGAATTATTAGATAAAAACTTTGACGAAAGGGTCCGAGGTAGTTGAGTAAAACAATGGTACCTACGTCAGAAAACAATAAAACAATCCAAATAGGTACAAAATGACGTTTATTACTATTTAACATAAAAGTCTTCTATTACAATTCATGTTCCACGTGTCCGCCTCTGTTTCGCACACAAACTCTCATTCTGTGTCTTAATCCACTTTTTACTATACCATTTGTTAAACCCCTTTTTATTTCAATCGCCGCATCGATTATTCTCTGTCTCAAAACATGAACAGATGTGATTGGATTAGGTTCTTTGTAACTAAGCTCTTCATGTGTCCCCACACATAAAAATCCATCGGGGTCAGGTCTGGACTTCTAGCTGGCCACGGTATGGGTCCACCTCTTCCGATCCAGTTATTAGGATAATTGTGTGTCTAGCCATTCTCTGACACTCCTTCTGTAGTGTGCAGGGCAACCGTCGTGCTGAAACCTCATGTCACGAATGAGATTGAGTGGTAAATCTTCTAGCAAGTCGGGTAAATCTTATCTTAAAAAGTTTTCATAACTTTCTCCATTTAAGTTGTCAGGAAGAAAGTAAGGCCCAATCAAATGGTTCTATATGATTCCCATCCATACATTCAAACTGAATCGTCTTTGTGATCCCTTTGTCCGCTTCTTATTGGGATTTCCTTGTACTTTCGAGGCCCAATAATGAGCGTTGTGGTAATTGGTTATGCCATCTTTATCAAATTTCGACTCATCGACTACCTACCTGGGACCCTTTCATCAAAGTTTTTTTCTAAGAATTCTGATAATACCCTAGCTTGTTATACCTTGCTGGATAGCTATTGAAATGCAGATATTTTAAAACACATCTGCAGCATGACTGTCATAGACATTTTTTTAAATATTTCACAAAGAACAAAATATTTTTTACGAATTTATTTCAATTTGCAACTATCAATCGTCTACTGCGATCCAGCTGGTTAAATTAACTACAATTTTAGTGTTTAGAATAAGAAAACAACTCATCTACTACACTAAAATTGCAATTACAATAAAAATAGAGGCTAAAATCTCAAATAAAATAGGCCAATAGACAAAAAATCGGTATTTAAGAAAAAAACTTCAAAGTCCAATATCTTGAAAACGGTTCAGTTTGGGGTAGGGTATTTCATAGTCAAATCAGTCAAGAATTATGGGAGCTACAACCCCCTCCAGGATCTAGGTCGACTTAACCTGTAACCCTGTATAATGTATTAAATATATCAGTTAACGTACCCATAACACAAGCTTTGAGTAGCTTACTTTGGGGCTAGATCTGAGTGGATTGTCCAGCATTATTTGTTTATTTATTTATCTATTTCATTTAAGTAGGTACCTATTTACAAGTAGGTAGGTACTTCATACACAGGCAAGTCAAGTTTTACAGATCAGTCTCTTACAGGAAAGTGTTTATATACGAAATGCGAATGTGTTATTCCAGAGATCTCTGATTCTCTGATTCTCTGAGATTCTCTGTGCCAAATTTCATCCATATCTGTTCTGTGGTTTTTGCATGAAAGAGTAACAAACATCCATCCATACTTACAAACTTTCGCGTTTGTTTATAATGCATTTTATTAATTTTAGACATCACGTTTCATAGTAATATTTACTCCTTAAGACCTATAACATCGATATCTAAATATAAATAGTGTTAGTTTTATTTTTCAAAACATCCGGGTTCGATTCCCGGGCTAAGTACATTTTTTTTTAAATGTATGAATGTAGTTTTTCTTGTAACTTAAATCGATGACATGGCTCCTAAGAAGAGATCTTCGTAAGTCTCCCTTTATATTATATAAGCCAATGAATCAGTCTCAAATTTTTATAATAATGTGTTCTGATCGCGTACCTAAGTTTAAAAACTTGAGTGCTCCAGTACTTATTTCTTTCATTTCTATTCACCCTTGTGTCTCTATTCACCCGTTTACTCTACTTAAGTTAAAAAGACTTAGGATCTTATACTCGCCTGGCGTAGCAGATATCTCCTAGGTGTGCCTTCGTTTCCTGGGTCCGCTGGTTTGATAGGGGTGTATTGGTATTCCATACCTAAAGAACAAAATTAGCAGATATAAGGATGAAATGATCACCAAAAGTGTTTATCTACAGATACCTAGGTACTTACCTAGTATTTTGATTTCGTATTTGTTTAATTGATAAAGGTATGAACACTTGACGGATCTTATTTAGGCGCAAACACCACCTAAAGTGGCGCCCCCACTTATTTTCTCAAACAATTCCGTTAAACAAAGGAATTTCCAAACTTCACAAGTACAGTTTGTTAAACCTATCATAAGCTTTTTTTAATGCAGTAGTTATATTTATTCTATTTTAGAAAGAGATACGAAAACAGAGTTTGGTGGCCACCAAAGGCAACTTTGTATCTCTTCCTAAACTAGCAAAATAAAACTACGATGCATTAAAAAAAAGCTTATAATAGGTTTAAATAACTGTTCGTGTGAATTTTAGAAATTCCTTTGTTTAAAATTCCGTGTGAATTTAAAATTTTTAATTACGCACTCTTTGCTGTTTGCGTTTTAGTCACAGTTTGGGTGTAGAGTTAACTTACATCAAGGGTTGGGTTCGACAAACTCATAAAACCAAGTTTGGCCTTTGTCTGCATGGCGACCGGTTTAAAGGTAGGTAGTTAATCATTAGATATAAATATAAGTAGGTACCTACCTACCTAATTTTTTTAGAGCTATAATTAATTACCTAATTTTTTTTAGTAGCTAATTGTAAACAATCTTTATTAACAACGAAAATTACAAGGAATAGAAAAATTACAACAAGTATTTACAATTGGAACCATTGAGGTAACTGCAGACGGTTGCGAACAGTCTAATTAATTAAATCACGCTAACTTTAAACAAATATATCTACTTACCTACTATACATCTTACATTACTATATGGGAATACTACATGAGAAAAAGCTTTAATTATTTATACCTACAGGATAAATAACTCAAAAACCACACATCTCACAAAATATGCAATTTAACAAATTATAAGTTATCCTTATAAGTTTTCAAGTTACCTGACTATGATATGCACCAGTTAAGTTACCTGACTGTTAGCAACCGCAGTTAGCTCTCCTATACAGGGTTATAGGTATCTAATGATTAACCTCTTTAAGGTGACTTGGGTGAATCAAGACTAACAACTTTTGTTCTATGACTTTTACAAAAACGTAATACATCTCTAGTTCTTTTTTTAGTTTTGGCGGGCATTTCTATCAACCCCCGCTCGCTTTCTTTGCTAGATATATGGATCGAAATATAGGTCATGTAACGAACCGACATGTCTCAAATAGTCTCAATCTGTGACCCCTAGACAGAGCTATGAAGATTAGAACTGGAAATTTACAAATAATATTTTTTTCATATCGGAAAAAAAAAATTGAATTAGAAAAAATCATAAAAAAAGTTGTTAGTCCTGATTTACCCAAGTCGCCTTTTTCAGGTTAATCATTAAACATCTACTATTTTTTTCATATCGGAAAAAAAATATTGAATTAGAAAAAATCATAAAAAAAAGTTGTTAGTCTTGATTTACCCAAGTCGCCTTTTTCAGGTTAATCATTAAACATCTACTATTTTAAATTTGTTCATCCACCCTGTATACTACGAGTAGTTTAAATTTGTTTCTTTTCCTTGATTGTAATTTTCGCTATTAATTAAGATTTTCACAAGATCAAATTTAAAGGCCCACGCGAGAAACATGTCGCCAAAAGCATCCCACCAAGAAAAAAATAGGAATCGAAATAGGCACAATAAAAAAAACGAATTGAAAAGTTTTTTGAAGTCAGTCAGGGCTGAAATTACCCTGGAATAAAACATTTTCATCCCTTAAATCAGTTTTCGGGATAGAAATAGCCTTGAAACGATTCCATAGAAACAAAAAAAGCCGCAGGCAAATACTAGTATCATATTTTGCCTTCATGAAATTGTTTTGTCGGCTTTAGGTATGCACGCATCACTATCACTAGGTACATAGCAAAACAAAGTCCCTTTCTCTGTCCCTATATCCCTTTGTATGCTTAAATCTTTAAAACTAAACGGATTTTGATGCGGTTTTTTAATAGATAGATTGATTCAAGAGGAAGGTTTATAAGTATAATAAAACCGTGCAAAGCCGGGGCGGGTCGCTAGTTTTGTAATAAAGTGAGTTAACTCTCATTACTTTAAGTAACTAGTTCCGCCCGCAGCTTCATCCACTAGAAAATTGATGAAAAGTATGTACCTATGTTAATGTTTTATTCCAGACCTAGAAATACATTTCAGCCCGATCTATTCAGTAGTTTTGGCGTGAAAAGGTAACAAACATCCATCCATCATCTGTCCAGACTTTCGCATATCATATCAGTGTGGATATGAATTTAGCAAGTACATTCATATTGGATTTAAAGCGGTATTACACTACACGTTATTCAGGGCCCGGTAGTTAGTGCGATTAGGGAGCAAGGCTTGCCGGGTCCGTCCCTTAGGGACCCTAAATCTTATGACACCACTCTTAGTTAGGGCTAGGGTCCCTGAATAACGTGTAGTGTACCTAATACCCCTTTTATTTAACAGTTCTTTAGTTAGAGGATGTTCTTTTTGCTTTTAATATCTTATTAAAAGCAAAAAGAAGGACACTTTCAGATATAAAAACTAGAAACAAACGGGTTGAATACAACCCGCGATATTTCTGCTTTTAATAAGTACCTATCTTATTTTCCTTATCAGAAGTAAAAAGTAGAACCAAACGGGTTGTATCGCTTATAATGCGTGTGGGAAGTCAGGCAGGCAGCCGTAACATTAAAGAGGAGGAAAACTGAGCTGGAATACCTACGTAGGAACATGCTTTAGGTAAATCTTACAATATAATAAATGGGAAAGTCTATGTGAATGTTTGTTATGGGTAATCTCCGTAACTCCTTAAGTTATTTAGATGAAATTTGGTATGTAAATAGAATAGGACCTAGAATAACATAGGATAGTAAATTTTTGAAAAATTAACCTCTCAAGGGTTGAAATGGGGCGGTAAAGTTTGTACGGAAAATAATTATTCCTTGGTTCGATTCACTCAAGACTCGGTAAATAAACAAACTATAAAGTGAATAATTCAAATTAAACACGTATTATTTAGATTTTTACGCAATAACCCCTAGGGGGTGGGCAATAAATTTCTGAAATTTGTATGAAATAACTCTGGTTCGCGGGCGAAGCCTCAAGTCGCAATAAATATTCTAACTGTAATTTCGCAATATATTTATGAAAATTTAAAGTAAACACATAAAAACAAGAGTAACTTTTTGAAAAATTGTGATGTACGTCCCTTCATTTATTAGATTACGCAAACTGGGGAAATCATGCGTCGCACGCAGCCGTCGTCGCAGGAGGACCTTCACACGCCGCGCCACATCGGTCGTGTTTGTCTTGTATCATCACTAAATAATATAAAATAAAGTCGCTTTCTCTGTCCCTATGTCATTATGTCCCTTTGAACGCTTAAATCTTTAAAACTACGCAACGGATTTTGATGCGGTTTTTTTAATAGATAGAGTGATTCAAGAGGAAGGTTTTTACGTATAATAAAACCGTGCGAATTCGGGGCGGGTCGCTAGTTCAAAATAAAATTTTAAGTAAAAAACATACATATACCTACTTATATAAAAAGTTTATGGCTATGGCAATGATTTTATAAGGCCATACGAACATTTTGCATCACCTTTTCGTAATAGTCCTGCAGAGAGAGCACTAGAAAAAATAACACGTGTTGGAAAGGTAGCTGCGTCAATTTCAAACCGATCAATAAGAATAAATAATAGTGTATTGTTACCCAAGGGTTGGAAGTAACTTATTTAGTCCCGAGACGGGTTTTGGCGCCCGAGTGTAACGAGGGCGCCAATAGTTCGAGGGACTAGGTACATAAGTTACTTTCACCCGAGGTAAACACTGTGCTTTTCATTACTAATACAAGGAAATATACCTAAATAAAAACTTGAGAAAACAAAATTGAACAAATGAATCGAATTGTCGCTAATTTCTTTTTTTTTATTAGTCCATCTAGGACAGGCAAAAGCCATAAAGCGATACTGCTTTGCCTTTCGTATTTTTTGAATTCAGAGAATTGTCGTTAAGGCGATTTTTTTTTATCTTCAGCATTTATTCTGCCACTATCATGGTTCAATAGTAACGTTATAGCTGTCAGTTGAAAACGATTCTCCCTAGGGCGGAAAATATCACATGAGTAATGAAAAAATATAAACGGTAATTTACAGGTAAAAGCGATGACAGTAAAGATGTTCTTTATTTAATATTTGGGATGTTAAGTAGGTAGGTACTTACGTATAGAAAATAATATCGCGCTATGCCGCTATGCCTTGCTATTCATATTAATAATACGAATAAATTATTGAATTGTCATTTTCGTTGTTAATAAAGAGTTAATATAAACTAAGTGTAATATGATTATTTACATATATAAACATTATTCACCTAGGTAGGTACTTCAGAAAACAAAAAAAATCTATGAATCTTATCCGCATCACCGCTGATAAGATTCCCGCGGATTTTAAATCAACTATTATTATAATAAAAGTAGTGTAGAAAATGGGATTGAAAATGACAGCGACACTTTAGGTATGCTGTCCCGCGGTAATCATTATTTGATTTTCAATCCTTTTCTTTATCTACACGACTTATACACAATTTAAGTACTGACCGAAATATAGGTACCTACTTATAAGTGTAACAGGTCTAACACAGTACACATTGAAGTTTTTTTTTTTGCTCAGCGTTGTTTAATAAGAGAGAAACTGTGGACAAATGCATGGCAATCGCGAACGAAGTCGCGGGTACAGCTAGTATATTATATTAGCAATGTCTGTGATCCGTCTAAGATTATGGTTTTTATTGTCCTTACCTAGATTCCTTCTTTTTTGATTAATTCAAATAAACGCGTGGGCAGTCACTTCAGAAAATAAAATATAACTGACCTGCCAGGACAAGTCGACTACGTTCTCTGTAGCATTGCCCTTTAATGATTACCTACAGTTATACCTACTCGATTGAAGAATTCTAGATATTTTTTGTTAACAAAGGACTTATAAAATACCTACTAGCGACCCGCCCGGCTTTATATCAGTAAATATCAATATCTTTATTTCTTTAGGCTTACAAAATAAGCACTTAGACAAGTCAAATTTCATACTATATTATACATTACTACTTAATCTTGAATTACTCTATTTATTAAGTGTATTAGATATATACATATAAACCTTCATCTTGAATTACACTATTAAAAAAAAACGCATTAAAATCTATAGCGTATTTTTAAAGATATAATAAACTAGCGACCCGCCCCGGTTTCGCACGGTTTTATTATACGTATACCTTCTTCTTGAATCACTCTACCTATTAAAAAAAAGCGCATCAAAATCCGTTGCGTAGTTTTAAAAATTTAAGCATTCAAAGGGACATAGGGACACAGGGAAATAGGAACAGAAAAACGACTTTGTTTTATACTATGTAGTGATGGGAAAGTCTATGTGAATGTTTGTGTTTGTGTGGGTAATCAATAATAAAGTAATAACCGTAAGTTCTACTTAAGTTATTTAGATGATATTTGGTATGTAATTAGATTAGGACCTAGAATAACATAGGATAGTAAATTTTGAAAAATTTACCTCTCAAGGGTTTAAACGGGGTGGTAAAGTTTGTATGGAAAATAATTATTCCTTGGTTCGATTCACTCAAAACTCGGTATAAATAAACTATAACTAAACAAGTATAGATTTTATTACCTATACTTACATAGAAAACATCCAGAACACTTTCAACAAAAATCTGCAGATCGTACACAAACATTTAATAATAAATTCATTTATTTACCCAAAAAACAAAATAGAAAAATACAAGAACAAGAACAATATAAAGATAAAAACATTTGTCCCGAGACGAGAATGAAATCCGCAACTTGCAGCGCACAAAGGTGCCTTAATCCTCTTTTGCCTGTGTTTACATTTAATATGTTGGATTCTAAACCCGAGTAGGCAGGTAACTGCTAACCTAAAAGGTAAAAACTGAATTTAGATGAGCTTTAATAATTATGTAGATTGTCCTTAGATTTGCGTCAGATTGCTTTCTAGAAACTATTTAGCGACTGATTGTGTCTTGTTTTTGTTATTGTAATTAAGTATAAATTAATTACTTCTTCTAATTAAATAATTTATTCAGGATTAGAGCTGATTTATTCATAAAACTAGGTCATTTAGGTGTCATGACGACAGGACGGGGTAGCTTGAATAACTTACATAAAATTAAATATAATATAAATATATAGTAATTGTAGGGACACATTTCGATGACCAAGCGAATAGATGTAAGTAGGTCAAACGTGTACGGCGAAGCAATGTACTTACGCCAGTCCCTTGGAAACCATCACTGTAACAACTTGTCTTCAATACAAATCTAAAAGTGTAATTACGTTTATTCATTTACCTTGCTCACTTTTTTTAATTAGATCACGTCGGGGACACCCTGTTCGAAACACACAGAAGCCGGAGGCGGAGCGGAGGCGAAGGCGTGCGAGTTGTATCCTATTAAATCATAATATGAAAGCCTACACACACACACCGCAGGCCGGCCGGCGTGGTGAATAGGAAAAACCGGCACGCCTTCGCCTCCGGCTTCTGTGTGTTTCGAACTTTATTATAAACTAGCGATCCGCCCCGGCTTCGCACGTTTTTATTATACGTATAGACGTTCCTCTTGAATCACTCTATCTATTAAAAAACCACATCAAAATCCGTTGCGTAGTTTTAAAGATGTAAGCATTTAAAGGGACATAGGGATATAGGGACAGAAAAAACGACTTTGTTTTATACTATGTAGTGATAGTGAAGCGAAAGTTTGGACGGATGTTAGTTACCTCTTCACGCCAAAAGAACTGAACGGATCGGGCTGAAATATTGAATAAATGTTGTTCTGAGCCTGGAATAAAACAATCGATTTCATAAATTTTCAAGCGGGTAAAACCGCGAGGTGCAGCTAGTTATTTATAATTACGTACCTACCTATTTTATTTATGAAGGTAATCCAATGCAATTTAGTACTTAATTAAGGTAGGTACTTACTTATATGAAAATGAACGCCCTCCCCCCAGGTTTAATTAATAAAAAAACAAAATACTTAATCTTATGTTAAAAAACACATTTTTAATAAATTCACTTAAATATATTTCTTGGTTAAATATCTACCGATAATGTAGAAATGTAACTTTATCGGCTGACCTTCGTTCTAGTTTGCGCAGTTTCTTTTTACCACCGTCTTTAGTTCCACCGTCATTAAAATTTGAAGATACAGAGAATTGTACATTTTTGTTTAACTCTAATACGGTCTCGATATTGATACTGTTATCAGAAAAAGCATTATCTTGGAAACTCACTGACGAATCCATTGTATCGTTATTGAAACTTCTATAATTTCTCCTTTTTGGTTTTAAGTAATATTTTGCGTCTTCGCCAAATAGCTCAGATAGCAATTCACCTACTTTAATTCTGGAAATTTTATCCATCTTATCCCACTGATAAAATAAATATCCGACAGAGTTTTCTATAGGCTTTGTAAACATCCTTGATACTTGTGCATCTTTGAAACTATTCAGTAAAGTTTTTAGATTTGGCGGGTACCTCAACAATTTATTAAGTCTTCGAATGAAGTTAGAAAACGGAGTGGTTTCATTTTCTCTCCTAGTTATATATTTAGATATGTTTACTTTTATTCTTAGAGGGTCTGCGACTGCTAATTCATTTATCTTATCTATGATCATCGTTCTATGTTTGTCATTGGTGAAGATTTCATTAAATTTTGGATCTATTGATCTCCAGTCTACAATGTCTTTTAAATCTAAGACTAATTTCTTTATTCCTTCCTCTTCATAGTTCAGTAATAAGACTCCAAGTTCTTGTACAAACTCTTCGAGATCAAAGTTGGTTATTGTGTTCTGAAAATTTTTTCGAGACCGAAACACCGGTCGGTCCCCGTTCGGATTTAGATGATTTTGTATTTTTTCAAGAAAGCTTTGTAGATTATTTATACCAGAGAAGTTTTGTTTTAAATCTTGAGGTTCTATTAGGAAGGATGTTTCGAGTGCCAAGTTCACGCTTTTTGGAGGTATAGCTGATATGATTCCTGAAAAAAAAAGACACTAAATAATTATAAATTATTGAATGGTTTGTGAAATGTGACATGAATTTTGAAATCTATTTTATTTGTAAAAACTTTATTAACAACGAAAATTACAAGCAAATGAATAGAAAAATTACAACTAGTATTTACAATTGAAACCATTGAGCTAACCGCAGACGGTTGCAATCGCGTTTGGATTTTCCTGAAAACCAATTTCTTTTTTGATAGGTATTTAATTAGATTAGTCGGTACTCTTCAAGCCATCAATTAAATGCCAAAGAAACTCCCTTCAAAAAAAGTTAAATTGTAAGTATGACAAATTTGCTGAAACACATGCGACAGACAAAAATGTAGATTTTTATTTCATTTTGATGTAGGTATACCTTCTATACCTACCTAGATACTTTCATAATGCGTTTAGAAAAGAACAGTTATTTTGATTTGTATAGATTATAATTGTCAGATAAATCTAGGTAATAATCTTCCACATGAGCAAATAGCTCGAAACAAGTTACTTAATAGGTACCGTAGCACAAAATATGTAATCAAGACGACGTATACGAAGGATATTGGATAAAATTAAGGTAACTAATAACTAAAGATCTGACGAAATTTCTCATAGAGTCCACAGGAGATAAGAATGGTGGCTTCTATTTTGGTCAACGAATTAGCATTGCAATTCAACGTGGCAATGCTGCCAGCATTCTGGGTACTCTGCCTTCTGGTGACGGCTTAGATTTTTAAGAGTTTGTTATAATTGTATATACTAGTGAGCTATGTGATCTAATTATGTTATCCTAATAAATGGTTTTCATTGACTAATAACTGAACACCTTAGATCTAGCATTTATATTTACAAACTGTTGCTAACAGTCAAGAGGTAGCTCTATTTATCCCATTACCACGCTGTATTGCAATGCTGATACTCTCTCGGGTCACGCGTCGCATCGACCAGACGCTCAGATATTTTTTTAAAACCCGGAGAGCCTCGGTGCCCCACGGACCTAGGGTCTCGACTCCAAGGGGAGCAAATGTGTAGGCTCTGTCGAGACCTGCATATTTGCTCCTCTAAGATCCTCGGCCATTTCTGCTGCCATTCCTTGCGGAAATCCTTGGTATACTTTCTTGGTTTTTAGGTTAAAGACTACAATAATAAAAATTATAATACTGAATCTTAATTAATGTGATTCAGAGCAAAATTAACATGCACTTAGCATTTGTCACGATTGCATGAAGATTAGTTATGTTGATAGGTACCTACTAGGTGTGCCCGTGACTTCGTCCGCGCGGAATACTGACTTTAATCTTTATCAGTAGGTACTACCTACTGATATAGCATCCAAAGGTAAAATAAAATAGGAAGCGAATAACTGCAGAAGTAAATGAATATGGACAATCCACACAGCGCCATTAAGCCCCAAGATATGCAGAGTTTGTGTTATGGGTACTTTATAACTGAACATATACTTAATACAATACACAACATAGACAGATTTTTTTTTATATACATTCATAGAAAACACCCAGAACCTCGGAACATATATTTGTAAATCGTACCTACAAAAATTTACCATAAAGCAAGAAACGAATTCGCAACCTCCTGCGTCGCAGGCGGAGCGTCCGCCACGTCACATAGGTCGTCGAGTACTAAGAAATAAACATTAATGTAAATACAAACCTTTTATCAGAAAACACAATACTATTGTTGAAATAAAATTATCATAACTCGTTGGGCGCATGACTAAAGTTTTGCAACGAACATAAAAAATATAACTATGTAAAGCTATAAAACAGGTTTTATATGTATTTGAATTACACTTCACTACATAGTATAAAACAAAGTCGCTTTCTCTGTCCCTATAACCCTATTGCTTAAATCTTTAAAACTACGCAATGGACTTTGATGCGGTTTTTTTTAATAGATAGAGTGATTCAAGAGGAAGGTCTATACGTATAATAAAACTTTTATAAACGCGAAAGTTGTATGTTTGTAACCTCTTCAGTGGCGTGAAACGGAATAAATCGGGCAAAAAACAAATACTGTGTAAATAAAACCACCATTAATTGTCACCAAGGTTGTGGTTTTATTCACGCCTTAGGTGGGACATGTACCTCTGTGTAGTCTTGTAGCTCTCATTTTGCCGACACACTTGCACCTTCCCATGTTCCAAGGACATCCACTAGGGCTGGTGCGGCGGCAGATCTGGCCGAGGATCTCAAGAGGCGCAAATATGCAGGTCTTGACAGAACCTACGCATTTGCTCCCCTTGGAGTCGAGGCCCTAGGTCCGTGGGGTACTGAGGCTCTCTGGTTTTTATAATTATCTGGACGTCGTCTGGTCGATGCGACGCGTGACCCGAGACCTTGTGAGTATCTGGCTCAGCGCATCAGCATTGCCATACAGCGTGGTAATGCAGCCAGTGTCTTGGGAACGCGACGACTGGTATTGATATGCTTCATTTCAGCTACGTCTAGACTGTTTGAAATGGTCTGCAGTTAGCTCAGTAGTTACTAGTGATTTTTTCTATTCCTTGGTTGTAATTTTCGTTGATAATAAAGATTACGCTGTGATTTATTTGTGTTGCCATATCCCTGTGCCATATCCTTACTAAAGTTTGTATGGATATATGAATGTTTGTTAGTTTTTGCAGATTGTCAGATTAATGCTCAAACTACTAAACGGATCAGGCTGAACATTAGAATAAACATAGTTCTATTACTACTCAATATTTTCTCTACATACCTACATAATATAACCTACAAAAACTAATAAACTTATAAATTTTTAGAAATTTATGATAAATTTAAAATACTGTACCTAATTGTTTTGTTATTGTTTCAATCATCACTACATAGTATAAAACAGTCGCTTTCTCTGTCCCTATGTACCTATGCTTAAATTTTTAAAACTAAGCAACGGATTTTGATGCGTTTTTTTAATAGATAGTGATTCAAGAGGAATGTTTATACGTTTAATAAAACCGTGCGAAGCCGGGGCAGGTCGCTAGTTATATATAAAAGAAAGTCGTGTTAGGTTAGTTACACCATTCATAACTCGAGAAAGGCTGGACCGATTTTTATGATTTTTGTGTTTTTGTTTTTTTTTTCGTCGGGCATAGGATGATAAGTACCTATAAAAATATGATATTTGAAAAATAAATGAATTTCCACGCGGACGACGCTGCAGGGCGCAGCAAGTAAATAAACTTAAATAAACAATAAATAAACTTACATAAACAAATGATAGAGTAGTATTACTTCATTCATGATGATGATTACTTCATTATCATCACCATCAACCTATGTTAGTCCACTGCTGGACATAAGCGTCGCCTAATGAGCGGCATAGCGCCATGTCTTCAGTTTGACGCATCCAGCATCTGCCAGCAGTCTTTCGCAGATCGTCATCCCACCTGGCCGGAGGGTGTCCTACACTACGTTTGCCAAGTCGCGGTCTCCACTCAAGAACACGTTTACCCCAACGGTTGTCGGTTCTTCGCGAGAAATGGCCGGTCCACTGCCACTTCACCTTGCTAATTCTTTGAGCTATGTCGATAACTTTGGTTCTCTGTCGGATGTATTCGTTACGAATCCTATCCTTCAGAGAGACTCCTCACATAGCTCTTTCCATAGCTCGCTGAGCGACTTTGAACTGGTGGACCAGCCCTACCGTGAGTGTCCGTGTGTGTGTGAGTATTACTTACTTCGGAGTATTCTACACTGGAAGCAGTTTCAGCAAGGTTTTCGTTTATCTATCTCGGTCGGTCCATCTTTTGTCTCAAGCATTTGTTCCGCTTGTTTCTTAATTATCTCCTTGAAAACCTGAAATAAATAAATAATGCTGGACAATCCACACAGCATCATCTAGTCTCAAGCTAAGCAGAGCTTGTGTTATGGGACCCGCAGTCCAGTCCTGGATTTATAAATAGGCCGTATAGGCCGCGGCCTAGGGGTGGCAGCGTCCTAGGGGGGCGGCAGATCTCAGAGGACGGTCACGGAGCGATTTTGCAATTTTTATTGCTGTTATTTCATGCTTTTTATTGCCAATTGCAGGATTCGAACCTTGTATGAATAGGGGGGGGGGGTGGCTAATAATGAACGGCTCTGTACATAGGGCGGCGGAAAAAAGTGGCCTATCTCTCATAAAAAATATAAATCCGGCACTGCCGCAGTCTACAACAGTCTTCCTAATCATGTAACACAGAACACAAGCCTGTCATCCTTTAAATACAAGCTAAAGCACTGGCTCATAGACAAGAGCCTCTACAGCTATGATGAATTTTTAACCTCTATTTAATAGGAAAAAAACATTAGTATCTGAAGATATTTCTAATTTTATAATATTTTTCTTTGAATTTTTATACTTACTTACTCCTGTGGCTCAGCGACCCAAAGTGGATCTTGGCCTTCGATACAAGACTTCTCCAGGCGTCTCGGTTCTGAGCTGTCTCTCGCCAGCTATAAGCTTCGAGTTCGCGGAGATCGGCTTCCACTACGTCAATCCAGCGATACCTAGGGCGGCCGATTGGTCTACGCCCCGAAGCTTTTCCCGTATACGCCTTCTTGACAGCCCGATCATCTTCCATTCTCTCTACCCGTGTCCTAGCCAGCGGAGACGAGCGCTCTTAAGCGAATTGAATTTGAATTGAATTTTTATATATTATAATCTTATTAATTTAATTTGTTTTTTAGATATTCACTATTTCATTTTCTTTACAACTGTAAAGTAAAAAAATGACGTGTTATTCAAGTAATTTATATAAATGAATGAATTCAAGTAATTTATATAACGAAATAAATGACTATTGACTAAAAACCGATGTGACGCGGTGGGTGAAGGTCCGCCTGCGACGCAGGAGGTTGCGGGTTCGATTCCCGCATTAGGACACTTATTAAGGTTTTGCCTATTAGGCTTTTTATTAGCTTCTATCCTATCCACTATAATGTTTTTGTGATAGGTATGCAAATATTTGTTTTGGGGTTCTGGGTGGTTTCTATGTAAGTATAACATCAATGTAATGTATTGCATTAAGTATATCAGTCATCTAGTGGGTACTATAACACAAGCTTAGCCTAGCTAGATGATGCTGTGTGGATTGTCCAGCATTATTATTATTATTAAAACCATTGATGAATAAAAAGAGTGTAGAATTAAGTAATATAAAGATTTATTTAAAAAAGTTCACATATGTTGTTTCAAAAAATTCTTAAAATTTCAAAGATGTAAAACAATCAAAACATAGCTTTTCTCTTATTTTTTAAAACTAACGTACTTGGTACATTATGTATCGAATTCCTGTAGTAGAAAATAAATCAAACTTAAAACAAGACACATACATATTTAAATACAAACAGTTTTATGAGGCTATGAGGTTGACAACCTTTGGAGACTGAAAAGCCTAAAGTACCAACTTTTATTCTCAGTATTTAAAAAGCCTTTATTTTTTGTTTAATAGTACAGTACAAATTGTAATATCTTTGTTAACAACGAAAATTACAATCAAGGAATAGAAAAAATAGAACTAGTATAAACAATTGAAACCATTGAGCTAACTGCAGACGGTTGTAAACAGACTAAAGGTAGCTCAATTGATCCATATCAATACCAGTCTGTGCGTCCCCAAGACACTGTCTGCAATACCACGCTGTATGACAATGCTGATGCGCTGAGCCAGATACTCAACAGCTCTCGGGTCACGCGTCGTCGCATCGACCAGACGCTCAGATACATATTAGATTACTTACAGTCAAACTTTACTCAGGTTTGACTGTAATCAAATATGTATCACCAGTAGTACCAATCCCAAATGGTACGATGTCAATCTCATTTACATCAACACTGGGACCAAATTCCACTAATATAAAGGTTTGAATAGTGCCATTCAACTTCAACTTCTTGATTATGGCTCTGCGTGTGCCATTCAGTCAAGATGATTAAAATGACGTTTGTGCATTTGGCATTCTACTATTTTTTTCCCTTGAAGAGACTTTCATAATTAGAATGTCAAATTGGTAGTGAAGGTAATCGTCACAGCTATGAATAAACCTCAAAAAGTTTGTGCTAGTAGAATACCAAAAGAGTTTATCACTGACATTTTGACACGATACTATTTATAAGGTGAAGCGATTTATTTATTGGAATTCAGGCCCTGAAGACATTCATGTCAACTGTAGCATAGACTTCACCGCGATATTGCTTCAGATTTAACAACGAAAATTACAATCAAGGAATATAATAAAATTAAAACTAGAAACATTTGAGCTAACTGCAGACGGTTGCAAACAGTCTAAAAGTAGCTCAACTGGTCTATGACAATACCAGTCGGAAGCGTCCTTAGATTTATGAAATGAAGTAATTTATAGCTCTGCATGTCATGGTACTTACTCGTCGATTGCAATATTTTTAATGCTTTTGAAATTAAATATAGTTAGGTAGTTATTAGTTTCTGTGTATTGAACTGTAGCCTAAACTTTACATCGAATGAGCCGTAGCTTTACATCGAAAGAGCCGCAGCTTTACATCGAAAGAGTCCAACTTTACATCGAAAGAGCCGCAGCTTTACATCTAACTAAAGAGTAGTAGCTTTACATCGAAAGAGTCGCAACTTTACATCGAAAGAGCCGCAGCTTTACATCTAACTAAAGAGTAGCAGCTTAAAGAGTCGCAACTTTACATCGGAAGAGCCGTAGCTTTACATCGAAAGCGCCACAGCTTTACATCGAAAGAGTCGCAACTTTACATCGAAAGAGCCGCAGGTTACCGACCTCTGGGCTATACTTATAACTAATGAGTACTCTTAAGTCTAATACCCTATTTTAACTCTAAAAACAATATCTTTTAAGGTTGTGTGTGCCATAACCGATTTTATGCTTCGAAATCGTTATTTATGGCAGAATCTGTGAAAGTTACTACCCTGATAATTGGGGCAATGACACTTAGAATCTTGCTTGGATTTTGTGTTTTAAAAACACGTTTGGTTAAACTTTCCTCAATAATCTTTTAATACATATTTTGCACATATTTTACTATTTACCTCAGTACCTAACCTAACAAAACTAGTGTGATTTACACTAAATAGTTTTGTTAGGTTCTTGTTTTGTTAAGAAATGTAAACGAAGATTACAGTTATCTTTAATTTTCTATTGTTTGTTTAATTTACTTTAAAATTAGTTCGGGCTCTAAAATACGTTATTGTCTGTATTTATCACTCACGAGATAACCATAACTCGCTATCCCGCTCTTGTGGTGATGCACTATAAACAAGAGATTCCTCGCCATAGTGACTATTGCAGAAACACGCTAATCTGTGGCTTAACACGCTAGCATCGAGCGCGTTTATTTGACGGTTCAAATCGTGCTGCAATCGCGCCGTGTCGCGGTTAAAATGACAGTTCGTGCATAGTAACGCACCACTCCTGGGGGGTGATTCACTAGGCCCAATCCAAGCGTGTTACACATCTAAAAGACCTATTCCACTACCCAATTTTAAGGGACCCTAACCCTAACTAAGAGTGGTATAATAAGATTTAGGGTCCCTAATTATGGCGGGCGGCCGGAAGGACCCAGCAAACCTTGCTCCCTAATCACCCTAACTACCGGGCCCTGAATACCGTGTAGTGGAATATCGCTTTAAGACAAGATAGAGGCGTGGAATCGGACAGAATCGTATTTGGAACACATTGTGACGTCACACGATTTGAGCGTGGAATCTCCTATGTCATAGTGAATCACGTCCTGTTGGTCGTGACGTCACTTGCCCTTCACTGAAAACCAGCGATGCGTGGACGATGCTGAGTGGAGGCCATATCCAACTAATATAATAACGCGAAAGTTTGTAAGTATGGATGGATGGATGTTTGTTACTCTTTCACGCAAAAACTACGGAACGGATATGGATGAAATTTGGCACAGATATAGATTATATTCTGGAATAACACATAGGCTATATTCTTCACTGCGAAGTATCGTAAAACTCAACAGAAATAATGGCAAATAACCCGTTTTAAATGATTTTAGTCTTAGTAACCATGTTTAAATCTGCAAGACTAGTGGAAGCTGGACGACAAGTCTTAAATAGACGCTGCCGTCCAGCAGTGGACTAATATAGGATGATGATGATGAATACTACAGCAATCTCTTTATAACAGACAGTCGTCGTTGCGTGCCGTCGCCATTTTCTTCGACTATTAGATTCACGCGGGTTGCTTCGTATCGCACGCACGCCGCTTCCTCTGTTCCAAGACCCTTTTGTAACTCCACCTGTAAAAAAAACAATATTTATTTCTCACTATCCGTACTATCCCTTGAAGACAGGGCGCTATGGCGCTCATTAAGGGAGGCCTATGTCCAGCAGTGGACTAATATAGGCTGATGATGATGATCCTTACTATGATAATATAACGATAATAATAAAGTTTATTTCTCAAGAAATAGGCGTACAAAGTAAAAGTAGTACAAATTCTAAGTTAAATAGGATGTAGTATTATTTCGTATGTACTTTACTTACATATGTACTTTGGAATTAAAAACTTAGGGGTCGAATTACATTGACTGATAGATGGAGATGTTTGTTCCTCTTTCACGCAAAAACTACTGAAAAGATCGGGCTGAAGTTTTGATTAGACGTAGTTCTACATCCCATCCCATAAATCAGTTACAGGGAACTGATGAACTGAACTGCTGTGCTATTACGCTAAAACCGCCTATCCAAATTGATATTCTTGCGCCATTTCAATGGCCATCGCGCGCGTCCTTTCCATACAATTTCAAATTACGAAAGCCATTAAAAGGGCTTTCTTAGGTCAGTTTTGAAAAAAAAATGACTTATGAAACAAAACTGACATAAGAAAGCCCTTTTAATGGCCTTCGTAATTTGAAATCGTATGGAAAGGACGGTGCGCGATGGCCATTGAAATGGCGCAAGAATATCAATTTGGATGGGCGATTTTAGCGTAATAGCACAGCTGAACCCAAGTTTTTTTTTGTTTCAATGCCTTTTTTTTGTTTCAACAAAAAAAGACTTGGGCTCAATGATGTAAATGATGTAATGATTGATTAGCTTTATTTATACCGTAGCAGCGCTATGGTTGGGTGATATATAAAGGGTTATAGGAGTTTAATGATTAACCTCGAAAAGGCGCAACCTGTATAATGCATCTATTTGTAAACATAAAATATTATTTGATTCCCATTGTGCAACTTTGTTATATCTCTTTTCATGTATTTTGTTTTTGTTTCTTTCGGTGTGCAATCAAAATCAAATCTATAATATAAAAATGAATCGCAAAATGTGTTGGTAAGCGCATAACTCAACAACGCCTGGACCAATTTGGCCAAATCTTTTTTTAAAATGTTCGTTGAAGTTCAAGGATGGTTTTTACGGCGAGAAAAATTAGAATTATTGCTGGAAAAACCCTAAAAACAGCCCTTTTCTTTTTCCCATACAAATGATTTGTAACTAAAACGTAGTCAATTTGAGCTTTATTGCTATGGTATAAAGTTCATATTCGCGGGCGAAGCCGCGGGGCGCATCTAGTAGGTAATATTTATTTCAGACATGGTATAAGAGTTACAAAACACAGTCAGACATAATTAACAACATAGTGTATTGTATTGATAATTTACCAATAAGAATAATTAGCCTAACTAAAAAAAATAATTTTATAAACCAATTTATTCAGATTAGGTAGCTAGGTCCTCGCATAGTTCTTACCTTAGTGTATTCAGTCCTGGTAGCTAAGTCTTCGCATAGTTCTCTAACGCTCGTCTGAAACTCTTCATCAACTTTGAATGTTTCTTTCTTTTCAGCCTTTGTGTGGAATACTTTCTGATATATAAAGATTTGATTATAATTAGATATCTTTCTATTATAATAAATGGGAAAGTCTGTGTGAATGTTTGTTATAAGTAATCTTTGTAACTACTTAAGTTATTCAAATGAAATTTGGTATGTAAATAGTTTAGGACCTAGAATAGTACATAGGATTTTAAAATTTGGAAATTTTATCCTCTGAAGGGGTTAAATAGGGTGGTGAAGTTTGTGTGGATTTTTTTTAATGCAACTTTCTATAGTGACACAACGCACAAAAACGGCTTGCCTTTTTACCAATTGAGTTATATTATATTTCTTCTTAGGGATAACACTAAAATAAAATGAAAAGTGATTTAAATTTTGACTAATAATCTACCTTATTGCAGTAATCTAAGGTATATTTTACAACAATTACCAAAAAATACCTGACGACCTTAAGACGTTTTCGCTAAACGAAATCTCAAAATATTAGTGAAATTAAACTTTATATTTATAAGTCTAACGCTTAAAATTACTTATGGCAAAACAGTGCTTATTATGAACTTAAGCACTGTTTTTTTTGGCATGCTTATGCTAAATCTGTATATATGCTACAACATATCAGCATTTTAAAATAAAACTTTATCACTACATAGTATAAAACAAAGTCGCTTTTTCTGTCCCTATATCCTTGTCCCTTTGACTGCTTAAATCTTTAAAACTACGCAACGGATTTTGATGCGGTTTTCGATAGATAGAGTGATTCAAGAGGAAGGTTTATATACGTATAATAAAACCGTGCGAAGCCGGGGCGGGTCGCTAGTAATTTATATTTAACTGTCACGTCAGACTAGGTTATTAAGCATGTTCCTTAAAGTAACTTAATTTGTTGTATATATCGTCGCTTTGGTGGTGAAGAGAGCCAAGCCACACATAACAAGTTCCGAAATAATGAGCAATCAAGTGGCGAGGTTAAACAAAAAATAATAATTAGTCTACATCTTCCAAACCGTTAGTTAGATTTTAATAAGAATGGCATCGGTTTAGCTAAACATGCTTCTTGTATTTTCGGTATAATAATAGTTTTAGTTATTTAACTAGTTTTTCTGTTAATCGCTATTTTGCACTTGGCTCTTTTCACCATTTCAATAAATGCGCCGTGTGGTGTGGCTTAGAATCGCACCACCCCAACTCTTCCCGTGGGTTTCGTAAGAGGCGACTAAGGGACACACCGGCGATGGGCAGCAGCGCCCCCGCAGAACAACCAATCCACCAAACTACGATCCGCAACCCGCATGCCCAGCGTGGGGATTATGGGCATTACCCCCAAATGATGTATAGAGCCAAAAAATGGCCCCTAGTTCCGGCCGCCTCGCTATTCCTGGCCATAGTAGCGGCCATGGTAATGGCGGGGCAGGGAGTGCTAGGAATCACCGGGCTACTTCAGGCTACCACACAATTCATAATTTGACCCTGGCAACGTACACCGGACGTACTATGAGGCTTGACCATCATCTAGCGCAGTTAGAAGTGGACTTAGACAACATTAAATGGCATGTTCTCGAGTTATGTGAAGTCCGTAGAGAAGGGAGGACACCGTAACCCTAGACTCGGGCCATCTTCTCTACTTTCGTCATCACCATCCCGTAGGTGGCGTAGGTTTTCTCGCGTTCAAGAAATATCCAGTGTGTCGACCAGGGTAGCGTACTTGGTCCTTCGGTTATTCAAGCGGTATAGCATGAAGATCATTCAGGTCTACGCACCGACCTCGGCACACTCGGATGATGAAGTGGAGGATATGTATGAAGACATATCCAAAGCCTTACACAACACCACTAAGGCTCACTTCAACGTTGTTATGGGGGACTTAAACGGCAAGGTGGGAATCCAGACTGGGAACCCACTGATGACGCTGACGAGACCTACACAAGCTGGTCGAAACAGGGACGAGGGCATAAAGTTCTGCAGTAAGCAAGGTACTGGCAGGAAGTCTAAACTCTCGGATGAGACTCTGGATCTGATGACAAAAAGACGGGAAACCACCCAAGTGTCTTTGCCAGAGAGGTCAGACCTGAACAAGCGAATCGCGAAGATGGTACGGCGCGACCTTCGGAGCTCCAACGAGCGAAACCGAGGGTCTAAAGTATTCACTCAGCAGCTTGGCAGGAGCCACCTGACGAAACTTAAAACTCACGACGGGAGGGCCGTTTTGTCGAAGCCAGAGATCTCAGCCGAGATAGAAGATTTCTATGGCCGTTTTTACACTGCACATATCCCTCATTCCCGACGAGATGACCATGATTCCAGAGCCACCGTGACGCGCCACTATACCGACGAATTACCAGATTTCAGTCAAGATGAAATCGTGTTAGCTCTGAAGCAGCTTAAAAATGGAAAAGCCCCCGGTGAGGACGGTATTACTTCAGAGTTTCTGAAGGCAGGAGGAGCCCCTGTTATACAGGAGCTACAGAACCTCTTTAATGCCGTCCTTCACAGTGGGAGAACTCCTAAGGAGTGGAGCGGGAGTTTGGTTGTGCTCTTTTTTAAGAATGACGGTTTTATCCATCCTATAGCACTCACCCATCACACTCCTGAGCCACGTCTATAAGCTGTTCTCGTGAGTGATCACGAACCGTCTCGCCAGGAGACTCGACGAGTTTCAGCCACCAGAACAGGCCGGGTTCCGTGGAGGATATGGCACCATAGACCACATTCACACAGTGCGGCAGAATAGACAGAAGTCCGATGAGTATAATCAGCCCCTGTGTCTCGCTTTTGTGGACTATGAGAAGGACTTTGACTCAGTCGAAACTTGGGCTGTTCTGGAATCCTTACAGCGATGCCAAGTAGACTATCGTTATATCGAGGTGCTGAGATGTCTCTACGAAGCCGTCACTATGAGTGTCCAATAAAGGGCCAGCAGTCTAAACTCATCCAATTGCGCAGAGGAGTGAGACAGGGGGATGTCATATCCCCAAAAGTGTTCACGAGCGCATTGGAAGATATGTCTTAGACGCTGGACTGGAAAGATACCTAAGGACATAAACATAAACGGCAATTACATCTCACACCTACGATTCGCTGATGACATAGTCTTAATGGCGGAGTCGCTAGCTTAGCTGATCCACATGCTGGACGGCCTAGCCTAAGCCTCGCGATGCATCGGTCTTGGCATGAATTTGAAAAAACCAAAGTCATGACCAATGACTACATTGATCCGGGATCGGTCGTCGTAGAAAGCCACCTTCTCGAAATTGTTTCCGAGTACACTTAGCTTGGGCAGATTATGCAGTTAGGTAAAAACAATTTTGAGAATGAGGCCAAGTGGAGGATCCAGCTGGGCTGTGCAGCGTTTGGAAAACTACGTAGTCTTCTCGTCGTCCATACCGACGAAACTTTACAAGCAAAGTGACAACTCAAAACACTAAAATCACAAGTCAATAGAGCACAACGCGCGAAAACGAGGTCTGTCTGACAGACCATGACAGATGTCAACCCATACAAAATGACGGTTTTAAATGCAGTTCGTTCAAAAACTAATGATTTATGCGGCTTGACTTTCTTCACTACTGATTACAACCACTGACCTATTTCAAGAAGTTAACTAAGCTATGCGGATTGTATTCCTTTTTATTCCATAAAGTAATGTATGGTAGTTCTGTTGACATCTATTCACCTTTTTTATTATTATTGTAAATATACTAACAGACAGTTAGCTCTATTCACCATCGTAAAAATCACATTGTTTTGATTCTAAAAGTACACTTATCTCACTTTGTAAAAATTGTGGCTTGGCTCTCTTCACCACCAAAGCGACGATATATTAACTAGCGACCCGCCCCGGCTTCGTACCGTTTTATTATACGTTCCTCTTGAATCACCCTATCTATTAAAAACGCATTAAAATCCGTTGCGTAGTTTTAAATATTTAAGCATACAAAGGGACATAGGGACAGAGAAAGCGACTTTGTTTTATACTATGTAGTAATTTAATCTTATAATAGCTATAATGTGTCTATTATTATTTTGTTTTAATGTATACATATTGTACCGCCATCGAATATTCTTCTCAGTATCGTTTTTGTTGCCTGGAAGAAATTGCTTTAAGCGTCAATCCTATTGCTTACCTATTTTATTAACTTTTAATTAAGTACTTCCTGGTTTTTAAGCGAATCAATGAAAGTATTATCAAATAGGGTACCTTCCACATATCAGCTTCAACCTCTTTGGACTTCTGTATCTTGGCGTCTAGTTCAGACAGCAAGGCTCCGATCTCCTTGTTGTTAGGTTCCAATTTCAGCGCTTTTTTGTAGTTCTCTAGCGCCAGGTCCAATTTGCCCAGCATTTCGTATGCCTGTTAAATAAGTAAATAAGATAACAGCGTAAGTTAAGTAGTATTAAAGTAATTACACACGGGATATTTAAGTGGTTTTATTTGAAAAATAATAACAGATTTCGTGTGCCAAAATATCGACAAACTCAAAACAAATCAAATCATGGTAAATATCCCTAGTTAAATGACTTAGTGTTAGAAACCATGAAAAGTTATAGAAATGTTGTAATTGTAAAATATATGGAAATAGGCCTTACAAAACATTAAATTAATTGAAAGAAAATAAAGAAATAAAAATTAGCGCCTCGCGGTTTCACTCGCGTAAATCCCGTTAAACTTCAAAATTAAATTCCAGGATAAAATATAGCCTATACTCCAGACCAAAATCTATCACTGTGCCAAATTTTATCCAGATCCGTTCAGTAGTTTTTGCGTGAAAGAGTAATAAACATCCATGCATCTGTCCATCCATACAAACTTTCGCGTTTATAATATTAGTAGAATGTAGAGCTGAGTTTTTTTATGTTACTTACCCGTCCCTTGTAAAAGAGAGCTTTGCAGTGGGTATCCAAATCGATGATACGGTCTATGCACTTACACATGTCTAGGACGCGGTTAGGCTGAAAAAGAAACAGTCACATTAATATACACCATCTTTTTAAGAATGATATTGACAATGTCAATTTGACATGGATCAATTGAGCTACCTTTAGACTGTTTGCAACCGTCTGCAGTTAGCTCAATTGTTTCAATTGTTAAACTAGTTGTAATTTTTTCTATTCCTTGATTGTAATTTTCGTTGTTAATAAAGATGTTTGTGGATCTTTTTAAGTGTTTTAATTTTATTTATTTGAATATGAACTATTATCTGCCCGTGGCTTAGCACGCATTGGTTCAAGTCTATTTCTATCCTAGGAAATGATTTATGAGATGATAATTAAAGTAGCCAATGTGTTATTCTAAGAAATATCTATAGAACTATGTACGTCTATTTCAAATTTAACCCCGATCCCTTCAGTAGTATTTGCATGAAAGAGGAACAATCCATATATCTAAACAAACTTTCGCTTGAATGATATTAGTAACGATTAAAACGTTTTCGTATCGAGAGTTAATACGTTAATATGATCTGTCCATTGAATGAGGCAGTATGAACTTATTTACCATGAGTCGCTTGTAGTAGCACACTGCCATGTTTATAAGCACCTCCACCTTTAGCTGCCTCAGTGCTTGAGACCCCTCTGTCTCGGGCAGGGAGAGAGTTTACACGCTGATCTTGTACCATTGAATGAGGCAGTATGAACTTATTTACCATGAGTCGCTTGTAGTAGCACACTGCCATGTTTATAAGCACTTCCACCTTTAGCTGCCTCAGTGCTTGAGACTGCTCTGTCTCGGGCAGGGAGAGAGTTTACACGCTGATCTTGTACCATTGAATGAGGCAGTATGAACTTATTTACCATGAGTCGCTTGTAGTAGCACACTGCCATGTTTATAAGCACTTCCACCTTTAGCTGCCTCAGTGCTTGAGACTCCTCTGTCTCGGGCAGGGAGAGAGTTTACACGCTGATCTTGTACCATTGAATGAGGCAGTATGAACTTATTTACCATGAGTCGCTTGTAGTAGCACACTGCCATATTTATAAGCACTTCCACCTTTAGCTGCCTCAGTGCTTGAGACTCCTCTGTCTCGGGCAGGGAGAGAGTTTACACGCTGATCTTGTACCATTGAATGAGGCAGTATGAACTTATTTACCATCAGTCGCTTGTAGCACACTGCCATGTTTATAAGCACTTCCACCTTTAGCTGCCTCAGTGCTTGAGACTCCTCTGTCTCGGGCAGGGAGCGAGTTTACACGCTGATCTTGTACCATTGAATGAGGCAGTATGAACTTATTTACCATGAGTCGCTTGTAGTAGCACACTGCCATGTTTATAAGCACTTCCACCTTTAGCTGCCTCAGTGCTTGAGACTCCTCTGTCTCGGGCAGGGAGAGAGTTTACACGCTGATCTTGTACCATTGAATGAGGCAGTATGAACTTATTTACCATGAGTCGCTTGTAGTAGCACACTGCCATGTTTATAAGCACTTCCACCTTTAGCTGCCTCAGTGCTTGAGACTCCTGTGTCTCGGGCAGGGAGAGAGTTTACACGCTGATCTTGTACCATTGAATGAGGCAGTATGAACTTATTTACCATGAGTCGCTTGTAGTAGCACACTGCCATGTTTATAAGCACTTCCACCTTTAGCTGCCTCAGTGCTTGAGACTCCTCGTCTGTCTCGGGCAGGCTGAGAGAGATGACATTCTGAGCGCTTTTGTATGATTTGATGGCGCTTTCGTATTGCTGCAATAATAAAGTTATATTTTACTATTTATTGAGAAAACTTATACTTTTCCTATTTACATTGGTGATTACATAGACATATTTAATTCTATTCTTTCTTTCTTTCTTCTATTCTTTCTTTCTCTCTATTCTTCTTTAAAAAATCGAATTGGTCCGTCACTTAGATTTTCGAAAAATATTGGACACATATTTTTTCTTTTGTCAATCATACAATAAATAATAAAGATATCCTCCGTTAAGGCGCGCTAAGTAGCTAAAAATGCGGCAGAAAAACCAGGAGAGTTGACAAGGGCTACCTCATAGATGGCGCATGCCTTCTGTTAATTAGTATATTAGTTTTTATAAGATCGCGTTGCTGCTACCTGCGTAGGTAGGTAATAATGCTTTACTATGGGTAACTTTACCCTGTTTTGTACCTGATGTAACGACCTCCCCAAGTTCCTAGGTAATGCATAAGTAAATTAATAATATGTATGGTTATGCCTAGGTACCTATACTATATTTCATCATTATCATTATAAAATATAATATAATCGCGAAGAAACGACAACCGTTGGGGTAAACGTGTTCTTGAGTGGAGACCGCGACGTAGCAAACGTAGTGTAGTACGCCCTCCGGCAAAATGGGATGACGATCTGCGAAAGACTGCTGGCAGATGCTGGATGCGTCCAGCTGAAGACAGGGCGCTATGGCGCTCATTAGGGGAGGCCTATGTCCAGCAGTGGACTAATATAGGCTGATGATGATGTATTAGTCCACAGCTGGACATAGGCTTCCTAATGAGCGCCATAGTGCCCTGTCTTCAGCTAGCCTAGCATTCAGCATCTATCAGCAGTGTTTCATATTATTATATCAGCCTATGCATTTTATAAATTCATTTCGAATATCACTTAGGGTTACACTACACGGGCGGTTCTCCCGTTGCGGGTATCCGCTCGGCAAAGCTGCCGTAGACCATCAAACTACAAGGGATACGCGGGGATGATAAACCCGCGCAGAATGACGTATAGCGCGAAAGCGTACATGTAGTAAGAACCGGTTATCAGCGGTGGTTTGAAGCTACATGTGACGGTCGTATTGCTCCCGCCTAGCTGTGAACCGCGAAGGAAAATCATATCTTTCATATTTCATATTAAAATGTGATTAGTGCGGTCCAGAAGCGTATTCCCGCAGCGGGAGAACTTCCCGTGTGGTATGACCCTTAGAAATCCGCTGTCAGTTTAAAATGCTGAGATTTTGACAGTTAGGGGAGAACAGGGCAACAGGAGCCTACTCCAGGAATGTTTTAATAAAAATTTGACAAATTTGTCAAAAACTCTTCCTATTATTATTTTCAATTTCATATATTTGTATAGTATACCTATAGTTAAAATACGGGACTAGCATACAAAAGTCTCGAAATATGAAGGATAAAAAAACCTTTTCTTTATTATTAAATGGTATGTACGAAGTACAATGTAATGTTGATTATCAGGAAGAATCTTAGTTGTGTCTAGATTATCGTGTATACAATTCGTATTCTAACACATTATATTGTCTCCTTTTTCTAGTGGCCAAGATGTACAAAGTACAATGTTATTCAGGGTGAAGCAACACGCAAAAACTATATCATTTAAATTCCTATATTTTTAGCTTAGCAATGTCGATGTAGCCGAACGTGTATTGCGTGATGTTTAACGTTTTACGTGCTTTTCATGTTCCGCATTATATCTTCATGTTAACTAAACCTAATCAATAAACCAGTTGCGATCTAAACACCGTTGTTGGAGTTATCCTTTCTATACCGATACCTCTAACATTTCTTCGAGCCGGATTCACAGTCAAAATCCGCGATCGCGCTCACCACTGTCTCTCGAAGGACAAACTGGATAACGTACAATACTAAAACGTTATCCTCAATATACTACGTCGCATATATGGACACGTAGTATCGTGCGAATTGTGTTCCCTACATTCCTGTCGGAACCTACATCGCAGAGCAGCTGTTTGAAGGCGTATTGTGTTCCCTACATTGCTGTCGGAACCTAAATCGCAGTGCAGCGCTTGAACAAGTATCCTATATCAAAGAGGTCCTGTTTTACCTGCTAATTATGGATATCTTGAAGAAGAACCTTGAGGATATTCTCGAAGCCATGCTACGTATCGAGAACAACTTCCTCGAGGATCCAGCCAGTCAGAAGAATCGAAAGCATCTTATGACAAGTATAAATAGACTAGACAAGCTTCTGGACCTCATGCAAAATAAGTCCAGTGGTCTAGTACCATCAATAAAAAGTGAAAAGGATAAATCAGTGCTGCAGCCCCGGAAATCTAGTTCATCAATAATCAAGAAGGAAATGGAAAATAAATTGAAGCAGCCTACGAAACAAAATCCTTCTCAACTTAAGAAGCCCTTCAGCCAGTCAAAGGGATCATCAAGCAAGCTAAATACTCAACAACAATCAAGCTACAGTAAGTCAGGCGACCTTGGATTTATTTCAACAGTTTGCACATTATTGACCTGTCCTTATTGTAGCAACTATCACGCTATATACAATTGTGATGATTTCCATAAACTCAATAATACAAAAAAATTAAATACAACAATGCAGTTAGGCATTTGTCAAAATTGCCTACTTCAGCACGAGGAAGGTCAGTGCCGTTCAAGACGTACTTGTAGAGTTTGTCAAGGTCAACACAATACTTTATTGCATGACGCATTTGTGAAACCTAGAACATCATCAAATTCTAAAGTCAAAATGATCACACAAAACAACGATCAAATCCAACAGTCACCTAGTAATCAACAAAGTGGATTTGAAGCTCTCAATAACATCCAGGATATTATGAACATTCGATTTAAGGCATTGGCGCAGGAGATAGAAGAAATACGCCACACCGTGTCAGCGTATCAGTTACAAACCGAATCCAATAAGAAAAATCGAAGTCGAAAACCCCAATGTTCTACCCAAGCACGACGAAGAAAAGCACAGCGAGCCGACGCGGGATCACATTTGTCGCCGAAGATCTACTCGACGGCCCTTGTAGAAGACTCCAAGGCAGCAAAGCATCCAACAGCGTGTGTCGAGCAGAGCGTGGCGACTGTTTCGCGATGGCGCTCAGGGTTCAATATTCCCACGGCAGAAGAACGAAATGAAACAGCGCCGAGTGTTTCGAGATGGAGCTCAGGGTTGAAACTTCCCAAGATAGAAGACCCCGAGGCCTCACAGCAGCAACCAGCGTGCAAACAACAATTTGTGACTACAGTGTGTGGTGAACAAGTTGTGATTTCAGAGAGTGAACGTCTATTTAAATACGGGTTAGATATCTAAGCTGTGAAGTGCGAGTAGATAAGAACATTCAGATCCTTACCTACTATCTCATACAATTTTATATTACGTTATGTTTCAATTTTCATTCAGTTCTCTTAATAACTGTTTTAATATTTCGTTATGTATTACATTTTCATTCAATTTTCTATATCATACTTATACAATTTTAATGTTTACATCTACATTCACCTTTACATGAATAGGTACTTTGTTTGTTGTCAAGTTTTAACGAATACTTGTTATCTTTTGCGAGTCGCCAGGATGTACGAAGTACAATGTAATGTTGATTATCAGGAAGAATCTTAGTTGTGTCTAGATTATCGTGTATACAATTCGTATTCTAACACATTATATTGTCTCCTTTTTCTAGTGGCCAAGATGTACAAAGTACAATGTTATTCAGGGTGAAGCAACATGCAAAAACTATATCATTTAAATTCCTATATTTTTAGCTTAGCAATGTCGATGTAGCCGAACGTGTAATGCGTAATGTTTATCGTTTTACGTGCTTTTCATGTTCCGCATTATATCTTCATGTTAACTAAACCTAATCAATAAACCAGTTGCGATCTAAACACCGTTGTTGGAGTTATCCTTTCTATACCGATACCTCTAACATGGTACTTAACTATAGATATGTATGAAGGTACAATTTACAGTTTAACCAGTCAGTCGCTCCTTTTGCCTGTCAATTGCAATGAATGAGTGCCCATTTAATGCTAGAGCAAATATAATTAATTTTAGATCAAAAAATTGCAAAACTCTATCAGTAACATTTGTGTTACTGTTAGAATTTTCAAATCATAACATTTTTACAATCAAAATTTATCAATTAATTTGGCAAACAAAATGGAGAAAATAAATATAAAAATATTGATGGAAAACAAAAGATTTTATGGATCCAGACTTTATGGATTCAAACAAAATGTACAAAATATCTCTCGAATCTGGACTATCACTGCCAGTACACTTTTTCATCATCGGTACCACATCTCTACATGTTTCAGTATATAAAAAAATTGCACATAATTTATCTTTTTCAAAATATTAGCTAGGCTACCATCAATTCAATTTTACCTTATCACTCATTGCCCGACAGCTTTCATTAGCCTACGTTCCCCTATGCCCGTCATTCTTTAGCATAGAGCCTATGCTAAAGAATGACGTAGCTCGGTCACTAGAGTGGATTCGAGTTCAAATTCGAGATTTTACAGAATGAGTCTGCCTGCAGATATAGAGGTAGATAAAGATATAAAATGAGGAAATAAACAACTTTATTAACAACTAAAATTACAATCAAGGAATAGGAAAAATACAACTAGTATATACAATAATTGAAACCATTGAGCTAACTGCAGACGATTGCAAACAGTCTAAAGGAAATCTCATTTGCTTTTTAGGTAAATTCAGGTAAAATAAAACATATTGCGAAATATAACGAATATGAGGTATAATTTATAATTCTCTATTTTTAATAATGAGAAAAAAATACTCAAAATTCAAATTCGTTTATTCCATATTTTCAAATTCGATCAAAGCTAACTGTCTGCTGCAAAATAAAAATGCTAACTAACATACCTTATACCGCTGAATATATCCGAAATGCTACAAGATGATGGAATAGATAAAGTTTTGTTATAAAAGACCCGAAATTTCCCGAGAAATAATGTACAATTACCAGGTTTTGAAATCATCCAGAAATTTCGGGAAATCCCGGGAACCTGGAATGCCCGGGCGCAAATCCTAATTTATAATTTACCATCATAATAATTTTTGTGCCATCTCTATTACGTTCGAGTTCCACTCTATGCAAAACCATATCATATCTCTGGATGCTAAATGAAATTTAGTTTTGATAATTTGTGTATCGTAGTGGTATTCTATATTCAAAAATTTGATTTGCCTAAATCCTAGTTGTCAATCGAAATGAAACATAGTCAATCTGTCAGGGAACGCTAGCTAAGAGCCTGTCCAGATGGAGCGTTTTACTCGCGAGTGCTCTCGCGTTTAAACATTCGCGCTTTCTCCAGATACTAGAGCACTATACCTACATCCCGTCCAGATGCTGGTGCGCGATTCCTCGTCCAGTCAAAAAAAATAACAAATTACCGTACTTTTCATAGACGAAATTGAAAAAAAAGTAGCAGTATGGGAAAATTGAATCAATCAGAGATAATCCAATAGAACCATGAAACGTAACAATTAACTAATAACGGAAGAATTAGTAGAATTTGATGTATGTTAAATCTTTGTAGTGCTTTTTGCTTCCGACGTTTCTAGAACTATTTTATTTGGTTCCATGTTTATAACTGTCTCCGAGTCCCTCCCTAACGCACCGCGCATAGGAGCGCACGTAAAACGCCCCATCTGGACAGGCTCTAACCGAATATTCACGATAAATATTACGTATGGTTTGTCATTGATATTTGAGACGACATCAAGCACACGTCCGGCCTTGACAGAGGTCACGGCGGTACTGATGCATGGGCGGCGGGCTCAGCGCCTGCTGTTAATCGAATAAATTAATATTTAAATTTAATAAGAATCTTCATCAAAACACTTACTTAACGAGAGACTAGATAAAAATGTTACCTATCTTTACCAATAACTCCCTACTTGATGTTTATCGTAGCTATCAATATATTTTGATTTTAAATTCTGAAACGTATCATTTTGAAAACATATTTTTACTAAGAAAAGATTCTGCTGTTATATTTTCGGACTAGCTATTGATCTAGGTATGAACGTGAAGTAATATAGATACATAAATTTGAAATGTATCTTGCTCAGAAGTATTATCTGTTTCTACTTAAAAAAGACCAATTGTCGACATACAGCCCCTTAAAGTGCCGCGTGACGTCACGCCATATCAAATCATGTTAAAGCATAGCGTGACGTCACAACCCACTTTTCAACTTTAATGCGCTTTATCTTGGTAATTTTCTGTTTTACTCTTGATGATTCGTCATCATCAGCCTATTATCAGTCCACTGCTGGATATAGGCTTCCCCTAATGAGCGCCATAGCGCGCTGTCTTCAGTTTGCTTTATGTGGATCGAGCATTATTTACTTAACTATACGCGGACGAAGTCGCGTGAGTTTATAATGTTAGTGTGAAATGATGGTTACCTTCTTTTGAAACAAATGTTTAGCTTTTTCCCTCAAGCTTTTAACGGTGCGGGCTGTAGTCGCGAACTTACTCTGTTCCTCTGGCGGGAGGAAGTCAAACCTATAAATAAACAAAACGATTTAAGTTATTTATTTATTTAGAACTAATAACAGAATATACATAATCTCTGCTTAGCTTGGGACTAGATGATCTTGTGTGGATCGTCCAGTATTAGTTATTTAATTCACACAAATTAGACAGCACATAAGGTATCAACAGTCGTGATCTCCTAATTATTGTTACTATAATATTATAAACTAGTGACCCGCCCCGGCTTCGCACGGTTTTATTTATACGTATAAACTTTCCTCGTGAATCACTCTATCTATTAAAACCGCATTAAAATCCGTTGCGTAGTTTTAAAGATTTAAGCAGTCAAAGGGACATAAGGATATAGGGACATAGGGACAGAAAAAGCGACTTTGTTTTATACTATGTAGTGATGCGAAAGTTTGTATGGATGTATAGTATGTATGTTTGTTCCTCTTTCACGAACTACTGAACGGATATGAATGAAATGGGGGCTACCGCGTGTGAATTTGCCACTAGAGGCGCTAGTGTAGCATGAGGTCCAAAAAAATTCAATTTTCACGTTTTTGGGCTTCGTGACATCACTACATAGTATAAAACAAAGTCGCTTTCTCTGTCCCTATGTCTTTATGTCCCTTTGAATGCTTAAATCTTTAAAACTATACAACGGATTTTGACGCGGTTTTTTTTAATAGATAGAGTGATTCAAGAGGAATAAAATAAATACGTATAATTAAACCGTGCGAAGCCGGGACGGGTCGCTAGTAAATTATAATTTGTTTAATTTTCCTGTTGAAATGTGATTTCTTTCGTGAAATTATCGCAAATATGGATTATTTGGCGATGAATATAAACGCGTTGAAAGCTAAATTAAGAAAAAAGTGCAAAAGCGGCACACGCAAAAAATTCAACAGCATTGCGGCATAGCTGCTCGATATGATGATAGTTATTTTTAATAAATAAATGAGATATTATTTTAAGTTAAGTTAAGTAAGTATTAAAGAGATTCAAAGTTTTTTTCGGCACCGATCATAAAAAGTAGCCTTTTGAGCTCTACATCCGGACCTTAGTCAGCAGTGGCGCCAACTGGTGAGCAAGAAGACGGTAGCCCCCATTAGGCACAGAGATAGATTATAGTCTGGAATAACACAACGGCTATATTTTATCCCGGTATTCACGGGAACGGAAATTACGCGGGTGAAACCGCGAGGCGCTGCTATTAAAAATAAACTAGTCTTTCCCTCCTTAAGTTTGATGACCGATGTGGCGCGGTGGGCGAAGGTCCGCCTGCGACGCAGGAGGTTTCGGGTTCGTTTCCCGCCTCTGAACAAATTTGTGTACGATCTGCAGAAATTTGTTCCGTTGGTCTGGGTGTTTTCTATGTATAATAAAACAAATCTATCTATTTTGAATTGTATTAAATACAGGGTGTTAGTGTGAACACCATTGTCCTTGAAACCAGAGGTTCAGCATCATGAGTAGAATCCAAAATCGATGAGAAAAGCTTAACAACTATTTTAGTTTCACAAGATTTTGATATTTCATGTCTTCGCTATCGTACACTATGCCATAGTCACTCTACATACTTTAAGTACCTACCTACGTAAGTACTTATATACCCGCGCCTTACTTGGATCGTAACTTCATTACTTGTGCCTTTCAAAAGACGGATATTCGCACAGAAGGTGATCCGACACTGAGGTGCACATGCCACGTGTCGCCTGGTCGAAGTACTTGTGACACGTGTTTGTGAGCAAACGTTTAGTGTTTATAAAATTTTTCTTTAAAATGTGAGTAAAAAATAGAATCATTTTTTTTCATCCGTTTTGGATTCTACTCATAATGCTGAACCTCTGGTTTCAAGGACAACGCTGTTCACACTAACACCCTGTATATCAGTCATCTAGTACCCATAACACAAGCTCTGCTTAGCTTGGGGCTAGATGGTGCTGTGTCGACTGTCTGGAATTATTTATTTATTTATTAATGTTCGGGATAACCCATAAAAGAATGCAGTATACTAACATGTCATGAGCGTTGCCCTCCATGACTGAATACAGAACAATGACGAAGAGAACTGGCTTGGGCGGGATGCGCGGGGGGTTGCCATGGGGACCCCACGTTACCTGCGGGCAAATGGAATAATGATTATGAATCACTACATAGTATAAAACAAAGTCGCTTTCTCTGTCCCTATGTCCCTTTGTATGCTTAAATCTTTAAAACTACGCAACGGATTTTGAAGCGGTTTTTTTTAATAGATAGAGTGATTCAAGAGGAAGGTTTATACATATAATAAAACCGTGCGAAGCCGGGGCGGGTCGCTAGTAACTAATATAACAGACTACAGGTATAGAAGACTAGATGTACAGAAGAAAAAAGAATATTAAAAGCGACTCTAGCTGCGACGCAACAAAGTGCATTTCAGCTCGCAGAAGCGCACAGTCAGCGACTACAGCGACATAATTAATAAATAACTAGCGACCCGCCCCAGCTTCGCACGGTTTTATTAAAGTATATAAACCTTCCTCTTCAATCACTCTATCTATTTAAAAAAAACCGCATCAAAATCCGTTGCGTAGTTTTAAAGATTTAAGCATTCAAAGGGACATAATGACATAGGGACAGAAAAAGCGACTTTGTTTTATACTATGTAGTGATTCCGGACAATCCACACAGCATCATCTAGCCCCACGCTAAGCATTTGTGCGATTACGCTAAAACGGCCCATCCAAATTGATATTCTTGAGCCATTTCAATGGCCATCGCGCGCGTCCTTTTCATACATTTTCAAATTACGAAAGCCATTAAAAGGGATTTCATGTCAGTTTTGTTTCATATGTCAGTTTTTTTTTCAAAACTGACATAAGAAAGCCCTTTTAATGTGTTATGGGTACTAGATGACTGATAATTGATATACTTAATACAATACATTACATAGATAGATATTATTTATTATACATAGTAAACACCCAGACCAATGGAACAAATTTCTGCAGATCGCACACAAATTTGTTTCGAGGCGTTAATCGAACCCGTCGCAGTCAAACTTCGCACAGCACTCTAAAACGGTCGTCGATATATACCTAAGACAAAAGCGAAACCCCCTAACACTTGATTTCCAATGTAATTAAAAGATTTGTATAGATAAGTTAAAGAAATAAACTTATATTTTACATAGATTGCTTACCTCTGGCTGTAATAAAGCCAAAATGTGGGCGGTGGGACCGCGTACGGCTGTAAGGGCGTACTCCAACCCTGGCAGTATCTGATGACGCCCGAGACGGTATTGCTGAAAACAACAAATAAAACCTAATAACTACATAGTATAAAACAAAGTCGCTTTCGGTGTCCCTATGTCCCTTTGAACGCTTAAATCTTTAAAACTACGCAACGGATTTTGACGCGGTTTTTTTTAATAGATAGAGTGATTCAAGAGGAATGTTTATACGTGTAATAAAACCGCCGGTTTTAGCCGGGGCGACTTCGCACGGTTTTATTAAACGTACGGGTCGCTAGTAATAAGTATAATAATACACCCGTGCCGGGGCGGTCGTTAGTATTTTTTAAACATTTTGGAATAATTTTGGACTAAACGTAGACAGAATAAATAATAGTTCATGTAAAGCCCTTCTCCCATTACGATACTTGTAGGGTACGATACTCAAGTATAATACTAGTAGAATACATGATCGCTACACGACGCTCGCGTATTATGCTACTGAAAAAATACTATATTCATCATTTGTGCAAACTCGTTTTTTGTAGACGGACGTTATGTCGAACGACTCCAGTGACTTCTTGTGGAAACGCGCGAGACGCGACGCACAAGCGACTAACACGGCGGGTATCGCGAGACTAGTCGCGAACGCGTAGAATACCAGTATCGTAGTGTGAGAGTCTCCATATTGTGTGTAAATGTATGTGAGATACTTCGCGGCGACTAGTCTCCGAGACTAGAGTCGCGCGAGCGTATCGTAATGGGAGAAGGGCTTAAGAGTATGTGAACTGTACTTTTGAGTTCGGTTGATTCGACTGTAAACTAAATATCCTTACGCTAGGGTTTCCATCTGTCCATTTGATGTTGAGGGTTGAATCGAAGGGAACCGTGTGCTTCTCAAAGTACGCCGAGTAGTGCATGGTGACCACAGCATCCGTGGGGACCAATGGACCGTCACCTGTGGAATAGATGACTGGGTAAGACTAACTTTATTAACAACGAAAATTACAATCAAGGAATATAAAAAATTACAACTAGTATATACAAATGAAACCATTGAGCTAACTGCAGACGGTTGCAAACAGTCTAAAGGTAGCTCAATTGATCCATGTCAATACCAGTCGGAAGCGTCCGCAAGACACTGGCTGCATTACCACGCTGTATGACAATGCTGATGCGCTGAGCCCAGTGCCGGATTTATATTTTTTATGAGTGTAGGCCACTTTTTTCCGCTGCCCCATGTACTGCCGTTCATTATTAGCTTCAACCCCCGTAGGACATACAAGGTTCGAATCCTACAATTGGCAATAACATCTCTTATACGGTACCCAAAAATTAAATAACAGCAATAAAAATTGCAAAATCACTCCAATTGAGAACGTGTTTTACTTTTATTGTCTGCAATCGAGTGACCGTCCTCTGAAATCTGCCGCCCCCCTAGGACGCTGCCGCCCCTAGGCCGCGGCCTATACGGCCTATTTACAAATCCAGGACTGGCTGGGCCAGATACTCACCAGCTCTTGGGTAAGGTAAATATTATTCTATTTAGTCCGTGAGTTGAATATCGAAAAATATCGGACACGTTTTTTTATTTTAAATCAAACAGAAAATGATTAGATAAAGCGCATTACAGGGGGGTGATACTATGACCAATAATTTAATTTTAATTGATAATGATATCAATCTGCGAAAGACTGTTGACAAATGCTGGATGCGGCAAGCTGAAGACAGCTATGGCGCGATAGGGGTGGCCTATATCCAGCAGTGGACTAGTTTATTTATTTAAAACTTAATTGCACTAAAGTAAAAAAAAAACACAAAGGGTGGGCAAGGCATTTTCTGCCAGCCAAAAACACATGTTTTTGCTTGTAATATTAGTTTTACAAATAATATATTACAGTCTCAGACTATAGAACTATCTAGACGGAGCGGAGCCCCAACGAAACCCGCACTGAGGCAGGTAAAATTAAGCCTTGGCGTGTACAAACACACTTACACACACATATATATGACGAAATTACGCCTTACTTTGTCAGTCCAGCTAAGCCGTCGCGCTGAGTGTCACGCAAAATTATTACGAGATTTAGAGGGACAAAATGTCGAATTATGTTTTGAAAGGGTGTTCAAACCAATCTCGCGACATAAAAAGCAGGATGGAATCACATTTCATGCAAAAGTTCACCTGCACGGCAACACTCAGTACGAGCACACATGTTTACGAAACCGGCTTCAAAATCATTGTTGACAGCGCTCTGTCTAGGTAGTCGGAGATTAGTTATCAACTTAATAAACCACTTTTAGAAGTTGATAAATAAATAAATTATTAACTAACTTGTAGTATCATTCTTACAAAGAAATTGAAAAAAAAAGCATAAATAAAGTAACCTTCATTTAAAATGGAGATCTTCACAGCACCGGGTATCTCGCAAGGTACGTCTATCATTTTGGCCGCCAGGTCATCAAACGACATGTACTCCGGAGATGATAGCATCATGTGTTCCGTTCTCTTCTCTGCTTCTTTATACACATCCTCGGACTCACTGGATGGATAGCAATTTATAAATAAATATTCTAGAAAATTTATACAGCACCTAGCCTTAAGCAGAGCTTGTCATAAAGATACTAGATGACTGATTTACATACTTAATCTTACTATTTTAATAAATGGGAAGTCTGTGTGAATGTTTGTTGTGAAAAGTATAATCAGTGACAAAAAAGTCATGTATAAAAAAAAAGCTTGTCATCAACTTTGCGTCTACAACGCCAATAGTAAAGGTTTTTGGCTGAAAAAAAGTGCTGAGCGGCCCTCGTTCAGCAAATGCTGAGCCAACATCTATTTCGGCACAGAGTCATAGAGGCGAAACTCGATTTGACGCGCATTCACTTGTGTTACTTTTATAGTAGGTAGACCAGGGTAGACCTCCTTGTTCAGTTAGCTTTTGTAATTTATCGTATGTATATGTCGAAATAAATGTTTTATATTCTATTAAAGGTAATCTCCGTAACTACTGCAGTTATTTAGATGAAATTTATGGTATGTAAATAAATTAGAATCTAGAATAACATACAGGTTGGTAAAATTTTGAAAAAATTACCTCTGAGGTGGTTAAATGGGGTGGAAAAGTTTGTATGGAAAATAATTATTCCTTCATCATCATCATCATCAGCCTATATTAGTCCACTGCTGGACATAGGCCTCCCCTAATGAGCGACATAGCGCCCTGTTATTCCTTGGTTCGATTCAATCAAAACTCCGTATGAATATAATATGGAGTGAATAATGAAACACGTATTTTTTATTTTCATACAATAACCCATAAGGGGTGTGCAACAAATATCTGAAATTTGTATAAAAAAAACAACTCTGGTTCGCGGGCGAAGCCGCGGATTGTATCTAGTACAATTACATTACATGTAGGGGCTTGGGGACAGATGATACTGTACAGATTGTTATGAATTATTTATATTCTTAAAAGTTATGAATAATAAGACTATCCAGTAGAATAATCATCAACTGATATTAGTCCATAGGTGGGCTAATATAGACCTCCACTTATAAAATTACATTTAATTTTACATACAATATATTATTTAATTTAACATATTTTTTTTTGGTGTTTTTCATGTTGTTTTTGTGCTATTTAAGTTTTAACTGAACCTTTGAAATAAGAAAAAAATTAGTTAACAACTACTATATCTATTCAAAAGTCAAGCTCAATCCATTCAGTAGTTTTTGCAAGAAAGACTAACAAACATCCATCGAAACTTTTGCATATAAAATACTAGCGACCCGCCCCGGCTTCGCACGGTTTTATTATACATATAAACCTTCCGGTTGAATCACTCTGTCTATTAAAAAAAACCGCATCAAAATCCGTTGCATAGTTATAAAGATTTAAGCATTCAAAAGGATATAGGGACACAGGGAAAGAGAAGCGACTTTGTTTTATACTATGTAGTGACTAGCGACCCGCCCCCGCTTCGCATGGTTTTATTATACATATAAACCTTCCTCTTGAATCATTCTATCTATTAAAAACCGCATCAAAATCCGTTGCGTGGTTTTATAGATTTAAGCATTCAAAGGGACATAAGGATATAGGGGCATAGGGACAGAAAAAACGACTTTGTTTTATACTATGTAGTGATATAAACCTTCCTATTGAATCACTCTATCTATTAAAAAACCATATCGAAATCAGTTGTGTAGTTTTAAAGATTAAAGCATACATAGGGACAGAGAAAGCGACTTTGTTTTATACTATGTAGTGATTTACTTTATTGACTGAAAATTACAATCAAGGAATAGAAAAATTAAAACTAGTATAAACAATTGAAAAAAATTGAGCTAAAACCAATAGAAGGAAAACAATTCACAGAGACAGCGACTTTGTTTTATACTATGTAGTGATGAGTAAGGATAGATAATTCTTTAAGAGAATTCATTACCTGTCAGTATCATCATCCTCTTCAATCATCATATCTTTAAACTCTGATAAATCCTCTTTATCCTTGGAGCGGTACGGATCCTTCTGGGCACCGAAGTCTAGGTCCAAATGGAACTCACCCTCTAGCTCACTAGTAGGAAAAAAAAACATAGAAATCAACAATCCAACAATACTATCCATACCAGGTTGTCTGCTGTCGCTCTTGAGCGATAAGATAGATAGATAGATAGAATATACTTTATTGCACAAAATTTGTACATGGGCGAGCATAATGCTAGATAGCATTCTCTACCTGCTAACCTTTGGGTAGTGTGGACAACAGTTTAGTAGGTAGTGCTTGCAAACAAAACAGCGAAAGGAAAACATATGATAAGATAAGATCGCCAATAGTAGCTTAAGTTAGTATAAATTATTTATGTAAACTGTTTCTTAGTTTAGAGTGTGCATTTTCTATCTATCTATCATCATTTATCATTTTGGATGTTTACTATTGGTATTGAAATTCATCAGTTGAGCTATCACTACTTTTTGGCAGCAGTGTCTTGAGTTCTATGTTTATTTATTTAGAACTAGCCTCCCGACCTGGCTTCGCATGGTTTAATTATATGTATAAACCTTCCTCTTGAATCAGTCTATCCATTAAAAAACATGCATCAAAATCCGTTACATAGTTTTAAAGATTTAAGCATACATAGGGACAGAGAAAGCGACTTTGTTTTGTTCTTTATTGACTGAAAATTACAATCAAGGAATAGAAAAATTAAAACTAGTGTATACAATTGAGCTAACTGCAGATGTTTGCAAACAGTCTAAAGTTACCAATAGAAAAAATACAATTCACACAGATAAGAGAGCACATAACGATAACCAGAAGTGGTCTCCCAAATAAAGGTTGCAAAATCTATGACTTGACAAGGCAACATGTGATTGCAACTTTTCTAAGCTAGATAATTAGTCGCAACAGTCTGCAGATAGCTCAACTGTTTCAATTGTGAATCCTTACCATCTTAAGTTTGTTTTTATTATTTTAGTTTCTGAATTTGTTGTTTGAGAAGTTTACAATTAATTTGAATGACAGGTTTCAGATATAATTTTGTAAATGTGTATGTGTTCTGAATAGTTAAATAGACTTACTTGAAATTGATGACTTTGGAAAACAGGGCAGATTGATTAGGTTCCTCCATGGTTATAATTTATAAAATTTCAAAAAGGCGAAAAAGTGCGTGGTAAATTTGCCTAAACTTTCTTATAAAGTGTTTACTATTTTCATATTATAGGTATTTTATTACTGTTCTTATATATTTTGTTTGTTTGATTATTTTAGAATTTATTTTCAAACATAAATGAAAGTTAGCCGGGATCGCGGGCGGGATGCTCTAGTTTTAATTGACAGCTACTATTTCTACGTCATCACGAGCGAGGAGTAAGACATATCAGTTGAAATAGCCCTTGTCAAAAAAAGAACAATCGGTGTCAGTAATTTTCTGCATGTCTGTACGTACGTTTTGTGCTCAGGTTTTGTGTAGGTAGCGCATTTTCTTTATTTCATCGAAATTGAAATATAATTTTTTCTTCATTCAATCGATTTACAGCGCAGCGAAGGTGCGTCATAATTGGGGCTGTTCTCTTGTCTTCAGGTCTCCAGCCACAGCAAAAAGTAAGGTAAACTTAGTTGTTTATTTCAAAGCGTAAGTAGAAAGTTGTTAACTTGTTGCAATAGTATTGTTTCCATCAACGCATTCCGTTCGCATTCTATCAAGATTCGACATACGTTTTGCGAAACACCATTTTTCTCGAGCAACAATACCTAACTGGACTACATTATTGGAACAAAGTTAGTAGGTAATCATCTCAAATGAAGTCAATGATCATCGTACTCGGCGCGTATCGCCAGGAAGCTCCTCTGTCTGCAACCCTAATCACCGATTGCTTGAGCCTGGCTTTGCGAGATTTTTTGAGATAGCTGGTATCCACCGTTTTATTATATTTTACCGTAGATTAGTTTGATAATATTTTAGGATTTCCATAGTAAAAAACATTTTTTTTTTGAGAATGTAACTAAGTGCCGTAATAATATTCCAACAGAACATGGCTGATCCAAAACCCCGTCAGATGATGACTTGTCCTTACAACAAGGCACACACCGTGGAACAGTACAGGATGCATATCCATCTGCAGAAGTGTCGCAAGCAATATCCGAATATGAGCGTCGTGATCTGCCCATTCGACGCTACACATGTAATACGGGACGTGGAAATGGAAGTAAGTAATTTTATTAATATTCTTTAAAAGTCCGGGCCGGAGGTGAACGCTTGCGGGTGGATACTATTGGTACAGCGCCGCCACCGTCGTCGTTCTTAGTATAAAATGATTAAATCATGAATTTCACTAAAAATCTACACTAATCTAATACAATATCACATGGGAGAGGAGAGTTACCTTTAAAGACTAATATATTTTAAAACTAATATTAGTTAAATAAATACATAGATGATTGGACAGCAAATCAGTAAACCAATAAATAAAATTCGATTTGTCTAAGTGTTTTGTGAGCCCAAAAAAACTGTGGCCTACGGCAGGTATCCTAGCAGGTTCCTATCGGTGGATGTTTGAATGAAACCGCAGACTTCACATATAACATTGTATTGAAGATATGAGAGAAGCGAGAAACATACAGATAATGAAAGAAGTAGTTTTGAACGCGACAGAATACAGTTCAAATAGTAAGAGATATAAATATATGAGAGAGAGAAAGTGAGGTATAAATATAGGACCAATTTGAGCGGGAATGAGATGGGAAAGCGACATAGGTCCGCGTTGGAACAAGTGATAGCGGTCACTGGCGGGTCGCGGCGCAACTGAGCTCCGTCTTGCCTCCCTCCGCGCCTCTCACCCCTCAATCTGCAATTGCCTGCGCCCGCGCGTGGGGTGAAGTTTCATGCGTCACAAAATAAAGTATCCCTTTGAATGCTTAAATCTTTAAAACTACCCAACGGATTTTGATGCGGTTCTTTTTAATAGATAGAGTGATTCGAGAGAAAGGTTTTAAGGTAATTACCGTGCGTAGCAGGGGCGTGTCACTAGTACTACATATTTGTCTCCACAGTATCACATCCAGACTTGCCCGAAGCGGATTCTCCTCGACTCTCAGATGTACATCACGGACGACGACCACTGCCCCGTGATGGATGTGCCGCGGCCGCAGGTCGACAATACTGGTGCAGAGGTCTGGGACGATGTAAGTGAACAACATCAGCCTATATTAGTCCACTGCTGGACATAGGCCTCCCCTATCGAGCGCCATAGCGACCTGTCTTCAGCTTGGACATACACTACACCTAATATATATTTAAACTAGCTTTCCGCTCGCGGCTTCGCTCGCGTGGATCATATGATTTTTCATGAAATACTGTCATTTAAGTTTTGGTTACATACTGAAAATTTCAAGTCAAAAGCAAACATTAAAAAGTTACAGATATTTCAATACGGAGCCAATCCACGAATCTCAAACTTTAAAACCGTTTTTCATGAGTTTTACAATATTCCTGAAACCGGTGGTTTAGTTATTTTAAGTTTTTAGTATTCTCGTTAAGTTTCAAGCAAATTGGGCCACTGGTTAAAGAGTTAAGTACATACAAAAAAAATCTTCCTACCCCCTTTTCTCCTCCTTAGGGGTGTTCAAAAAATCCCTTATCAGATATCTGAGTAGTAAAAAGACCCTACCCTTCAAATTTCAAGCTTTAGCGGTTTGAACTGGGCGTTGACTCCAAAAATCGCTTGTTATCAGTACAAAAACAAGGTCGCTTTCTTTGTCCCTATGTATGCTTAAATATTTAAATGACGCAACGGATTTTGATGCGGTTTTTTTAATAGATAAAGTGATTCAAGAGGAAGGTTTATGCGTATAATAAAACCGTGCGAAGCCGGGGCGGGTCGCTAGTATAATATAAAACAAAGTCGCTTTATCTGTCCCTATGTCCCTTTGTATGTTTAAATCTTTAAACCTACGCAACGGATTTTGAAGCAGATTTTTTCAATGGATAAAGTGTTCAAGATGAAGGTTTATACGTATAATAAAAGTCGGGCCGGATCGCTAGTAAAATCTAAAGTGACACATCGGCGGCCTTATCAAACAGCGATCTCTTCCAGGCAACCTTTGGATGACTAGTAATGACATAATAATGTGTTATTTCAGGACAATGTGACCAGCTACGATCCACTTGCAGCGAAAGCAGGAGCCGCCATCATCACCAAAAGCATAAAAGGGGCCACGAAATCTGAACGCAATGCCGCCCGAGCAGCTGGTAAATGAAACAATCAATACTTTTCATCATTTCATTTTATTTATTTTAATACTAGATAGAAATACATTTTTTACTATAGTAAATACAAATATATTATAAAACACAGTACACACAGTACAAAGTAAAAAGTACAGTAAAAAGTATATCAAAACGGTGGATCACCGACCTCGAAGCTAGGCTCAAGCAGCCGGTGACTAGGGTTGCAGACAGAGGAACTTCCTGACGATACGCGCCGAGTCCAGGAGAACCGCTTTTTGGATGGATTTTATTATTATTATTATGTTTTATTGAGATAACCACAGCGTTACAATTTCCGTTAAAATACTTCCTATTAATATAATAAACGTGAAAGTTTGTAAGTATGGATGGATGGCTGGATTGATGTTTGTTACTCTTTCACGCAAAAAGTACTGAACGGATATGTATGAAATTTGACTCAGAGATAGATTATAGGCTGGAATAACACATAGTCTACATTTTATCCCGGAATTCCCACGGGAACGGGAATTGCGCGGGTGAAACCGCGAGTATATTCGAAATACTAATCCTGCGCAGACGAAGTCGCGGGCTTTTATTATATTACCGAAAGTAACTCTGTCTATATGTTACACTTACACGCCTAAGCTAATGAACCGATTTAAAAGAAATTTGGTACAGATATAGTCTAGACTTCTAGAGCCTGAGAAAGGATACGTTATCTGCCTAAAAACCAATGTCTAGCTGTTTAGTCCTATATTATAAACATAATTTAGTTTGTATGGATTTAAAGACGGATGTTTGTTCCTCTTTCACGCAAAAACTACTGAACTGATCAGGCTGAAATTTTGAAGACATACTTAGTTCTAAACCTGGAATAACACATTGTCATAGGTTACTTTTCACCTCAAATGGATTACACCCATAGGATTGAAGTAGCTTTGAAAACTTTCCATAAAAACAAAACGTACGAAGCAGAAACGAATTTAGAATGTGCAGCCATTGGAAAATAGTTTTCTGATTTTTAAAATGCATTTATTTTTCAACGATTTTTTTATATTAGACTAGCGACACGCCCCGGCTTCGCACGGTTTTATTATACTTATGAACCTTCCTCTTGAATCACTATGTATTAAAAAACCGCATCAAAATCCGTTGCGTAGTTTTAAAGATTTAAGCATTCAAATGGACATAGGGACAGAAAAAGCGACTTTGTTTTATACTATGTAGTGATAATTTGTTGTCGTAAGCCGTTGTCAAGCAGTTTGCAAGTAGCAAGTTGACAACCCTGTGCCGCGGCAATCCGCGCCAGACAGAGATAGAGTTACGTGTTAGAAGAGAGAGGCAGTGTTATGGTTAATATCACGCTAGGCACTAAGCGCTTCTGCGAGCTGAATTGCACTTTGTACCGTCACTGATAGAGTCCCTTTTATGTAATCGTTTTCGCGAACTACAATTTCTGTATTTAAAGATATAATAAATACCGAATATTCTGTATACTTATAGTACACTTATATATACAGGGTGTTAGTGTGAACAGCGTTATCCTTGAAACCAGAGGTTCAGTATCATGAGTAGAGTCCAAAACCTATGAGATAAGGTTAATGCCTGTTTTAGTTTCGCAGTATTTTGATATTTTATGTCATAGATATTGTACGCGATATTATGGTCACCCTAGAACCAGGCAAGTTTCCAGGTTTGTTTCTAGGCAAGATAAACTGTTTTAAAACAAGTCTAAATTCACAGAATAATCAAAAAATTCAATAGACCAAAGTACCTTGGTAGGCAGGTATTTTTGGCGTACTTAACCCTAGGCCAGTTCTTATTCTATTCATAAATGTTCGTCCCTCAGACGAATGAAACGTCATTGCGAGTAAAATAAACTTGCGATGTATTTGGTTGTATGACTTATGAAGGTGCTTAAAACGTGTATCTGATTCGATTTACAACTTTGAATCATTTTTACGTTTTGCGCGGTCTGTGAGACGAATGTTTGAATCTAGGGTTAAAGTTGTTAAGTAAAAAAGTTAAAGTATCATCAATCAATTTTATCTACTATTCAATCTAAATTTCAGTTCTTTGTACAGTGAATGAAATTCACTTACCAAAATAACACTTCACCATCACGCAACCTCCGCACGTTTTCTCACTCGTAGATTAGGTATTATTACACACTCGAAAAAACACAAATTAGTACCTTATTTGTCAGCTTATTAAACACCTTACGAACACTTGCATTTTGCATGACTGGGCATGGTGAACTGGCCATATGTACGTACGTACGTAGCCTTTGTGTCTTTGGGATAGTTTCCTAGCTTAGCACACGTTATCCTGGGATGGAAACAGCTGAGCTCTGCGTACATCGTACGAGCCAAGTTCACCAGAGCGATGGCATAAGGCCGCACCATTTCAGACCACTTTTATTTACATTTTTGTAAGACTTCGTAACTCGTTCGTACTGAAAACAATTGACGCGCGAAAATCTGTGTCAACGACGCGACGACGTGCTCTCCGTCACGCTGGCGGTCTGTCACTGAGGATCGGACGGCGCTTGCGCGAGCAGGCGGGCGGCGCGTGCGGCGCGGTGAGGTGCGTGCGGGGCGCGGCAATGAACACTTGCATGGCGGGCGGCTCGTTTGATCAAAACAGGTCGACACCTGCGCGGCCCCGTCAATGTACTCGTGTGTAGTTTTACCACTTAGAAGGTGTATCGAATATTTTTGTTTCAAAAATAAATTAAAAATAGAATAATTATTTTTCATCGGTTTTGGACTCTACTCATGATGCTGAACCTCTGGTTTCAAGGATAACGCTGTTCACACTAACACCCTGTATATGTCCCAAGCTAAGCAGAGCTTGTGTTATGGGTACTAGATGACTGATATACTTACAATAAATTACATAGATAGATATGTTTTATTATACATAGAAAACACCCAGAACTATGTAACAAATATTTTCATCATACAAAAATTTGTTCCGAGGCGGGAATCAAACCTGCAACCTCCTACGTCACAGGTGGAACCTCCATCGGTCGTCCATCCTATTTATATCATTCTAATATATTTGACTGAGAACCAAATTTATACCGCAATGCAATTTCTACAATCGTCATCGCTCAAACGATATCGAAGTTCGATTGGTAGATAAGCGACTAAGCTAAATCGCTTCAATCCTATCCTTCAGAGAAACTCCTCACATAGCCCTTTCTATAGCTCGCTGAGCGACTTTACACCTAGGTTCCGAGACTGAGTTTTTAACGAATTTAAAAAAGGAGGTAGAAGGTAGAAGTAATTAGGTCGTAGGGTTCGAAGAGAAAAAATACTCTTATTCACTTTTGGACCAGCCCTACCGTGAGTGTCCACGTCTCAGTTCCGTAGGTCATTACGGGTAGGACGCAATGTTTGAAAACTTTCGTTTTCAAACATTGCGGTATGGATGACGAGAAGACTTGACGTAGTTTTCCAAACGCTGCCCAGCCCAGCTGGATCCTCCTCTTGGCCTCCTTCTCAAAATTGTTTTTACCTAACTGCACTATCTTTTCAAGGAATAAATCATAGACTACTTTTTATCAGAAAATTCAAAGGGATAATACACTTAAATGTTTCTCTCGGATTTACGAGTATAAAATAATTACCGACCCGCCCCGACTTTGCACGGGTGTATTATTCATATAAACCTTCCTCTTGAAAAGTCTATCTATTAAAAACCGTATCAAAATCCGTTGCGAAGTTTTGAAGATCTAAACATGATCATACATAGGGACACACAGATAGTTGGAAGCTACTTTGTTTTATACACTACTAGCGACCCGCCCCGGCTTCGCACTGTTTTATTTTATGTATAAACCTTCCTCTTGAATCACTCTATCAATTAAAAAAAACTGCATCAAAATCCGTTTCGTAGTTTTAAAGATTTAAGCGTTCAAAGGGACATAATGACATAGGGACAGAGAAAGCGACTTTTTTTTATACTATGTAGTGATGTAGTTTTGCCCGCTGTATACAATAAATAATTGTGTATTTTATTTTACAGGTCGACTCGCCTACTCCGCTGCCATACAAAAAAAAGAACCCCCATCATAATGTGATATATTGTATTTAATTTCAATTATTAGCATCTCAGAATAAATGACTAAGATATATCCTAACATTGTCCCTTGCTAATGGTAAAAATTGAAATAAAAGTACATAATTGTAAAAAAAATACACATTAAATTTTTGACGTTCCATTAAAACTGGGGCGTAATTTTTCACTCCTCTTTTGTAAAATGTAAAACATAAGTAAAAATTGGTATATTCAAATTCACTTTGTATTATAAATTAAAATCTAATGTAAGCACTAGGTTTAGATAATAATCTAATGTTTTATGCAAGCACTAGGTTAAATGGAAGGAAAAATAAAAAATTGTGTACCAAATATTTAGCTTCAAGTATGTTTTACTTATTGCAGGCATTGGCTTGTATTGTATAAAGTACCTATTTCAGTCATAGTACCCAAAACACAAGCTCTGCTTAGCTTGGGGCTAGATGATGCTGTGTGGACTGTCCAGCCTAGACACGGCTTCTGTGTGTGTAGGCGTTAAAAGCCGCCACACACTGAAGCCGGACACGGAGCGGAGGCGAAAGCGTGCCGGTTTTTTCCTATGGCACCGCGCCGTCACTGCCTGTGGTGTGTGTGTAGGCTTTCATATGATTCAATAGAATACAACTCGTACGCCTTCGCCTCCGCTCCGCCTCCGGCTTCTGTGTGTGGAGACTTTAAATGCTATTTTACACTTTAAGCTCGAAATATGTACACTAAACGTCAAGTTACGTTGTTTAGAAAGCAGGAAACAACTATCTTACTAATTCTGCGAAATATGTTAGTACTAAAGTTACCAAACTAGAAAACTAAGAAATAAAGTGTGATTTTTATATCTATAGCAGTATTTTTTCATGGATCTCTTTGGCGTGATTAAATTCGTCCTGCTGATTCTAGAATTCTGAGTGAAAAGAAGATCATTTACCCAAAGCTATATTCCTCATTTGACTTAAGTGCTTTTATTGTAAACCTAAATAGTTAAGTACCTACCTAAATAAAGTTATTGATCTTTATTGACCTCTCTTATTGAATGGTACCTAACGGTGTTTATCACATCTTTTATTTTATTTTTCAATGGTTGTGTTACATACCTACCTATTTGTTTTATCAATCATTCACTTTTACTTTGCTCATTGTTTATTCTAGAATCCATAGGTTATTGCACTCCGGGTTCAATTCAATCCGTGACGTAAACATTGCTTTAGCCCCTTGCATAATTTTCTGTTGCTTAGGTACATGCTTTTACTTGATTTCATAACAATTTCATAAGTTTATTAATAAGAATATTAAGTTACCTCAAATTAAAATAATATGAGGTAATTTAATCATGGATGTGCTATAAAATATCAAAATAACTAAACGGCAAAAGTACTTGGGACAAGTTTTGCTCTAAAAATTTTGTTATTCACTTTTTTACCTTGCATTAAAATAAAAATGAAAGTGAACAAAAATCAAAGTGACCACTTTATTTCCTGTTTATATTTATATGTAACATATTTTTATGTGTCCTAGAATCCTGTAAGTAGGAATAGGACTGACTACAAATCTTCATGACTGCACAATGAGGAATGGAAAATCCTAGATTATTTTGTGCTGATCATAAACCCATCCTTCTTTATGATCTAGGGGAGGAAGGAAGAAAAACCAATAATCTAATAATATTTACATTTAATTAATGTATAAAATATACCCTTCTTAATCTTAATTTTCATCTACAACTATAAAAATTAATAAATAAAATATATTATGGTTTTTCAACACTTTCGATGAATTCTTCATCCATCTTTTGAAACTTTTCTACCATATCCTCTGGTACATCAACTGTGTTAAAGTCATCTGCACCAATTTCCTCTTCTTTTTGTATTAGAATATCAACAACATTTTCGCAAGCCAGTAAAGCTTTGGCATCTTTCTCCCACTTGTGGTATTCCCTCAAAATATAGTAAACTCCATTATTTCTCAACACCTCTCTTCCAAACTTCTTTGTGCATAGTTTATTTAGTGTTTCTAGAACCATTTTACGGACGTCTACGTCTCTATCACGTTGCTTTTCTTGAGGTAGGTATTGTAATGCTATAGGTAGTTTATCCATCTCCTCATCAGGGTAGTCCTCATTGCCAATGATAGGGGTAAGGAGGAATGTAAGTAGATCTAAGTCAGGGTTAAGTATTATGGAGTGAAATTCTGTGTCAAAACACAAGTTTCTGATTGTACCAATAGCCCCGCCTCTTCTGATGGAAGACCTCTCATAATTGCAAAATGGCAGCAGTTTTATTAGAGGTATGTGGGGATTCTCATCTGTAAGCCATTTCCGTATCCTGTGACTGCAAGATAGATTGCTAACCATTGGTGCAAGATAGTTTAGATTTGAACCTTTTTTGTTGAATTCTACGTCAACAAATGCGTTGAGAATATCATTTAGTTTCGGCAAGATACTATTTATACAGGTTTCGAGTTCGTCTTCTTGTCTAGTGATGTTAGAAAGGATCATACAAGCTGCATCTGCATCTTTTTTCTCTGGATTCAAAACATAACCTATAAGTCGTTGTAGAAGATTTTTGTCAACTTGCAAGGCGTGTGAAGCCCCAGTAGGACTTGATGTGATGTTAACAAGGACTAGAAGAGCGTTTTTGGCAACATCTTCGTATTTATCGTCAGTTAAATCAATGACGTGTTGGATTATTCGCTCGTTCTGGAGTAGTGTTTTGATACCGTCTTCACTAGCCGATAGTCCCACTAAATGGTCCAACGCTATGTGTTTTAAATCGAGCCGGGATTCTGGCTTTAGAAATTGGAGCAATTCTTCTAGGGGATCTTTCGACATGTTGCTAACTCAATAAACTTTGGGAAGATTGGATTGGAATTGGAACTACGAAAAACGAAAATGTAAACAAAGCACGTGTAAATGACACTGAAATCACAAGCAAATCTGATTGAAGCTATTTGTCAATCAGTTATCTATTTGTCGTTCCTGTCGAAATGTCTATTTCAAGTGGATTTTGAACTAAAGGGTGATTTCGTTCGTCCATAGAGTACTTTGACCACTGAAGAAGTCTGACCAAGGAGGTTCCAACGAAAACTAATTCATTATAGCTTGGCAAAAGAGTAGAAAATAATGGGGGCGCCACTGTAGGTCCTTATGGCAACACCTATAGCGCACCAAGCTAGTCTTGATACTTAGGTGTATATTTCTGTTATACGTACATTTATATCCACACATAGTATACTAGTATCAGTAAATATTGTTTAATTGAGCAAGGTTCTCGTTATGTAAGTATATAAAGAAAAAAATATAAAGTCAATTAAAATTTAATACATTGTTATTAATACATGGTAAGTTCTCTCTCACAGTATTCCTTTTCTATTTTTATTACGTGCTGGCACGAATTCTTCCAATCCTCCTCCGTAATAGCTTGGAACCGTTCCGTTTTAGCACGCTCAGCTGCTTCCTATAAAGAAGAAACTTTTTATGATACCTTTATCTTACCTTTTTCAGTTTATTATTTAGGCGCCTAATTTCTAGACCATTTAAATTACAAACGCTATAGTAACTTTATTACAAAGAAATAACACAACATTTAAATTATGTAGAAATAGATTTACATATTAGCTAGTCTAGCTCAAGTATCAAATTCTATGCCCGCGCTATAGCAGAGTACGCAGAACAAACGTAAACATAACCTAACTGCCCGATGTTTATTGTTGTATATTTCACTTGTTCCGTGGAACTTTAATTTAATCCTGCTTTAGGACCATCAAGTTACCTTTGATTCAACTTAAAATTACAAAACAAACTCTCACAAACCTGTCATATCAGCGGTTCTTTGAAAAACATTGTTGAGATCTGAAAGAATAGTTCTGTCCTCAAATTCTGCCAGACATCGCCTGTATACCTTATAAATAACCTCCCTGGCAGCACTTCTAACTGTTTTATTAATTATTTTTCACTTTTCGTCACTTTAGCACCACCGCTTGACTGATCCAAGTAAAAAATCCGAGAATTCGTAATCTTTGTTTACTATTTTACATCAAACGTCATTGTTTTAAGAATGTTGCCATTAAACAAAAAAATTAGTTCCGTTTCAAGACTTTTTTGCCAAGCTGTACATACAAAAATGTTTATTATTTTATATAATAATTATCATTTTATCCGTTCGGATTGGGATGCAATCTCTTCATATGTTCGTACAAGGCCGCGCGCTGCCGGAACGAGCGCGGGCAGTGAGCACAGGCGAGCGGCCGCGCGCCCGTGTGTCGCCAAATGTGTTCACACAGGGATTTCCTGTCCTGGAACAATTATTTATTAATTTAGAACAATCATTCATCATCAGCCCATATTAGTCCACAGCTGGACATAGGCCTCCCCTAATGAGCGCCCTGTCTTCAGCTTGACGCATCCAGCATCTGCCAGCAGTCTTTCTGGTCGGCCACTGCCACGTCAGCTTGCTAATTCTTTGAGCTATGTCGATAACTTTGGCAGGTATTAATAATAAACTATAAAATTATTTTTACAATAATCAAAGTCCCCACACACAGAAGCCGGAGGCGGAGCGGAGGCGAAGGCGTGCCGGTTTTTCCTATGGCACCGCGCCGCCGCCACCGCCTGCGGTGTGTGTGTAGGCTTTCATATGATTCAATAGAATACAACTCGCACGCCTTCGCCTCCGCTCCGCCTCCGGCTTCTGTGTGTAAAGACCTTAAGAGTGTGGACGTCATGGCGAAACCAAGCGAGGGCCTTCGTTCACCTTCGGTCGTGCTCCGCCGTCATTCGCTTTTCACATGCGTTCGTTCAGCGTGAGCACAACAGAGGAAGAGCGAGAGCGAGCGAACGTGCGGTACCAATCGTCGAATCCCACTCGTTCGCTTTCGTTCGCTCTCGTTAGTTTAGTCTGGACCCAACTTATGTTGGGTTCAGACGCACGCTGCACGCTCGCCAGTTCTTCAACTCTTATGAGTTGAAGAACCGTGTAGCGCGAGAGACCTGCGGGTAGCTAGGCACTGGAACAATAATATAAGAGTTCTCACCCGGAAGGTCCGTCCGCAGTAATCACACATCTTGTCGCGCGCCCCTTCCCTCACGCCCTCGTGCGCGCGCCGCACGTGTCGCGCGAGAGACCTGCGGGTAGCTAGGCACTGGAACAATAATATAAGAGTTCTCACCCGGAAGGTCCGTCCGCAGTAATCACACATCTTGTCGCGCGCCCCTTCCCTCACGCCCTCGTGCGCGCGCCGCACGTGCCGCGCGAGAGACCTGCGGGTAGCTAGGCACTGGAACAATAATATAAGAGTTCTCACCCGGAAGGTCCGTCCGCAGTAATCACACATCTTGTCGCGCGCCCCTTCCCTCACGCCCTCGTGCGCGCGCCGCACGTGTCGCGCGAGAGTCCTGCGGGTAGCTAGGTACTGGAACAATAATATAAGAGTTCTCACCCGGAAGGTCCGTCCGCAGTAATCACACATCTTGTCGCGCGCCCCTTCCCTCACGCCCTCGTGCGCGCGCCGCACGTGTCGCGCGAGAGTCCTGCGGGTAGCTAGGTACTGGAACAATAATATAAGAGTTCTCACCCGGAAGGTCCGTCCGCAGTAATCACACATCTTGTCGCGCGCCCCTTCCCTCACGCCCTCGTGCGCGCGCCGCACGTGTCGCGCGAGAGTCCTGCGGGTAGCTAGGTACTGGAACAATAATATAAGAGTTCTCACCCGGAAGGTCCGTCCGCAGTAATCACACATCTTGTCGCGCGCCCCTTCCCTCACGCCCTCGTGCGCGCGCCGCACGTGTCGCGCGAGAGTCCTGCGGGTAGCTAGGTACTGGAACAATAATATAAGAGTTCTCACCCGGAAGGTCCGTCCGCAGTAATCACACATCTTGTCGCGCGCCCCTTCCCTCACGCCCTCGTGCGCGCGCCGCACGTGCCGCGCGAGAGACCTGCGGGTAGCTAGGTACTGGAACAATATACACAATCTTTGCAGCTTTCAATCCGTATTTTTATTTTTTTATTACAAAATCACTACATAGTATAAAAAAGTCCCTATTTCACTATTTCCCTTTCACTGTTTAAATGCTTAAAACTACGCAACAGATTTTGATGCGGTTTTTTTAATAGATAGAGTGATTTAAGAGGAAGGTGAAGGTGATTTATACGTATAATAAAACCGTACGAAGCCGGGACGGGTCGCTAGTAAGAGATAAAATAAATAAATGATAAATGAATTTAATGTTGCATTGTGTGCTTAGAGTGTAAGTGTGCTTGATTGCTTAGACAAGTCAAATTTTATATCACTACATTTTATAAAACAAAGTCGCTTTCTCTGTCCCTATGTCCTTATGTATGCTTAAATCTTTAAAACTACGCAACGGATTTTGATGTGGTTTTTTTAACAGATAGAGTGATTCAAGATGAAGGTTTATACGTATAATAAAATCGTGCGAAGCCGGAGCGGGTCGCTAGTATACTATATATAAATACATACCTTCTCGCATAAGGGACACTTCTGTTTCTGATTGTCGTGTTTGTAAGCGACGTGGTCGCGCAGCTCGCCGCGGGAGCGATACTTTTTGTCGCACAACTGACATGGGTATCTAGAAACAAGATGAAACTGTCAACAGCGCGATTCCAAGTTATTTTCTTATCTGAGTCATGAAAACGCAAAAACTACATAATTATTTATTTTTTAATCCTAATTTTGGAGTGTGTGTGATTTCTATTGTTTCACTATCATCAAAGTCGATTTTGATGCGGTTTTTTTAATAGATAGTGATTCAAGAGGAAGGTTTATACGAATAATAAAACCGTGCGAAGCCGGGGCAGGTCGCTAGTTTTATGATAATGCGATCATGGCAATATTAAACATTATTTCGATATTCGATTTTAAACTTCGCATTTAATTTGGATGGATGTTTGATTTTTAGTTACCAGTTCATGCCTAAAGTACTGAACGGATCGAGCTGAAATTCAATAGAAGTAGTTCTAGCCCTGGAATAACACATAAGCTACTTTTCATCCCCTAAATCAGTTCCCATGGAATAGAAATAACCTTGAAACGTTTCCATAGAAATAACGCGTACCAAGACGTATTAAATAAACGCTAAAATTCATAATAAAGCACATGCAAATCAAAAAGTGTTTTTTTATTTCATTCACATTATGGTAGATCTTAACTGATCAAAATTAAAAATAATAAAATGAGGGTAGGAGTATATTACAGAATAGAATGCTCGAGTTGTATTGTTACGATGTGGTGTGGTGCAAGTAAAAAACTCAGAGCGATTCGACTCGAATATAAATTTTTGATATAATTCTGTTTACTGCTGTAGGTCCTACCTGAATATATCTCCATCCGCATGAGCCTTACTATTCCTCAGATGAGCCTCGTACGTGTCTCTAGTCACGAACGTGCGGCGGCACGGCGGCGCGCACGCGGCGGGCGCGCGGCGCGCGTGCGTGCGAGCGTGCGAGGCGAGCCGGGGGAGAGACACTAGCTTACTGCTGTAGTCATACCTGAATATATCTCCATCCGCATGAGCCTTACTAGTCCTCAGAAGAGCCTCGTACGTGTCTCTAGTCACGAACGTGCGGCGGCACGGCGCGCACGCGGCGGGCGCGCGGCGCGCGTGCGTGCGAGCGTGCGAGGCGAGCCGGGGGAGAGACACTAGCTTACTGCTGTAGTCATACCTGAATATATCTCCATCCGCATGAGCCTTACTAGTCCTCAGATGAGCCTCGTACGTGTCTCTAGTCACGAACGTGCGGCGGCACGGCGCGCACGCGGCGGGCGCGCGGCGCGCGTGCGTGCGAGCGTGCGAGGCGAGCCGGGGGAGAGACACTAGCTTACTGCTGTAGTCATACCTGAATATATCTCCATCCGCATGAGCCTTACTAGTCCTCAGATGAGCCTCGTACGTGTCTCTAGTCACGAACGTGCGGCGGCACGGCGCGCACGCGGCGGGCGCGCGGCGCGCGTGCGTGCGAGCGTGCGAGGCGAGCCGGGGGAGAGACACTAGCTTACTGCTGTAGTCATACCTGAATATATCTCCATCCGCATGAGCCTTACTAGTCCTCAGATGAGCCTCGTACGTGTCTCTAGTCACGAACGTGCGGCGGCACGGCGCGCACGCGGCGGGCGCGCGGCGCGCGTGCGTGCGAGCGTGCGAGGCGAGCCGGGGGAGAGACACTAGCTTACTGCTGTAGTCATACCTGAATATATCTCCATCCGCATGAGCCTTACTAGTCCTCAGATGAGCCTCGTACGTGTCTCTAGTCACGAACGTGCGGCGGCACGGCGCGCACGCGGCGGGCGCGCGGCGCGCGTGCGTGCGAGCGTGCGAGGCGAGCCGGGGGAGGGACACTAGCTTACTGCAGGTGGGGCATGGGGCGCGGGGGGCGGGGGCAGCGTGGGTGCTGAGAAAATAATATTCAAAATTCAAATTTTAAATAATTTATTTCAGACAGTAATATGTGTATATTATATCCATAGAAAAATTTAAATTATACATCACTACATACATAGTATAAAACGAAGTCGTTTTCTCTGTCCCTATGTCCCTTTGAAAGCTTAAATCCTTAAAACTATGCAACAGATTTTTTTAATACTGACATTAATACAGACTCTTTCTTACCTCTGATGCCTTTGCAAGTTGTATTTAAATGAGAACTTTTTTCCACAAGTATTACACTTGTGTCCCTCTTTATGAGCTATTTGAATATGTTTCCATTTAGCACCTTTATTCCTGAAAACAAATACATAATTATTTATTTAGAAAAATGCATAAAACTTAGGCATAATAGGTATATTAGAAATGAAATCAATAACTTTTTTTCAAAATAAAATGTTAGAGGTATCGGGACAGAAAGGATAACTCCAACAACGGTGTTTAGATCGCAACTGGTTTATTGATTAGGTTTAGTTAACATGAAGACAAAATACGGAACATGAAAAGCACGTAAAACGATAAACATCACGCATTACACGTTCGGCTACATCGACATTGATAAGCTAAAATATAGGAATTTAAATGATATAGTTTTTGCATGTTGCTTCACCCTGAATAACATTGTACTTTGTACACACTTATTTAAGTCAAATTTTATACTAAAAATAATTTATAAGAATTAAGGTGTAAATTGAAAATAAATTTATTACAACGAAAATTACAATCAAGGAATAGAAAACAACTACTATATATACAATTGAAACCATTGAGCTAACTGCAGATGGTTGCAAACAGTCTAGAGGTAGCTCAATTCATCCATGTCAATACCAGTCGGAAGCGTCCCTAAGACACTGGATTATTAATTGGTGTTAATTGATTTTCTCGTCGCTTGAATTTAAGAAAAAATAAATAAATAATGCAATAAAAATAAACAAGGCTAATGAATCTTTCAAAGGGTCAATATAATAATATATGCTTCTACAACTCAAACAAATTGTCTTGTTCTTTGCAAAAAAAGGCTTACAATAATAGCTTATCTAGAGGATAAAAAAGCTTGGGCTAAGCTAAAATTTGTCCCGCGACGGGAATCGAACTATAGACCTTGCAGTCGGGCATTTGATGAAAGAAACTTACTCAAATGACATTCCACACTCTGTACAAAGAATTTGGTTGGGTTTTCTGCTTTTAATTTTTATCTGTAACAGTTAAAATGCTCAATAAGATTTACTTACAAATAGGTACCATAATACAGAGACTTTGGTCACATCAAAAAGGTTGATGTATGTAAAAAATTCCAATTTGGGTTTAGCTATTTAAAATATTGACATGTATATTACTTAAATCGCGTTTATAAGATACAGCTCGTACCGGCTTCGCCCGGGTATATTATACTCATAAAACATCTTTGAATCACTCTATCTATTTAAAAAATCCGCATCAAAATCCGTTACGCAGTTTTAAAGATCTAAGCATACATAGGGGTAGACAGACAGCGAGAAGCGAGTTTTTTTTTATGATAGAAATAGATGTATGTACTAAGAATTAGCAAGCTGAAGTGGCAGTGGGCTGCCCATATCTCGCGAAGAGCCGACAACCGTTGGTAAACATGTTTTAGGAGATCGCAACTCTGACGAGTCGAAACGTAGTATAGTACGCCATTCGCCCAGGTGGGATGACGATCTGCTCTAGACTGCAAGTAGATGTTGAATGTGGCAAAATGAGGACAGGGCGCTATGCCGCTCATTGTAATTACAATTTCCTAAGAGTTCCCAGAATTTTAGCAGTATTGCCAAGCTGTAGACTGTAGTATGTATTAATTCTAATTTATTTCTACACTTTAAACATAAACTTAGCTTACCTTTTTCTTGACTTTAGAATCTCCATTATTTTTTAGTTTCTTTTTAGCTTTCTTATCCTGAAAATCCTCTCTAACACATCCATCATTAAAATCATCAGGAAGTGCAATTTCATCTGCACCAAAGTCATCAATTGCTTCAGATTTCTTTATAACAGATCTACCAGTTATTTCCTGTAGTTCTTTAGAGAGAATTTTGTCATTAATGCTGGTGTTTTCTTCAGTTTTATTCTTATCATCTCGATATGTTAAAAAGTGACTTTCCATGCATTGGGTATCAAAGATATTTTCTTTCTTAATGTCATTATATTCACCGCAGTCTATAAACACATCAGCTGTTACAGTGTTTAGTGTTGGAATTGTATATTTTTTCTGTTGTGATATTGTGGTAATTTCCTGAAAATTAATAAATCATTAGGTTGACAAATCTAGATCGAGCTATGCTGCGCTGTACTGCGCTGTGCTGTGCTGTGTTTCTTAAGCTACGTTTTTTTATCAATAAACTCAAGCTGTGCTGTGCTTTGCTTAGCTTAGTAGTGTAGTCGTTTATCTCATCAAAAATGACTTTATTTTCAAAAAAATGTAAACATTACGACATAGTTGAATCCATTGAACATGAAAGTAAAGAAGAAGTGGATATGGATATTTTATATAGCTCATTTTAGTAAGCACAGTTCAGCACAGCGCGGCTCAGCACGGCGGGTAGCGCGCCTCGCTCGAGACTACTGCGTTTTTAAACAGAGCGTAGCCTCACACAGCGCAGCACAGCATGGTTTGTTTGTACCCTCATTAAAATATTAGACGAGCGAGTTGACCAAACAGCACAGCGCAGTACAGCGCAGCACAGCTCGATTGAGATTTGTCACCCTTATTCCACCATCATTAACAGCCTTTATGGCTTAGAGGATGATTAGTCCACAAGTGACACAAAGGGTTTGAACCCTGTTCTAGGATAAATATTTGTAAGAAAAAAAATATCTTTCTATGAGGACTTCTTTGGCGAAGTAGGTTCGTCTACAACACAGGAGGTCGCAGGTTCGACTCGTGCCTTGAGACAAATGTTTTGCTAATATTTGTACGACAATTCTGTGGCTTCCTATTTGGTCAATCTATCTAATGTAGCTATGAAATGTATTGTATTAAGTATATATCAGTCGTCAAGTACCCATAACTCAAGCTCTGCTTAGCTTGGGGCTAGATGATACTGTGTGGATTGTCCAGAAACATTCACTTGTATGTTTGTGAAAAGTTTTAGTTAACTAATACATATAAGTAACTCAAGCTCTGCTTAGCTTGTGTGTGAACTTATTTACCATATTCAATCATACCATAAATTTATCAATGGTTAAAGTCCGCAGCTGTTTTAAAGTAAAGACTATTTGATCTCGGAACTTCTTAATGTTTGAAATAAAAGCGTGGCATTCCAAGCAAACCATCCAGGATTTACTATCCTTTAAAAATCCTTCCTGAAACAATTAATAAAACAGTTTGGTAAGCATTTCTTTTTTTACCTTTTCTTTACTGCTTCTTGGCTATCTGTTAAATAATCCAATCTACTCTCTAATATGACCCAACTTTTGAATTGTTAGTTCGTTATTTATCTATTAATAGCGACCCGCCCCGGCTTTGCACGGTTTTATGTATAAACCTTCCTCTTGAATCATTCTATCTTTTAAATAAAACCGCATCAAAATCCGTTGTGTAGTTTTAAAGATTTAAGCAGTCAAAGGGACATAGGGAAATAGGGACAGAAAAAGCGACTTTGTTTTATACTATGTAGTGAAGTAAGTTCTTACATCGCAACGATCGTCACGGCCAAGTTACCTACCCTAAAAGCATCAGGATCACATTGTAGCAAAGAATATAAGATATTTAGGCCATCAGGCATCTTGTACAACTGAAACAGTTCACGATTTATGTTCAGGCAAGCACAACAAATTTTCTTGATATCCGTACTAGACATCGTTGTATTGTAACGAATGCCCTAAAATATGGTGAATACTGCACGTTTATATGCTTGAATAACTGAGTTCTGTAGTCCATAAATACTCTGCTAAATTAATAAGCTTTAATATCTGGGAAGTGGTTTTATTCTCATTGATTTCTTGATGGCTCTGAATATAATAAATAAATAAACAATAATCTGGTATAAATAAACACAGCACAGAAGCTATAAAGCAGAGTATAAACAGCAGAGTTTGGCATTAATTGCATGACAAATAGACTAAAATTTTTTTATCTCTTTCCGGATTTTAGGTTAGGTACCCGAATAATAGATGGCGCCATTAGAACAGAAACGGTTTTTTCTCGTTCTCAACTCTGGGGGTTAAAGTAGCAGTTTTCACCTTAGAGCGGAATTAAAAAACTTCTTGGAATAACATATAGGGTAAACCACCCTATTGTTGGCATCCCCCCAATTTATTGGCACTTGAGTATTTAAACTATTTATTAAGCATGCTGTACGGTGGATCAATGAGAAAATATTTAAAAAATAATTGGTAGGTTTACATTTCACTTAGCTGGCAGAGTCATTGCATGATATGTCATACAAACGGAATTATGATCCTTTGAACTTAGCGTCTCATCGAATCCCGCGAAACCTCTTCAAATTTTATTTTTTGCTAAGGTTAGTGGTTTTCAAAATAGTCTTGTTTTGGTCATATGAGTGTATCCGCGCAGGCCGAAAGTTTTTGATGAATGTGGTTATAATTTTGCAACATAATTATGCTTAAAAATTACAATTTATTTATACTGATTTCTTGTTTTAGGCTGTGCCAATGTTTGGTATGTAGAAAAGACATAATTCTAATTTATTGGCACCCCTGCCGATAATTGGATTTTTTAATGAAATGGTTTTTTGTTATCTAAAGTTGTTATTTAACAGATAAAAGATTCGTTATTGCTTGTGTATTCCTAGTTGTGCATTTTAAACCGTCTTTCCAAATATTGGCACCATGTCATTAATGAAAAATCTAATTATTGGCTAGCTTAAACAATACTTAAGCGCTCCTGCCAAGCCAAGTATTTTAGAACAAAACTAGTATCAGCTACATACTAAACCTTTGTCTAGATCCTATGAATTTTGTTTAATATACCCTGATGTCAACCTGGGTATGTGGGGCCAATAATAGGATTACCTTTACATACCAATTATTGGCACTACTGTCAATAATTGGGTTTCTATGTGGCAATAATGGGTCAATATCTGCCAATAAATGGTGTAGATACACGTTTTGAAAAAAACTTAAAATAATAATATTGCGCGTAAATATCCCGTCTGTTAAAAGGTAAATAACATTAGTTTATTACATCTCTAATGTCTGAACGCATTTTTAGGAATATTATTTGAGTGAATTTTGATTTTAAGGCATTTTGTTTTGTAACAGCGCTTAAAGTGCCAATATATGGGTGGTTTACCCTACATACTTTTCATCCCATTAATCAGTTCCTACTGGACAGCCTAGAAACGTTTCCATAGAAATATCACGTGTGAAGCAGTAGGCGAGCAGATGCTAGTTTTAAATATGTTTCCTAAATATGTTCCTAGGTAGGAATTTTATGTTTCCGACCTAGGTAGGTACAAAACCTACATAGGGATGTATGATTTGCTAGAGCTCATTAGGGGGAGGCCTATGTCCAGCAGTGGACTAATATGGGCTGATGATGATGTATCTACTAGCAGCGCCACGCGGTTTCACCCGCGTAATTCCCGTTCCCGTGGGAATTCCGGGATAATATAGCCTATCTGTTATCTCAGACTGTGACTCATCCATATCCGTTCAGTAGTTTTTGCGTGAAAGAGTAACAAACATCCATCCATAGGTACTTACAAACTTTCGCGTTACAATATTTGTAGGATGGGGTGGATGGATTTCGTCATGCGGGAGTTCAAATGTATAGTCAAATAAAATACTTCATAGTGGACGTGTCATAGAAATCAGGGCTAGGCTTTCTTTGCTCTTAATATTGCTAAGCTAACTAATGCGCACTCCTTTAAAAGCCTGCGATGATCATTGACACAATTGCATCAAACCAGACGTAGAGCCACCCTAAAGTTGAAATAAAAAAAACAGGAAAGATTTCTGTTCAACAATATTTTTATTTGTTTTTATGAGTATTATAGACTGAGATTATAGATTGATTATTCTCGAAATCGCCCAGGGCCTCCTAAGAGGTTTCTGGATTTTTCCTGATATTCCCCAGATCAAATTGAGCAGTCTTGTGGGGAATTTCAGGAAATATATATACCGGAAATCACCCGGAAAAATTAAAAAGTCCGTTACAATTTTGAACACTTGTACGTTTCCGGGCTGGCTAGCCATTGATTTATAATTTAAGGTAGGAAGGTAGTAGGTACCTCATTAGTAATTTTCCGTCAGACTTCTAAAAGTAGTGTCTAATTTGAAAGTTACTCAAAAATACAGATATGCCCGATGCGGGGAACGGCCTTGAGGGATTTCCAGAATAATCAGCATGATCTAGAACAAGCTAAGCAGAGCTTGTGTCTGCTAGATTATACTTTATGTTAATACCGACACATAGAATAGAATAACATTTATTTCAACACATAGATAAATAAAAACACTTATTATGCATATAGTAGGTACACAAAGTTACACCTTAGTTCCTTGAAATGTTCTAAATAGTTAACAATTAGGTAGTACTTAGGTAATACTACTATTTGGTTTTTGCTATAATTTGCTTCTTCTTTGATGATAACATATAAGTACAAAACACACAGAAGCCGGAGGCGGAGCGGAGGTGAAGGCGTGCGAGTTGTATTCTATGGAATCATAAGAAAGCCTACACACACCGCAGGCGGTGGCGACGCGGTGCCATAGGAAAAACCGCCTCGCCTTCGGCACGCCTCCGGCTTCTGTGTTTCGAACTTTAGCGTATTAAATAGGTACTTAGTTTTATAAGTGTGTAGCTATGTGTGTGCGTTCGCCCAGCAAAAAGTATCGTCTTTTCAAGAATCGAATGATGCAGATAATCAGCGCCCTATGTCGTGTAAATGCGCCCGAAATTTTAAATTTGCGCCTCCAAGGGCTGCAGAGATATTTATGAAAAACTGTTTTTGCTGCACGAACGTTCGCCCAGCAAAACTTTTTTTAAAAAAAGGGTGTAGCTGTATTTTAAATATGCAAAAAGATAGCTTATATACTAGCCTAAATGCGCCGTTAAAGCCAAATTTGCGCCTCTAAAGATTTTAGAGATATTTAGTTTTTTGCTGGGCGAACGTTTTGGTAATTTCTATATCTCGGAAACGGCTGAACGCACAGTCATCATTTTTTTACCTACAGATCCAGAATAATTTGCGCCTATTTGCGCCGTAATTTTCATTAACATGAGTAGCATGGTTCAGGAGATATTATTGTATTTCCTAGAAAACGGAAAAATGCTCTAGCTCTCGAATGAACAAGACCAAGGACTTCGCGTTAGTGCCGACTGGTACCCATTATATATTCACACGATCCTGTAAAGTTTCACCGGCCTACTACATATAATAGACGAGTTATTAACGATTTTGTCTTTTTTTTGAGGTTATCTTGAGTGAAATTACTTAGGATATGAAAACACTAGTTTCCTGTGAGCTGGCTTAATACATGCTTCTACAATAATTAGCGCCCTATTTTAAGAATACGTATGCAAAAAATCATATTTGTATAACCATTACTTTAGACAATAATGATAGAAAACCATTCGCCATATTTTTGGTAGATAACCAGACCAAATTCGAATGAACATTAAAAAGCGGCCGCACGATACTACAAGCTATCCTTCTTAAATCGTCATGATAATATTAAGTGTTTAGAGAACGTCGCGTACAAAAGTGGAATTGTCATTTAAAAAAAATATACTTTTGCGCTCGTTTGATTTTGTATTGCTAAGTATAATATGATGAAAATGCTCTTTTCAATAAATAAAGAAGTAGGTACCTACTTAGTAAGTATACGTAGGCAAGTATACCTACATATGTTTTTTTATCTGATAATCCTAAAGAGTATCCCCTGATATTTAAGAAAATAATCCACGGCTCTTTTGCGAATAAATAATTAGTAGGCTGGTTTGTTTGTTTGCTAAATCCTAACGAGCCAACCTTTTCATACCAATATTATAATGGTATGAGTCATCATCATCATCATCATCATTAAGGTATTTAATTAGAACACTACACCAATCTATAATTTTAATACGGCTGAAATACTTAATTTACCTGAAACGTACCTATGTAAAATGTCAATCTGTGATTGAGTAGTAGAAGGTCATTTTATAATAATAAGTAAATACAAGAAACTATTTTTATCATGCGCAATGGTAAATTAATACCTACTATTTACATGAGAGCTGTGAGTTATAAAACTGAAAGATCTTTATCATAATATTAGGCATATTATGCCTAGTTCTATTTTAAGTAACAGTATAGGTAGGTAGGTACACTGTTTATGTTAGTATTTTACTGTGATTTTGATTTAATGACTAAATTAAGAAAATGAATAGAAATGGCTTGTTTGAAGCGATTACGAAGTACAAGATTTCTTGTCCATCATTTTTACCATTTTTAGTTACCAACGTGTAATAGAAAACTTTTTGTTATGTTTAGGAGTTACGTTACACTTGCATTTTTATTTATTTGTAATTTTTATTTAATGTTTGATACCTACATGTTTTAATCGTCTCAAAAGCATATTTATTGTTATTTGTCTATAAGAAATAACAATACAGTTTTGTTATCTTTGTTTATTACTTACCTTCTAAAAAAACAAATACCTATACTGTCAACGGCACATCAAGCTAGATCAGATGTCAAGTTGTATAGGTATTTGGTGTTGAATCATTCATTCATTATTATCTCAACAGGTCACAGATGTGCCGTTGTCTCCGGACAAATTTTTTTAGTAATACCTACATGCTACATTACAAATTATAGTGTACTAGATGCGCCCCGCAGCTTTGCCCACGAACCAGAGTTTTTTTCTTACAAATTTCAGAAATTTATTGCACACCCCCTAGGGGTTATTGTGAAAAAGAAAAAAATCCTACGTGTTTAATTATTCAATCCATAGTTCATTTATACCGAGTTTTGAGTGAATCGAATCAAGGAAAAATTATTTTCCATACAAACTTTACCACCCTATATAACTAAAATTTGGAAATTTTAACCTCTGAGGGGGCAGAGGTTAAATTTTCCAAATTTTAGTTATTATAGCCTATTTACAATAAACTATCTACCTACCTACGAAATTTCATTAAAATAACTTAAGTAGTTACAAAGATTACCTACTTATAACGAACATTCACACAGACTTTCCCATTTATTACAATAGTTAAATTATTAAAAACAAAATAATTCACATTTTATTTCATGTATAATATTTTTCGTAACATAAATATTGTGCGATATTTAACAATCTTTCGAGAATTTGCTGGCGGTATAAGGTTCTGATTTTTATGGAAATTAAAGAAGATTTTGAAATTACAAGAGAATGGCAAAAGGTTAGAACAATTCTGCTGATGTGAGGAGTATACACCACTGACCTGATAGGTACTGGCTGCTGCAGGCGACACACCGATGTAGGAGTAACAAGTTAGTACTCTTCGGATCCAGCTAGAAGGTCGGGCACAATCACACACTCTAGAGCACTCAGCAGAAGTTCATAGGTGGCCGATAGAACGTCTATCTAATGTCTCTTGATGAATTGTTTAAATAATAAGAAAGCAACGTCTTTCTTGGTCGGCGCGCGAAGCGGTTGTGTTTTAGCCATTCAGAGCGTTCCCAAATGGCTGAGTGATGCAAAACTACCTCCATTTTTTTCAGCAGAATCGTACATACCCCTCACCGAAATCAATTTATTTGATTTCCGTAAAAAAATGAAAAGTAAATGATATATTGAGGATAGATAAATGGAGAAAGATATAGGTATAGCTTACAAGCCAAAGTGAAATTATTAATGTACTTATAGAGACACGATATAGTGTGTAGTATAAGATTACATCGTAAGTAAAAAAAAATATTAAATTTAGCAACTTAAAACTAGTAACTAAAACTAACTTATTTATTAATTTGCATAGGGTAACGGGCAAACTTTATTAGTAGGCCTCTTAATTAAGCCATTTTTTGTTCGCAAAGTTAGAACGCGATTAACTTTGTCAACGCCACTGTGCACTTCTTCAATGCGAGCCAAATTCCATTGCAACGGTTTTGTGAGATTAGATTTTAAAAGAACTAACTCTCCGACCTTTAGATTAGGCGGTGACAAAAACCATTTTTCTCTCTGTTGGAGAGTATGTAGGTAGTCGTCTGACCAACGCTTCCAAAATGATTGCGAAATCTTTTGAATTGATTGCCAACGTGACAATCTGCTTTGAGAAACGTTCTCAAGATCATATTCCGGAACAGATAATAAACTTTGACCGATTAGAAAATGACCTGCAGTTAAAACTTCGAACTCGTTTGGATTATCTGATAAGGAACACAATGGACGCGAATTCAATACGGCCTCAACTCTGCAAAAAACAGTGCTTAACTCTTCGAAGGTGAGAGAACGATCACCTACGACTCGATACAGATGATGCTTTGCCGACTTAATTCCGGCTTCCCAGAGGCCACCCATGCTTGCAGCATTGGGAGGGTTGTGACGCCACTCAATTTGTCTCATGGTAAGGCCATCTGTTATCTTATCTTGATTAACCTTATTATTTAAGAAGGTTGCGACTTCTTTTAAATGTTTAGCTGCCGCTATGAAGTTAGTGCCGCAATCAGAATATAAACACTTGCAAAGTCCGCGGCGAGCTACAAATCGATCTAGTGCAGCTAAAAAACATTCACAACTTAGATCGCTTAGTACTTCCAAATGCACAGCTTTTGTTGAAAAACAAACAAAAAGACACAAATACGACTTGTATAATTTTGCGTTTCGTCTTGTACTTTCTTTTACAAGGAATGGACCGCCCAAGTCACATCCAACATGGCTAAATAATTTCCCATTCCCTGGGTCAATCCGTGGCTTAGGTAACATTCCAAGGATAGGTTGGATTGAGCTTGGCCGACTACGGAAACAAACTTTGCATTTGGATAGAACCGATCTAATAACGCTACGAGCGTGGATTATCCAGTATTTTTTGCATAAAATGCCCTGCAATGTACGAGGACCTACATGTAGATAGACATTGTGTAAATAATTAATTATTAAGCGGACTGTATGACATTTAGGTAAAAGAACAGGGTGTTTAGTTTCATATGGTAGGTCGGATTGCATAATACGACCCCCCACCCTGACATATTTGTGATTATCTAAAAATGCAGATAATTTTCGCAGAGAAGCTACGAATTTATTCTTTTCCAACAAAGCAATTTCATTGGAAAAATGATTTGTTTGTATCACTCGAATGATAGAATCATGAGCGATCTTCAGTTCTGAAGATTTAAGCGGACCGAGTGATCTTAAAGATTTTTGAGATTTTAAATTATTGATGAATCGATGACAATAAGCCATGACTCGTTGCAATCGACTGAACGATGAGAAATTATTGAAAGTCGATTCTAGGTCATTCTGTAAAATTATATCTTTGTCATTGACAGAATTTAAAACGAAAGTGTCGCAATTAGATTTCATGTCAAGTATTATTGAATGATCTTTTACAAAATAAGGTTTTATAGGCCAGTTACTTTGGTCAAGATATAACCAAGCTGGGCCTTGAACCCACTCCTCGGCGCCCTCAACAAAGCGAGCCGGCATCGCACCGCGCGACCCAACATCGGCTGCATTGTCTTCACTGCTCACGTGAAACCAACAATTAGGTGGGACTACAGAAGTGATTTGACTAACACGGTTAGCCACAAAGGTTTTTAATTTATAAGGTGGTGTTTGAAGCCACGCTAAAACATTGTTTGAGTCTCCCAATGCTATGATTGGAAGATTAAAATCTTTTAAATTTTGTACGACAAAACTAACAAGCTTAGAAAGCAGTACTGCTGCTTCTAGTTCAAGCTTTGGAATTGATAATAAAGGATTTAATGGCGCGACCCTTGACTTACTGGTCAATAACCTCACCTTCACCTGATCTTGTTTATCTACACTGCGTAGGTATATACAAGCCGCATATCCACGGGATGATGCATCACAAAACGCTACGAGTTGAACCTCCGTGAAGTCAGTAATTAAAACATGCCGCTCGATTCGCAACGTACCTAACATTGGGAGCTCGATTATAAATCGATTCCAATGGGATGTCAGTTCAGATGGTAAGGGATCATCCCAGCCTAGGCCAAGTTTCCAAAGATCTTGCATGATACATTTAGCGACAAAAGTGCACGGCGAAATAAAACCTACGGGGTCAAATATACTCGCGAGCAATTTTAAAACGGAGCGTTTTGTTTGTTTTGTGTCTGTGAGGTTATAGTTAAACGAGAATGAGTCACACTGGGGTAACCATGTCAAACCTAAAACCTTGAGAGATGACGATAACGTATCGTCGCGAAAGTCAATCGATGTAACTTGATCCGAGTGCATTCTAGTCAGCAGTTCAGGACAGTTACTCGCCCACTTTCGTAAATCGAACCCACCACTTTTAAGTAGCGATATTAAATCATCTTGCAACGTGCAAGCTTCTTCCTGAGTCTGACAAGACCAAAGGACATCGTCAACATAGAAACCATTTTTGAGAACCTCTGCTGCCTTTATTCTGGGCTTCACAACTTTAAGCTGTTTATTGTCTGACGGCTGCTCAGCGCGAGCTAGCTCGTCCGACGCCAACTGGTGTAAAGTACGTACTGCAACGAAGGGCGCACTACGTAGTCCGTAAGTATTTCGTGTCATTTCGTAAATGCGTACAGGTTCCGTCTCGTCATTCCGCCACAAAATGTGTTGGTACTTTCTATCAGCTGGAACGATAAGGACCGCTCGATACATTTTTAATATGTCAGCAGTAAAGCATATCTTGTATAAACGAAAGTTTATTATTATCTTAAGTATGTCTTGATGAAGCTTTCTGCCAGTGAGTAGATTATCGTTCAGCGAGGTGCCGGAAGTTGTTTTGGCTGACCCGTCATAAACTACGCGCAGCGGTGTAGTAGTGCTAGACGGGCGTAGAACACAGTGGTGCGGAATGAAATACGCAGAAGGTTCAGTACCAGAATAAAGTTCCATGTGACCGAGGGCCTCATACTCCTTCATAAAATCCACGTAGGCCTTTTTAAGGTCCGGCGACCGCGAGAGACGGCGTTCAACTTGAACTAGACGCCTGAAAGCTGTATCGTATGATTCACCTAGTGGTTCATGCTCAGGATTCATTAAGATTGGAGAAACATACCTACCACATTCGTCTCGGTAATGTTCACCAACATACATTTTTTCCGCTAATTCATCTAACGGATCTATAGGAATTTCGCACGGCGAAGCTTCCACTTCCCAAAATCGTTTGAGAGTTTCATTTAATGAATTTATTTCTTTTGTGTACGACACAAGTGATGTTGTAGACGCTACAACATGGCAATTGCTGGAGGATTGCATCTCCAGTCTTCCCGTCACGACATAACCAAACACACTGCTTAGTGCTACAGGCATGTCGGGACTTATCACAAATTTTTTCCCATCGTAAATATACGGAAAAATGTCACCTGCTAGAATTATGTCAATTGGTGATTTTTTGTAAAAACCCGGATCAGCTAACTGCAAGTTTTCAAATTCAGTGACTACCTCGTTAGGTATTTGAACTGTAGGTAAGTCAGAAGTCAAGCGAGATAAAATTACAGCGTCCATTAGAAAACGCGATTTTTTGCAGTGGCGCGACTTTATCGTGCATGAAACCATTCCATTGTTTTTTACATGTTCACCTCCTAGTCCAAAAATATTAAAAGGACATTTTTTAGAAGCTAGTCCTAATCGTTGAAAGCAATCGTAACTTATAAAGTTCGATTGTGCGCCAGAATCAATCAAAATGCGGCAAGGTTGAGGTTTGTCAAAACAATCTAAAATGTGTACAACAGCTGTTCCTAATATAACTGCATAGTTGTGCGTAGATGCGACATGATTACTGCTGATAACACCGGGCGGCTGAGTCATAGCCGGCGGTGCAATAATAGGCTTTATGGCAGCGGGCGCAGAATAAGAAACCGGTTTTGGCGCGCTATCACTTGGATGCAATAATACATGATGCGACTGATTACAGACATAGCATTTAAATTCACTCTTACAATCTTGTGACGTGTGATTTGATTTAAGGCAATTCTGGCATAACTTCAGGTCATTAGCACGGCTAATGCGCTGATCATTGGTCAGTTTACGAAACTGATCGCAACGGAAAATCATGTGATTTTCACCACAATGCTTACACGACATTTTTGCATTTGAAGAGGAAGCAGATGCATGAGTGTATCTGTTTTTACCTTCCTTAGAAACAGGTTGTTTTGGTTTCTGATTTTGTTGTGCACTTGTGCTTGAAAAGGACGTTGAATGGTTGAGAACTTTAATGTGATTTTGAACGAAAGTTATTAGTTCATCAAAAGTAGGTATAGTGTTTTGATCCAATCTTTGTTCAAAGCATTTTCGAGTTGATGGATCCAATGATCGTAAGGCAATGTGACATAGTACGTAACTACCTAGGTCTTCTAAATTTAGCGTTTGAATGGCTTTGTATGAATGATCAAAGTTTTCTATAAATGAGTTTAAGTTGTCAGAAGACTCCTTCTGTAGCGGCGCAAAGTTAAGCATTTTGTCTAAATACCTACCGATTAACATTCTATTGTCTCGATATTTATCAAGCAGACTTTTCCATACGAGATCATAGTTATTTGCAGAAATAGGCAAACTTTTCACGATATTCAATGCTTGACCTTTAGTGCACGACAGTAAATAGTGAAATTTATCTATCTTTGGAATAGTTTTCTGATCATGAACGAGGGAGCAGAATGTCTCAAAAAATGTATTGAATTGTTCAATATCACCATCAAATGGAAACAGTTCTAACTTCGGAAGTCGTGGCCGAGAATCAACAGTGCGAGTTTCAGCCTTAGAGGGCAGAGATTTATGTTCATATTTCGATGCGCACAATTTGACTCGAAAATACAAATCATCAAAACATTTTAATTCATGCTCGCGTAGCTTTGAATTAGGGTCTACTGCTAGTTCCAGCTCAAGAATTTCAAACACTATGTTTTCAAATGAACTACGCAAATTGTCAATGTCTTGAACGTGCATTAAAAATATTTCAATCGCCGAAGAATCAGACAAATCTTTCGAAAGTTCATACGCAGTTTGCAATTTACCAAAGCATCGCTGTTTTCTATTAATTAAAATAGCTAATTCGCTACTGTGAACCGATTTATCATCATCGCCATCTTTTGTCTCTTTGCTTTTGGACGGAGGCGCCATTTTGTAAAGTTAACTACGCAGTAGCTTTGACAAAGAAATCCAACGAAATCTGCTATGATTACAAATATTTTTATGCAAATTAATAAACAATGCACGACAAATAATGCTAGCAATCGATAATATAAAAATTTGTAATGTAATTTTGGAGATTGAGCAAAAGTAACCTGAAGGGTTTTACGTGGGAAATTATAAGCAATTTAAGGAACAAAATAAACGTTATTTCTTTAATATTAGGGGTTTGTAAAGAACGTCTTTACATAATAAAACAAGCTACGAGCTAGTTTATTATTGAAATACTTTTCTGACACGGTCAGAGAAGGAAATAGCATACAGAACGTCTGTATGACTTTAGGTACGCTAACTACGAGCTAGCTACAAGGGTTTTCTAGAACGTCTAGACTAGGACTACGAGCCCTAGGATAGGACCTTATACCAATCCGGTGACGAAGGGACCACTTAGATTGTGCGATATTTAACAATCTTTCGAGAATTTGCTGGCGGTATAAGGTTCTGATTTTTATGGAAATTAAAGAAGATTTTGAAATTACAAGAGAATGGCAAAAGGTTAGAACAATTCTGCTGATGTGAGGAGTATACACCACTGACCTGATAGGTACTGGCTGCTGCAGGCGACACACCGATGTAGGAGTAACAAGTTAGTACTCTTCGGATCCAGCTAGAAGGTCGGGCACAATCACACACTCTAGAGCACTCAGCAGAAGTTCATAGGTGGCCGATAGAACGTCTATCTAATGTCTCTTGATGAATTGTTTAAATAATAAGAAAGCAACGTCTTTCTTGGTCGGCGCGCGAAGCGGTTGTGTTTTAGCCATTCAGAGCGTTCCCAAATGGCTGAGTGATGCAAAACTACCTCCATTTTTTTCAGCAGAATCGTACAAATATTATTTTATACTTAACAATTCTGTACGCATCTGTACTACTTAAATTTCATTACAACGCCACCAAGCGAGGAAGGATAGCTTGTAGTATCGTGCGGCCGCTTTTTAATGTTCATTCGAATTTGGTCTGGTTATCTACCAAAAATATTTCGAATGGTTTTCTATCATTATTGTCTAAAGTAATGGGTATACAAAGATGATTTTTTGCATACGTATTCTTAAAATAGGGCGCTAATTATTGTAGAAGCATGTATTAAGCTAGCTCACAGGAAACTAGTGTTTTCGTATCCTAAGTAATTTCACTCAAGATAACCTCAAAAAAAAGACAAAATCGTTAATAACTCGTCTATTATATGTAGTAGGCCGGCGAAACTTTACAGGATCGTGTGAATATATAATGGGTACCAGTCGGTACTAACGCGAAGTCCTTGGTCTTGTTCATTCGAGAGCCAGAGCATTTTTCCGTTTTCTAGGAAATACAATAATATCTCCTGAACCATGCTACTCATGTTAATGGAAATTACGGCGCAAATAGGCGCAAATTATACTGGATCTGTAGGTAAAAAAAGGATGACTGTGCGTTCAGCCGTTTCCGAGATATAGAAATTACCAAAACGTTCGCCCAGCAAAAAACTAAATATCTCTAAAATCTTTAGAGGCGCAAATTTGGCTTTAACGGCGCATTTAGACTAGTATATGAGCTACCTTTTTGCATATTTAAAATACAGCTACACACTTTTTTTAAAAAAAGTTTTGCTGGGCGAACGTTCGTGCAGCAAAAACAGTTTTTCATAAATATCTCTGCAGCCCTTGGAGGAGCAAATTTAAAATTTCGGGCGCATTTACACGACATAGGGCGCTGATTATCTGCATCATTCGATTCTTGAAAAGACGATACTTTTTGCTGGGCGAACGCACACTAGCTATGTATACATAAAAGATACCCTGCTGTGTTTTTAAGGGCGGGGTTTTTTTAATATTTTTTCTGAATTAAGTTTTCGAATCTACACCGCTCCTGAAAGTTTGGTCCTTCATTTTTGTTACACCCTGTATAAGGTAAGTGACACAAAGTATAGGCCTCATATTGAGTTTCGCCTCTATGTCCCTGTTTAAATAGGTTTTGTCTCAGCATTAGCACTGATTTTTCAGCCAAAACCTTTACTGATGGCGTTACGGACACAAACAGGTAATAGAAAACACCAAGAATACAATTACAAATTAAAACAATTTTTTTTTAATATGACTCATGTGAATGACTTACTTTATTTCAATTTTATTTATTTCAATAGGCATATTATAATGTGTTAGGCATTATTCATTATAAATAACATAAATCTAAAGTAGATGCCATAATTTAACAACGTACACAATTTTTAATTTTCTTAGTTTACGAAGCCCATAGAAGATTACTACATGCATAGATAGATATTTTGTAATATACCTACATAGAAAACACCAAGAATACATTACAAATTCATATAAAAAATACCTTATTTTACACGCTAGTAATAATAATTCAGTGATTTTACACACTTTTTCTGCTATGACTTAAACATGACTGTTGTGAATGACTTAGTTTCATCATAAATAACATTAAATCTAAAGTAGATGGTATACTTTAACAAAGTACACCATTTTTTAATTTTCTCAGTTTACACACTTTTACGAGTTATTTTATAATGACTCATCATGATTTAGTTTATTCATTATAAATAACATAAATCTAAAGTAGATGGAATAATTTAACAAAGTACACAATTTTTAATTTTCTTAGTTTACTAAGCCCATAGAAGATTACTACATGCATATGTAGTTATTTTGTAATATACCTACATAGAACACAAGTGCAAACTTAGTTAGAGCGAGGAGCCACCTTGACTTTGAAAGGTTAAGTTCAAGTACTTCTTTACTTTAAATATTTAATTGTACTTTAGTTTTAATGCCTACTTCTTAACCTGTTTTTTTTTGAATAAATATTATTATTATAGAAAACACCAAGAGTACAATTATAAAATTCATACAAAAATACCTTATTTTACACACTTTTCTACTATTTTAATATGACTAATGCGAATGACTTAGTTTCATCATGAATAACATAAATCTAAAGTAGATGGAATAATTTAACAAAGTACACAATTTTTAGTCTTAGTTTACTTAACCCATAGAAGAAGATTACTACATGCATGTAGGTATTTTGTAATATACCCACATACAAAACACCAAGAGTACAATTATAAAATTCATACAAAAAATACCTTATTTTACACACTTTTTCTACTATTTTAATATGAATAATGCGAATGACTTAGTTTCATCATGAATAACATAAATCTAAAGTAGATGGAATAATTTAACAAAGTACACAATTTTTAGTCTTAGTTTACTAAACCCATAGAAGAAGATTACTACATGCATGTAGGTATTTTGTAATATACCCACATACAAAACACCAAGACTACAATTATAAAATTCATACAAAAACTACCTTATTTTACACACTTTTTTCTACTATTTTAATATGACTAGTGTGAATGACTTAGTTTCATCATGAATAACATAAATCTAAAGTAGATGGTATAATTTAACAAAGTACACAATTTTTAAATTTTTTTGTTTACTTAGGACACACTTTTTTATTATTTGAGCATGACTAATGTGAGAATAAAGCAATGACTTAGTTTATTCATCTTATTCATAAATCTAAAGTAGACGGTACAATTTAAAAAAGTACATTTTTTTTATAAACATAAAATCATTATAATTATTTATTCCTGGAATTACAGTCTCTTTTCACATGTTTTTTCTTTCTTTGGGTTCTTTTTATAAATCTTAAACTAAACTAACGTCAACTTATTTTCTACTTAAATAATAGTGAGAATCATGATGAGATAGGTCTCCCGAGGACAACAGTCTTATTAGAGTTTGGGCAATAGGAGATAAATAATTATTATATTTATTAATAATTATTGAAAATAATAATTAAAATAAATAAATACTCCGGACAGTCCACACAGCATCATCTAGTTCCAAGCTAAGCAGAGCTTGTGTTATGGGTACTAGATGACTGATATACTTAAATATAAATAGGAGATACCATGGGTGTGTGTATGAATTAAGGCATGCACATTGCACATGGTGTCATCTCATCAGGAATCAGTTCGTGATGATGGTCAGAACATACAGTCCTCGCAATGTCACTGAATTACAGATAAATTTAATATTTATTAAATCTAATATTTATAAATTGAAACGGAATCACTATGTATTATCATCGGTTGGAACGGTTCTCATTTCTGGCATCTCATTATGGCTTGTAGATTAATGTTTTTATGATATTAAGATTATTATGTATTAAGATAAGGAATGTTTTATTAAACTTTAAAAAGAGAGATTTCATGTACTTTTTTTAATTATTTGTAATTGTGTTGGACTGGACATCATTTATTTGAATTTTAATGTAACTAATATATACATAATATAATATACTAATTTATTCTTTGGCGTACATATTTAAAGCCTTACAAATTAATTTTGCATTGCCTGCCTTGATAGGGTATAATCTTTTTTTCAACTCCGTGGGTATAATGTATTTGCAACATCGTTTTATATTTTATTATTAAAGACCTGTATTGTACCTATATATCTACATTCCTGCAAATAAATGATTTAGGATTAATTAGTATCTTCTTTCTCCTTCCGTGGGTTTTCATGTGTCGAACCTGAGCGCTCTTACAATTAAATTTGCTATCACATACATTACAGGAATATGTTTCCCCTGCACTGTGAATTTTGTTCATGTGTTTATTTAAACGTTTTTGTCGATTAAATTTTTCACCACATATATTGCAGGCAAACGTTTGCTCATCTGTGTGAGTTTTCATGTGCACAACCCAAAGAGGTTTTAAGGTAAAGATTTCATCACATAGATTGCAAACATATGACTTTTTTACTGAGTGAATTTGCATATGCATAGTTAAATTCCGTTTGCGATTGAATTTATTACCGCAGATTTTGCAGTTAAACGTTTTCTCCCCTGTGTGGATTGTCATATGCGTAACCAGACGACCTTTTAAGGTGAATTTTTTATCACATACGTCGCAAATAAATGTCTTCACTTCTAGGTGAACCTTCAAGTGCCTATTTAAATATTTTTCGCAACTAAATTGTTTACCACAAACATAGCAGTCAAACGTTTTTTCACCTGTGTGTATTATCATATGCTTAACCAGACGAGATTTTAAGGTGAATTGCTTATCACATAGGTCGCAAATAAATGACTTCACTTCTAGGTGAATCTTCATGTGCCTATTTAAATAACTTTCGCGACTAAATTGATTACCACATACATTGCAAGCAAACGGTTTCTCATCTGTGTGAATTTTTATGTGCCTAACCAGAAGTGATTTTAAAGTGTATTGTTTACCACATACATCGCAAACAAACGACTTTTCTCCTGGGTGTACATGAGCTGACATGTGTACATTTAAATGACATTTGCGATGAAATTGTTTACCACATACATGGCAGGCAAACGGTTTCTCACCTGTGTGAGTATTCATGTGCTTAACCAAAAGAAATTTGAAGGTAAATTGTTTATCACATATTTCGCAAGCAAATCGCTTCTGGCCTGGGTGAGTTGTCATGTGACCAATTAAAGTACCTTTTTGCCGAAATTGTTTAGCACATACGTCGCAAGAAAACGGTTTCTCTCCAATATGCATTTCTATGTGTTTATTTAAATGACATGATCGACTAAATCTTTTATCACATATGGTGCAGGCAAATGGTTTCTCACCTGTATGGATTCTCATATGCCTAACCAGAAGGGGTTTTCTGGTAAATTGTTTATCACATACATTGCAAGGAAATATATTGCAAGGAAATGACTTTTGGCCAGGGTGAGTTGTCATGTGACTCATTAAACTTTGTTTTTCCCGAAATTGTTTATCACATACATTACAGCTGAATGGTTTATAATCGGTGTGAATTTTAATGTGCTTCATTAAATTAGGTCTGCGATGAAATTGTTTTCCACAAATACTGCAGCCATACGGTTTCTCACCTGTGTGAATTGTCATATGCGTAGTAAGATTACTTTTGATAGCAAATCGTTTATCACATATTTCGCAAGCAAATGGTTTTTCGCCTGTGTGAATTCGCATGTGCTTAGTTAAATCCGAATTTTGCCTAAATTGTTTATCACATGCAGTACAGTTAAATGCTTTCACTCCAGTGTGAACTTTCATATGTTGTGTTAAAAGATAATTGCGGCTAAATCTTTTATCACATGTGTCACAGGCAAGTGGCTTATCTCCTCCGTGACCATCCTTTGTATGACGAAGTAAATTACCTCTTAGTTTAAATGTTTTATCACACTCACTACAGGCAAATAACTTCTTTTCAAAGTGGAGTATGCTGTCTTTTGTCTTGTTAGGTTTTTTTTCGTTATTCTTTTCTTTATTCGGTAAATGTGATTCCTTTCTGTGTGAAATGAGTTTGCTTTTTAAGAAAAACGCTTGATTGCAATCACTGCAACTATATTTCTTTTTCGGATAAACTGGTTTGGTTTGCTTTACATTAATGTTAGAAAGTTCTTCCACATCGTTACTTTGATCCACTTCGGGTGTTAATCGATCATAAAATTCAACCTCTGGTAATTCCTCATTGTCTGAGGTTACTGCTTCTGTTGTCCATTGATAATTTGATTCAACCTCTCCGAATTCATCATTTTCTGTGGTTACTGCTTCAGGTGTTAATTGATAATTTAATTCAACCTCTCCTAGTTCATCATTTTCTGTGGTTACTGCTTCTGTTGTTAATTGATAATTTAATTCAACCTCTCCTAATTCATAATTTTCTGTGGTTACTGCTTCTGGTGTTAATTGATAATTTAATTCAACCTCTCTTAATTCATAATTTTCTGTGGTCACTGCTTCTGGTGTTAATTGATAATTTAATTCCACCTCTCCTAATTCATAATTTTCTGTGGTTACTGCTTCTGGTGTTGGTTGATAATTTAATTCAACCTCTCTTAATTCATAATTTTCTGTGGTTTCTGCTTCTGTTGTTAATTGATAATTTAATTCCACCTCTCCTAATTCATAATTTTCTGTGGTTACTGCTTCTGGTGTTAATTGATAATTTAATTCAACCTCTCTTAATTCATAATTTTCTGTGGTCACTGCTTCTGGTGTTAATTGATAATTTAATTCCACCTCTCCTAATTCATAATTTTCTGTGGTTACTGCTTCTGGTGTTGGTTGATAATTTAATTCCACCTCTCTTAATTCATAATTTTCTGTGGTAACTGCTTCTGGTGTTAATTGATAATTTAATTCAACCTCTCTTAATTCACCATTTTCTGTGGTTACTGCTTCTGGTGTAAATTGATGATTTAATTCAACCTCTCCTAATTCATAATTTTCTGTGGTTACTGCTTCTGGTGTTAATTGATAATTTAATTCAACCTCTCCTAATTCATCATTTTCTGTGGTTACTGCTTCTGGTGTTAATTGATCATTTAATTCAACCTCTGCTAATTCATCATCATCTGTGATTACGGCTTCTGATGTTAATTGATCATTTAATTCAAACGCAGCTAATTCATTATTTTCTGTGGTTACTGCTTCTGGTGTTAATTGATCATTTAATTCAAACTCAGCTAATTCATCATTTTCTGTGGATACATCTTCGTTAGCATCAATGTTAGGTGTTGGTTCCTTTTTGATGGTTTTCTGGGTGATGCAACTAATGCAGGTTGCATTAGATACATCAACATCAATGTTAAGAAATTGCACACTGGTTTTAAAAAGGGGTTGGTACATCCATAGCTTGATCTCGGCCATATATTCATCAGTAGCCTATAATAAAAACATAATGCTTTCATTTTGCATCATTAGCTATTAATAAAAGTATATTACTACATTTACTACAAACTTAGGTTGATTGTTTCTTTTTGGGGCGTGATTTTTTTGGAGTTTTCTAAAGTTGAAAACACACTGTAGCCGGAGGCGGAGCGGAGGCGAAGGCGTGCGAGTTGTATTCTATTGAATCATATGAAAGCCTACACACACACCGCAGGCGGTGGCGGCGCGGTGCCATAGGAAAAACCGGCACGCCTTCGCCTCCGCTCCGCCTCCGGCTTCTGTGTGTTTCGAACTTAAAAGTAATAAAACCAGTGGAAAAGTAATTAGCCTCAAATTATAAACCTTTTTCTTTATCACACTTTTTTAACTCACTATAGTGTCATTTTTGTATGGATTAAGAAGTGAGAAGAGTTGAAAGTAGTGAATATTTTTTTTAGAAATCCAACGAATTGATTCTCAACCAACCATAAACAAAATCAACCTTAAAAGCCACCACACACTGAAGCCGTGGTCGGGGCGAAGGCGAAGACATGCGGGTGTATCCTATTGGTAAAGCGCCGCCACCGCCTCCGGTGTCTGTGCAGTCTTTCATATGATTCAATAGGATACAACCGCACGCCTTCGTCTCCAGCCCGACCACGGCTTCTGTGTGACGGTATTAAGGATAATGTCAGTACTTACCTCAAATCCCTCACAAAAAAAATTATTGAACATATTTTCAGATCTTATTGCCATTTGGGAAAAGGTGTGGCATCTTTGTAGTTTCCGGTAACAAAAACAGCATACAGCTCTGGGTCTTGTATCTTCGGCATTGAACTGAAACAATGGTTATTAATATAAAAATATAAAATTATTCATCACTACATTGTATAAAACAAAGTCGCTTTCTCTGCCCCTACGTGATGATAATGACCTCCAAGCCGAATTCGACTGTGTGCCTAGTATTTGGCATTTTAACTCCTAATGTCTAACTCCCCCTATGTATTCTTAAATCTGCGCTTTTTTTTAATAGTCTTAAACAGGCTACAACTATTAACAAGTTTTTATAGATATATATTATGCACATAATAATATAGGGCACCCAGAAATAATGAAATATAGTGTAATTTCTATACATTACATATATGTACAGTAGAACACCAATTATCCGAAACCGGCAATTACCGATCCAAATTGTTCCCAAGAGTAATATTAAAAACTAGCAGCGCCTCGCGGTTTCGTGCTATTCCCGTTCCCATGGGAATTCCGACATAAAATATAACTCGTTCCAGCCCTGGCATAAGACATAGGCTACTTTTCACCCCATAAACCAGTTAAAACTGGATAGAACTAGCATTACAACATTTCCATACAAATAACATATGTGAAGCACCGGGCAGATGCTTGTTATGTATGTATATTAACTTTAAGACCCAAAGCCGCCACACAGACCTAGAATTATTTGCAGATGAAAGTAGACACTATAGAATGTAAAAATATTGAGACATGTATGTATACATGGGTGTGGCAGTAGTGGACTAGTATAGGTTGATGATGATGATCCAGATGACAAAAATGCAGTCCTGTATGATCTAATCCTGGTCCAGTCTTCAAGAGAAATTAAGATTAAAAGGCGTCATGGAGTAAAGATGAGTAGGCGTATGATAATGCTGTGGAAAACTCTTGCAATAATGAGAGAAGATATTTAGAAGAGATATATTTACCTTGCTATTAGACAGTTTTTCATACATATCTATATGGGAGGTGTTTTCTAAAAAATGCAGTCGCCTTTGGCTGGCTAGGCAAATTCTACACGTTGAAGACATTTTCACTTCAATCACACCAAAACCAAACGACTAGAAATAATCAATAAATACAAGTTTGAAAGCAAACCGCTTTAAATAATATGCACACCACAAATACCACAACATATTGAGAGTTTACATCAACTGTGAAATTAATCCTGTGAGTCGGGAATATAAAAATTAAATTAAATAGGAATTATGAAAACTCTTTTTATAAATCGATAACTTTTTGAAAAAGGAATGAGTGAAAATATAATATATATCGTTATTTTCACACATAGATTAACAAAACATTAAAAACAACGTCTATTTGTCATTTAAGAGATGCTTTTTCACCGTGTTCTTTCATTCAAGCTGGTAAACATCTATTTCTACGGATAGGAGTGCTCTACGGAACTTCGAAAATCACGGAGCGTTCAGCGGAGCCGGCTTCTGTGTGTTTCGAACTTAATACGTGCGAAGCCGGTGCGGGCTGCCAGTGTTTTGTTAGTGTGAACTGTCTTATCCTTGAAACCAGAGGTTCAGCATCATAAGTAGAGTCCAAAACCAGTGAAAAAAAATAATATATACTGATTTTTGAAAGAAAAATCCTCTAAATCATAAATGCATACTAACTCTACAACTCTAGCACTGACCATGGCTACTAACCGCGGCCGGGCCATAAGAATAGACAGCCGGGCGGCGGCCCCAACACCAGACAGTTAAAAAATCTTATTTGAAAGGCGTTTAGGGATGTGAAATGTTACACATTTGTTCTATCTTGAGTGCCCAGTTTGAAAACATTTTGTGTGTTATTTAGGTTAGTGATAGAACTGAAATTGAAATGTAGATAAAATAGATTGATGACTAACTTCTTAAATAGGTAGGTACGCCAAAAATAGCAAACTATTCTTACTTAAGCTTATTTAATTTTTGATTATTTTGTTAATTTTGTAGAAAGGCTCGTGGATCAAGGTTGTACCAGTCCTAATTGTGGGAGAAGTGTAGACACCTCGTGGCAGTGGGCATCAGAAAAATAAACACAGGATCTTCTTGGGTTTCAATAGTCAATGCATTTATTAACATAATAAACACATGCAATGCTCAGATTGCCTCGATATAAATTGGTATAGTTAACACGGGAAAAACAATAACATATTCATTACAGTTCTTTGCACACAGCGGGGAGACAAGAAAGCGAATAGAACCGAAAACTCCATCATGACAGAAGTTCAATAACACAGACATGACATTTGGCATTGATGGATTAGTATAAACGTCAAATTCAACACTACCCCTTAATCCATACAATGCCACACAAGAACATTAATAATATAAGGTATACACTTTACAAACAAAACATTCAGTCAAAGTACATACCTACATACAAACAATAGCAAACCATGCAGTTATACATTTTATATAATAGCATAGCAAAATCAAGTAAGATATCTTTACACAAAGAAATCAATAATTATTGGAGTCAACACATATTACAAAATACTTAACAAATACTAGTCATTATCCAGTCTTATCAATAAAACTAAGTATCAGACTCCTAGGTTCATATCACTTACAAATTTATCATGTTTTACAGTACCCAAAGCCTTGGTCAGTATATCAGCCGTCATACAATCTGTCTGCAAATATTTAATTGTCACAACATTATTTACAACTAAGTCTTTTACAAAATGGTACCTTACATCAATATGCTTAGTACGTTTATGATTATACTCTTTAGTTTGTAACAATTTATGAGCAGACTGGTTATCATTAAATATTGTTACATGATACTCATTGGGAAAAATCTCAGAAAGAAAACTTCTTAGAAAACATATATCTTTACATACATCTGTTATAGCAAGATACTCAGCTTCAGTACTAGAAAGAGCTACACATATCTGTTTACGTGATTCCCAATTTATTACATTATTCCCCAGTTTTACAATAAACCCAGAATAAGATCTTCTATCAGTTGGGTCATTGGCCCAATCAGCATCTGCATAAGCAATTAAATTCAATTTACTACTTTTATAAAAATATAAAGAATAGTTAATTGTACCCGCTAAATAACGCAGAATCCTCTTAGCTGCCTGCCAATGAGTTACATCAAAGCAGTTGTTAATAGGGTTTCTGATTTCTCGAACTATTTTCATTCTCGATGCACGAGAATTCTCGAGGCTAAATTCTCGAGTCTTCTCGAGTCTCGAGGCTTACAAACAAAGAACAAATAGTGATTTAAAATTTAAAGAAAAATACTCCAAAAAATTTCGAAATCAACGTATTTTTATTGCACCAACCAAATGCACTTACTAAAAAGGAACTAACGAAACATAAAAAACTTCTAACACACACAATTTAATAATTAAATCTTAATACTAATTAGAATTAGGAACAGAGAACTAGGTAAGCGACTAAAAATCTCCTTCTTAATCATCCACTGCATGTAATATAATCAATCATACAGAAACAAAAATCTTTCTACTCATTTCTAGTAGGTAAATAAAATAGGTAGTAGATAAATATCATAAGTATAGTGCTTAGTGCTTCACTTCAAAGTTCTTAAACGCAAATGCGTTAATATTTAGTTTTTTTTTGCTTTTAAGAAAATCAGTGCGTTGATAGACTCATCTGATAGTCTGTTTCTTATTTTGGTAACTAAGTTGCCGGCTAAGCTGAATACCCTCTCGTTTTCAGTTGAAGTGGGCTTGACTGTCATTACAGCTTTGAATAGATTTTCGAGATTGGGTGTGCGTTTTCCTGTAGATTCGCGTAAAAACTTATGTCAAATATTTTAAATTGGTGCCTCGAGAATTCTCGAGGCACGGTTTTATTTTTCTCGTCTCGAACCAAGCCGAATTTCTCGAGTCTTCTCGAGTTCGAGAATTCTCGAGCAGAAACCCTAGTTGTTAAACTGGCTTAACTGACTACAAGCATATGAGATGTCAGGTCTACTACATACTGATAAATACATGAGACATCCCATAAGCTGCCTATAGTTATACTGATCATCACATAAATTAGTGTCACCTTTGACTAATTTACAATTGGTAGGCATGGGTGTTTTGGCTACTTTACAGTTCTCCATTCCAAAACGTTTCAATAACAATTTTATGTATTCTGACTGATTTATTTTAAGAATTCCATTTTCTCTATCTCTTTCAATGTTCATACCCAAACAATTTTTTAAAATACCTAAATTACAAACATTGAAATTACTTTCTAACAATGGAAACAATGCATTATCTTTAGTACTGTAAAATACATAAAAGTCATCAACATATAATGCAGTTATAATAATTTCTTTGTCAGAACATTTAAAATATACACAGGGTTCACATTTACTTTGCGAATAACCATTACTAGTTAACAATTTGTGAACTTTAGCATTCCAATTTCTACTTGCCTGTTTTAGGCCATAAATTCCTTTTAACAATAAACAAACCTTATCATTATCTTTACAAGTAAAGCCAGGAGGCTGTTCCATGTATATGGTTTCCTCAAGCTCACCATTTAAAAAGGCAGTTGCTACATCAATATGGTCAATGTTTAAATCTAGTTGGTTAGCTATTACAAACAATATTCTTAAAGTACTATGACGCACTACAGGGGAAAAGGTATCTTTATAATCTACCCCTCTAACCTGAGTAAAACCCCTGGCAACCAATCTAGCCTTATATTTCTGAAAAACGCCTTTTGCATCGTATTTTAATTTATAGACCCACTTACATTTAACAACATTTACATTAGGTGGCCTATGTACCAGTTTCCACACATTATTGGAAATCATTGATTCAAATTCATTTTTCATAGCAACCTTCCACTCATGATTATCAGGTGAATTTACAGCTTCCTCAAACGATTGAGGTTCAGCAAGTGGATAACCTTGCGCTAATAACGAGAAGTCTATCTCGTAATCTGTGTACTTTACCGGTAACCGAGATCTGGTACTACGCACGGGACGTTGCTGAGACACAAGGGGTACCGGGGACAGCTGTCTGTCTCCGCCCT